>CM024711.1:3387203-3705509 GCA_014182895.1 Angophora floribunda | reverse complement strand
GCTCTTGAGGATGATTGGATTTATGCTTCCAGTTTCTATTGTGCACTTCGCTGTCATTAGGATCTTCTGGTGATTGAGTAGTGTCCAATTGAGTGGTTCTTTGTTCTTGAGTTTCCTCTGTGACAGATTTCTGAGAAGAGTCAACTTTTTTGTTGAGAGTTGATTTCTCAGGAACAATAGTTGGTTCTGAATCTTCAATTTCAGTTCTACTCTAATTGGAAACATCTTGCTCCAGAAACTTCACATTCATGGATTCTTCCACGGTTTGAGTGTTTTTGTTAAACACTCTGTATACTTTGCTTGTGGTTAAATATCCCAAAAACATACTTTCATCTGACATTTCCTCAAATTTGCTTGGATGATTGTTAACATTTTTAAAAATAAAGCATTGATAACCAAAAACACAAAAATAGGAAACAATTGGTTTTCTTTCTTTAAAAATTTCATAGGCAGTTTTCTCAAGAATTGGTCTCAAAAAGACTGTTAATGATATGGCAAGAAGTAGAAACTGCTTCTGCCCAGAAACGAGTTGTCACCTTGCTTTCAATAAGTAGAGTTCTGGCAATTTCTTGCAAGGACCTGTTCTTCCTTTCTACAACTCCATTTTGTTCTGGAGTGTAGGGAGAGGAGAACATATGTTGAATACCATTTTTGTCACAGAAATTTGCAAAGTCTTGATTTTCAAATTCTCCACCATGATCTGTTTTAATGCTAGAAATAGAATAACCTTTCTCATTTTGAATTCTTTTTGCAAATATTGAGAAATAAGAGAAAGTTTCTCCTTTATTAGCAAGAAAGAATACCCATGTAAAACGAGAATAATCATCTACAATTACGAAACAGTATTTCTTACCTCCAATACTTTGAGTTCTAGTTGGTCCAAATAGATCCATATGAAGAAGCTGCAATACATGATTAGTAGAAACTTGTTTCACAGATTTGAAAGAGCTTCTTACCTGTTTTCCCAGAGTGCATGCAGAGCAAAGTTCTGTCTTCTTATAACTCAATGAAGGCAGTCCACCAACAAACTTTTTGCTGAGCAGTTTTGATATCTGTTTCATACTGACATGTCCGAGTTTGTGATGCCAGAGGTTTGCTTCATCTTGAACTGAAATGAGACATTTGGCAGTGTCTTCATTTATATCCAAGAGATAGATGTTCCCATGCCTTCGTCTAGTGAATAATTGAGAAGAGTCATTACTAGTTCTAGAACATAAGTTCTCTTTGAAATCAATTCTAAAACCAGCATCACATAACTGGCTAATACTTAGAAGATTGTAGTTCAATCTCTTAACCAGAGAAACATTGTTGATGATTAGACTTCCAATCTTGACCGTTCCTAATCCAATAATGTTTCCCTTACTGTTTCCTCCAAAAGAAACTGTTCCTCCTTTAACTTTTTCTAAGCCAATGAACATTCTTGAATCTCCAGTCATGTGTCTCGAGCATCCATTGTTCAAGTACCATTTCTTCTTGCTTCTGAAACTTACCTGCAATCAACACGCATACTTATTTTTTCTTTGGTACCCAGATTTTCTTGGGTCCATTTGGGTTAGTAGTGTATGCTTTGTCTATCCATTTTTTCTAAACAGGTCTCTAGACTTTAGGACATTTGTTTTCAAAATGTTCTCTTTCACCGCAATTAGAACATTTGAGATTGTCTCGACCAATAGGTCTTACAAAATTATTTTTGAAATGATTTTTGTAGGCCTGTCGAGGAGGTCTCTGTCTAATTCTCTGCTTGACCTTAGGAAAATTAATTAAAGAATCACTTTCCTTATAATACCCAAGTCCTGACTTATCGTAGTAAGGAATCTAAATGGAAAGTATATGCTGTAAGGTTTTCGATCCTTTAGAAAATTTTGTTGTAATATTTAAGACTTCCTTTTTGAGGGTTTCATTCTCATTTTGCAAAGACTCTCGATTTTCCTTTGTTTCCAAATGTTCCTTTTTGAGAGATTCATTCTCATTTAATAAAGAATCTCGATTTTCCTTTGTTTCTGAAAATTCCTTTTTGAGATCATCAAATTTTCCTTTCAAATAATAATTCTGTTGACTCAACTTGTGATTTTTCTTTTTTAAGCCAGAGATCCTTTTCAGAGTGGATTTTAAATTAGAACACAGCTCATTAATATAATCTGAAACTTCTGTATGAATATCAGAATGACTAACCTCAATCTCTTTGTCTGAGTCTGAATCTGATTCTGAGTCTATTCCAGAGTCTGAGTCTGAATGTGCCATTAGACAAATGTTGCCATATTCGTCTTCATTGTCTTCAACCTCAGTGTCACTCCATGTTTAAGCTTTCAGGGCCTTCTTGTATTTTTCATATTTTCCTTCTTCTTGAGCCTGGGACAATTCTGTTTTATGTGACCCTTCTTTTTACATTCGAAATAGATAACATCTTTGACATATTCTTCCTCATCCTCTGTCCTTCGTTGTCCAGACTGTCTATTTTGCTTCTTGCCGTTGAACTTTCTACCTTTCTTGTTTAACTTTCTTACCTTTCTGATGAGCAGTGCAAGTTCTTCGTCGTCCAGCTCGTCCTCAGAATCTGTAACATCAAAATCAATAATTGACTTGAGAGCAATAGATTTCTTGCCTCTGGACTCCACTTTCTCGTTCATTTGTTCTGCTTCATAGGATTGCAGGGTACCAACAAGCTCATCGACTGTTAGAGGTGAAATTTGCAGAGTTTCTCGTATGGAGGTCTTCACATTATTCCACTCTTTTGACAATCCTCTTAAAAGCTTGTTGACTTTCATTGGTCTTGGAACAGGTTGTCCTTGATATGTAAGTCCATTTACAATTTCTGTAAATCGGTTGAACATATCTCCTATAGACTCTCCCTATTTCATTTTGAAGGATTCATATTGACCAAGTAAAATATTTACTTTGGTCTCTTTAACACGATCAGTCCCTTCGTAGGTAATGTGCTGCCTATCCTATACTTCCTTCGCTGTTTCACAAGAAGATATTCGATTATATTCATTAGGAGATAGAGCACAGTAAAGGGAGTAGATAGCCTTAGCGTTTGAAGTTTGTCTCTTTGTCAATTCTTTTGATGAGATGGTAGCTGATGTTTCTATTGCTTTCTCGTCATCTTTCTTTGAGATTTTTCTAGCTTCAGCGTTGGGATCAACTCCTCTTTCAACTACATCCCATTTCAGCAGATCCTTTGATCTGAGAAAGGCCTTCATTTTGTTCTTCCATATATTATACTCTTTACCATCAAAGTATGGTGGTCAAGTGTTGCTCTGTCCCTCAATCAAACCTGGTGCAAGAATACTAGCCATAGAAGATCTTTAACTCTGAAGTAATAATCACTTCAAAACTCTAAGCACAGGGCTCTGATATCAATTGATATAACTAGTATTAACACCTAGAGGGGGGTGAATAGGTGTAGAAAAACTTTATGCGCAAGCAATATCAATCTTTTGCAGTCTATAAACAGAAATTAAATAGAGATAGTAGAGAGGATTGCAAACATAGTTATAGTGGTTCGACTTTAGACAAGCCTACGTCCACTCTTCAGGCGATCAGCCAATAAGCTGGATTTCACTATGTGATCAAAAGTGATTACACACTCTTGAGTGTTAGCACTTGGTGATGATATGTCTTACAAAGTCACTCTTCTTGGTAATGCATTAGGATCACTCAATTTTGTACTTTTTCAGACAACTAATGAAGAACAGAATCAAGCTTTAGAATATGTTAATCCTCTCTTTTCTTCTAGGTCTTATCCTCTCCTTATATACTCTCTAAGCCACACTCGACCGTTGACTCTTTCCTTGAGAGATTAGTCTTCCCTTTCTTGGACAGACTTCATTAAGAAAGTCTTTTTGACCATTTGAAGGTAGATCAGATCCCCTTGGATTCTATTCGCCCATACAATCAAAATCTGAGCTTCCATAAGTGTTCCATTCTTCTTTGGAAGTTGTCCTTTGATTGATTCTGCCAATCAGTTTGATACAACAGAATCAATATAAATAATGTAAGTGAAATTCATAACTGTTGGTGATTTGGTCCTGTAGTCTCATTCTGAGTTTATTAAACCATTGTTCTGAGTCTACTGGAGTTCTCTGTTTGGTACTCATAGACTCAGAAACTGCATCTCTTTGTGCCTTCCATCCGGTACAAGCAGACTTAGAAACTGTGTCTATTTGTGCCTTCCGTCTGGTATAAGCAGACTCAGAGACACCTTCTGCTTTCCTTCTGCCACAAGCAGACTCAGAAGCATATGCCACCATGTGGCTTTTCCTTCTTAAGAAATATATGAATTCATGCATAAAATGATTTGTTAACATCCAAACTAGGAGTTTTCTCAATAGCATTTGTCTAATGCCGATAACTTCTGAATGGTTGTTTTGAGATCACCCTCCCAGTTCCAATAGTGCACCCATTCTTTCACTTTAATATAATACAAGGATAGAAACCTAAAGATGCAACTTGTGATGGAGGCGAAGCATTATAGGCTTGGCAAATGTTGGAGTGTCAAACTTTGTAAAGAAATTACTTTTTTTTCTCCGTTTATATCATTGGCTTTTCTATATTCACATCGAAATTTGATTGCGAGAGTTTATTATTTCCTAAGAAAAACTTAAGCATGACCTATATATCTGGTCTTAACCGAACTCATTTTGTCTTCGACTTAAATCCCATGCTTGCACCGCCGCTCCAAAATGTTTGAAGCTTGTGTCCAAAAAAAGAAGTCAAGCATTTATCACGACATAATTTGCCTCCCTCATGACCCCCCTAACGGCTTGCGGACATCATTAAATATGACCGTGAAAATAACGTTGATTTCTTTCTCTGAAAATTCTCAAATTGGAGTTAACCCAAATCACGCCCTTAAAATGAAATTAAAATAATAAAAAAGTTAGAGCGAAATGACTGAAGTTAAAAAAAAAATTCATACCGCTGGCCCTCTAAATTTTTCCAATAATAGTTTGGCAACGAAGGAATAAAAAAGAAATAAAAATTGAAATTTTGGAGGAACGATGGACAGCGGAGCGCACGAGGGAGAAGAGGAAGCTCTCGAAGACCAAATGCGACCTCAGAGAGAGAGAGAGAGAGAGAGAGAGAGAGAGAGAGAGAGAGAGAGAGAGAGAGAGAGTTGAAGTCTTGAAGAGGCGACTGCCCGGGAACTTACGGGTTACGGAATTTTGGTGCCAAATTTCCCGAGGTTAACCTAGCAACGGCTCTATTTCCCACTACTTTTTCGGTTTTTTTATATTTTATACTTATATTTCTTTATATTTTTTGGGGATTCCTTGATTGAGAATCTTTCTAACATCGATTTTCAACAAAACAGTTGAAGTAGTACCCCGCGGGTTTTGGCTGTTGTCATTTCCCATGTTTATGGATGAGGGAATCGAGTTTGCAAGGAAGATGTTCTATGGAATGAGGGAAGCTAGGCTCTGTTTCGAAGAGTACCCTGCTCAAGAGAAAGAGAGAATCAGTGAGTTTAATCTGGTAGTGAGAGCAAGTTCAAGTGCAAGAGCGCGTGATGTTGTCAACTCTAAAGATGAAAAGCCCTTATGGGAGGCTCGGATGTTGGGTCGTCGAGAGAGAGGTGGCGGAAGCGTTGTGCCTGTTGGAATATAATCCAGAGAAAGCAAACTGCTTGTTGTTGTAATCAGAACATCAATGAAAAGAAGACGATGACAACTTTATAATATCTTACTTGTATGTAACTTACAAATCTCGGAGAAGATGAAAATAAAATATCACTAGATAAATAACATAAAATTGGAGGTGAGGTACGGATGTCCGAATCTCCTTAAGGTGATTAGCTCCTGCCAATGGTGCTCCGCAAATACACAAACTATGCCTCCCAAAATACAACACCTCGAACTTGTTTGGATTAGCACTATACAAACATGACTCAGTCGAACCGTTCAATTGAACCAACACACTTAGAAAAATCAGAAAAGTAGAGTAGTATTTCAAATCACTTTTGGAATCATATTCTCGAATTTTTCTTTTTAAAAAACCCTTTGATTAAGCTCTATGCTCTTATCTATTTATAGAGCTTTCAAGTTCATGTACAAAAGAATACATGAATTAAATAGACGCATGTATTCAACAAATTCATGAATCAAAAGATACGTGAATCAAAGAGATTCATGAATTAAGAGATATGTGAATTCAAGAAATTCATGAATTCAATATGTATCCAAGAAAATTCATAAATCAAGAGATACATGAATCTAAGAGATTCATGGATTCAATAAATATAGATACGTGAACAGAAAAGACATATCTTAATTTGTTAGAATTCATTGATCTATTAACCATATTTTTAACAATCCCCCACATTAATGAATCAACAAAACATTTTTGATTCGAAGGAATTGAGCATACCTGTTGAAATACACCGCATCAAGATAGGTAGCTTTCGCTTTGAACCTTCTTTAGTGAGAGCCTATCGGACTTACTTAACTAATCGATGGACTAAGCTTTGAATCGCCAGTTGTTTGTGTAAGCCTAGAGAATAAACCTCACACGGAATATTTCCAATTCAAGATTGGTTCCCGGTTGTGTTTGTTCTTTCAGCCCTGAACCTCTTAGGATTTATGCGTGCTTTAGAAAAATCTAGCCTTAAAATATTTTCATAGAGTCGGCCAGCTCCACGCATATAGGTGCATTCCTATGAAAGATATTCTATCATATCTTACTTGGATGTTACATTCCAAGTTATATGAATCATTAAACGCATAGCATATCCTTAATAACGTTGTAGGAAAGCACTGTTGTATCACAAGAATGAGATACAGTGCTTACACTAGAGTTTCCAGAATTTGCATTGTCCTATTGAACCTAGACCATGGGATCTCCAATCGCATAGGTTAGGTTTCCACCCTGTAATCTCTTTATTGGATTAAGGCTCTTAAACCCATTCCCCTTGATGCGTAGTTTATCTGCTCTCTTGACAAACCTTTTGTCAGCGGATCTACAATATTTTCCTTTGACTTTACAAAGTCTAAAAAAATGACTCCATTTGAGAGCAACTGCCTTATGATATTGTGTCTACGACGAATGTGTCTAGATTTACCATTATAAATCACATTATGCGCCCTTGCAATTGCCACTTCATTATCACGGTGTATGCAAATTGCAGGCATAGGTTTTGGCCATATTGGAACATCATCTAAAAAATGTTGAAGCCATTATGCTTCTTTAACAACTTTATCAAAAGCAACAAACTCTGATTCCATCGTAGAGCGTGTTATTAGATTTTGTTTAGAGGATTTCCATGACACTGCGACACCTCCTAGCATGAACACATATCCGCTAGTCGATTTCAATTCATCAGAATCTGAAATCCAGTTAGCATCACAATAACCTTCCAAAACAGTTGGATATTTGCCATATTATAGAACATAGTCTTTTGTCCTTTTCAAATATCCTAATACTCTTATTAGAGCATTCCAATGCTCGTGACTTGAGTTACTAGTATAACTACTCAGTTTGCTTACTGAGTACGCAATATCTGGTCTAGTGCAATTCATGATATATATGATGCTGCTGATTACTTGAGAGTATTCCAACTGTCTGATACTATTTCCAGTGTTCTTTCTCAAAGTTAGGTGTGGAAGAAAAGGATTGTTTGCATCTTTAATGCCAAATCCTTTAAATCTCTCAATTACCTTTTCAATGTAACGAGATTGTGTTAAACCTAACCCATCAGAATTCCTTAGAATTTTGATGCCGAGTATAACATCCGCTACACCTAAATCTTTCATCTCAAAGTTCTTCTTAAGAATGTTCTTGGTGATTCTGATGACCTCAGTGTTATCTCCAAGAATTAGTATGTCATCGACATACAGACAAATAAATACATATCCAACTGTTGTGGATTTAGTGTACACACATTTGTCATACTCATTGATTCTATATCCATTTTGAATCATTATCCGATCAAATTTCTCATGCCATTGCTTAGGAGCTTGTTTAAGTCCATACAATGATTTGACAAGTCTACACACTTTGTGTTCTTGTCCTTTGACCTCGAACCCTTCAAGTTGTTCAATATAAATCTCTTCGTCAAGATCACCATTTAAGAATGCAATTTTCACATCCATTTGATGTATCTACAAATTGTATAGCGAAGCTATAGCAATTAACATCCTTACGGATGTTACTCTTGTGATAGATGAATAAGTATCAAAGTAGTCAAGACCCTCTTTTTGTCTAAACCCTTTGGCTACAAGCCGAGCTTTGTACTTATTAATAGAACCATCAGCTTTTAGTTTTTTTCTTGAATATCCATTTACATCCAATTGGTTTATTTCTAGGTGGAAGATCAACCAATTCCCAAGTATGGTCACTTAGGATAGAATGGATTTCATTGTCAACAACATTTTTCTAGGAATGAGCATTTGGAGATGACATTGCCTCCTTAAATGTTTGGGACTCACCTTCTAACATGTATATTAGAAAATCAGGTCCGAAAGATTTTTCAATTCGAGACCTTTTACTCCTTCGAAGTTCGGCTTCTTTGGTCATAACTTCATCATTCTCAAATTCCAATTCTCTAAGCCTTTTCTGAGAAAGTTCTCATTGATTTCTTTTTGCAAGATATATATCCTCAAAAAATTCAGCATCCCTTGATTCTAGGATTGTATTGACATGGATTTCCACATTTTCATATTTGTGAACCAAAAATCTATATGCACTACTATTTTGAGCATAACCGATGAATATGCAATTCACCATTTTAGGTCCCAACTGAGTTTGTTTAGGAGGAGGAATTGCCACATTGGCTAAGCACCTCCACACTTTTAGAAAATTGTAGGATGGCAACTTTCCATTCCATAACTCGTATGGAGTTTTACCTGTCTTTTTGTGGGGTATTTTATTAAGAATATAATTTGCAGTTAAAACTGCCTCCCCCCACAAGTTCTAAGGTAAACCTGAACTCAAAAGCATGGCGTTAGCCATCTCCTTTAGAGTCCTGTTCAATCGTTCAACAACTCCATTTTGTTGTGGAATATAAGGTGCAGTCGTTTGGAGAATTATTCCAAAACTAGTACAAAACTCTTTGAAATTGATTGAACTGTATTCTCCTCCTCTATCAAACCTAAGCACTTTGATTCGTTTATCAAGTTGGTTTTCAACTTCATTTTTATACTTGACAAACATGCTCATAGTCTCATCTTTGCTAGTTAGTAAATAAACATAGCAAAATCTAGTATAGTCATCCACAAATGTGATGAAGTATTTCTTTCCACCTCTACTTTCTACAAACTTTAAATTACCTAGATTACTATGGATTAATTGTAGAAGTTCACTTGTTCTTTCAATGAATTTGAAAGGTTTTTTGGCAAACTTGGCCTCAACACAAGTCTCACACGTGTAACGGGCATCCAACTCAAATCTTGGAATTAACCCCAAGTTTGATATTCTCTTCATTGTATCATAGTTTACATGTCCTAATCTACCATGCCATAGATAAGGAGACATAATGGTGTAAACTGAAGACTTTTCTTTATTAATAGTCTTTGGGTATACATAATTCGAATTTACATCAATGACAGCCACATTAACTTTAAACAAGTCATTACACAAGTACCATTTCCCCACATACATCTCTCATTTCGAAAGTACAAACTTGTTAGATTCAAATACCACTTTGAAACCCTTCTTGACAAGTATGGGACAAGAAATTAGATTTTTCCGAATTTCTGGTACATGCAGCACATTCAGCAGGGTGACCTCCTTGCCAGATGTAAACTTCAAGATCACCTTTCCTCTTCCAACAATCTTTGCTGATGCAGAGTTAGCCATATAAAGCTTCTCATCTTCTTCAGCCTTCTCATTAGATGAGAACATGCGTTTATCTACACAAATGTGATTTGTGGCACCTATGTCTAACCACCAGCCATTAGTGTTCAACACCAGAGATGCTTCGGACATTACCACAGTAGACAATCTCTCAATATTGTCATGTTTTGTCAAATTCAGTTGCTGGGCTGCACCATCGTTCTTGCCTTTTTTCGAGTGCTTCTTACAATCCTTAGCTCGATGGCCAGACTTGTTGCATATAAAACATGTCCCTTGGAATTTCTGGAACTGTTCCTTTTGCTTGGCTATTCCTTGAAAGGACATCTTCCTTTTTCTATCTTCCTTAGATTTGGAAGATTCCACAACATTGACCTTTGGCTCAGAAGAAGGGTTCGCACTCCTTCTATTGTCCTCCTTAATTCTTAGGTGCAGAATGAGATCTTCAAGGCTCATCTCCTTCCATTTGTGCTTCAAATAATTTTTGAAGTTTGACCAGCCCAGAGGCAATTTCTTAATCATGGCCGCCACTTGGAATGATTCACTAAGTATCATTCCCTCAGCAGAGATGTCACTCAGAATTAATTGCAATTCTTGAACCTGACTCATGACAGATTTAGAATCCACCATCTTGTAGTCCAAGAATTTGGCAACCACAAATTTCTTGGTGCCAGCGTCCTCGGTCTTGTATTTCTTCTCTAAGGACTTCCATAACTGTTTAGCAGATTCAATATTACAATAAACCTTATATAAAGAATTCACTAAACAATTAAGAATATAATTTCGGCATAAGAAGTCTCCATGCTTCCAAGCCTCCAATGCACCGAGCGTCATGATATCATGCTCATCCGGACTACTTACCAGGCACACCTCCGATAAATACTTCGTTAGATTTAGCATAGTTAGATAGAAGAACATCTTTTGCTGCCACTGTTTAAAGCCCACTCTGGTGAATTTCTCTGATTCCTCATTAGCTGTAACTGGAGGTGTTGCCATCACAGTAGGCAAGGTTCGTTGAACCATTCCTCCAGAAATGGAGCCAAAAGCCATTTGGCCTATACTGTTCTGAAAAATAGTCTCGGGCATACTAGTCGTAAGACTTGTACTCGCACCACCAAAATTGGTGTTGGCCCAAGGGCCTGTGGCATTGGCTGCTACAAATTCAGGCCCCAAGGGCTAAACATCTCCCGTAGCAACGGTCGAATCAACCATAGGAACGTCTTCTAAAACATTCTAGACATTGAAGGGCACTTGATTGTTTTCAGCCATCTCAATAATCTGACTAGAACAACAAATAGTGAGTGAGCTAATCACCTTAAGATTGTTGGAATATAATCAAGAGAAAGCAAACCGTTTGTTGTTGTAATCAGAACATCAATGAAAAGAAGACAATGACAACTTTATAATATCTTACTTGTATGTAAACTTACAAATCTTGGAGAAGATGAAAATAAGATATCACTAGAAAAATAACATAAAATTGGAGGTGAGGTACAGATGTTCGAATCTCCTTAAGGCGATTAGTTCCTGCCAATGGTGCTCCGCAGATACACGGACTATGCCTCCCAAGATATAACATCTCGAACCTGTTTGGATTAGCACTATGCAAACATGACTCAGTCAAATCGTTCAATTGAACTAGCACACTTAGAAAAATCAGAAGAGTAGAGTAGTATTTCAAATCACTTTTGGAATCGTATTCTCGAATTTTTCTTTCTGAAAAACCCTCTGATGAAGCTCTATGCTCTTATCTATTTATAGAGCTTTCAAGTTCATGTACAAAAGAGATACATGAATTAAATAGACGCATGTATCCAACAGATTCATGAATCAAAAGATACGTGAATCCAAGAGATTCATGAATCAAAAGATACGTGAATCCAAGAGATTCATGAATCAAGAGATACGTGAATCCAAAATATTCATAAATTCAATATGTATCTAAGAAAATTCATAAATCAAGAGATACATGAATCTAAGAGATTCATGAATTCAATAAATATAGATATGTGAACAGAAAAATGTGTATCTTAATTTGTTGGCATTCGTTGATCCATTAACCATAATTATAACAGTGCCGCAGCAACCCGTTTACAGAGTTACACTACTAGGGCGAAAGAGATGAAGTGAGAGAGGTTCTGACTGCTGCCCTTAATGAGGGAACGTCCCCACATCCTAGCGTCTTTCTAATGGGTGAGGAGGTTGGAGAATACCGATGAGCCTACAATGCGTCTAAAGGTTTTTTTCTTTTTTCTTTTTTTGGCAGAAGTATGGACTTGAGAGGGTTGTTGAAAAAGTAAAGCTACTTCCTTTCGCACTATTTAGATGGAAAAGAATCTGCAACAAGTGCACATCAAACTACTAAAGCAGCCATGGGATTTGTAGGTGGTGGTAGCAATCATAACCGAGCTCTAGTTACATTGGTAACGAATCAATCTCAAGATCTTGCTATGCTATTCATAAAAGATGCAGGATCACCATTTTTGAAAAAGGATGTTATAAATAGAATTCACGGGCTAATTAAGGAGTAATGAGAGGATTTGGAACTGTAGGACGTTCGAAAACCAACTCAGAGCAGCTCAATCCACATGTGGACTACTCAATCCGATGTGTTAGTTGAGCTCGAGCTTCAGACATATATGGTTCGTAGGTCAGGTTCCGAGTTGTTCCTAAACCGATAGGTATAGGGATCAATTCAATTGGCCTACTTTCCATTACTATGAATAGAAATACTAAAGTAATCATTCCACACGGGGACTTTCTTGATCTATGTACTGTGATATCAAATCATTTGGCAGCATGGCCGAGGGTAAGCTGGGTGACTAGAAATCCTTTCTCCATGGTTGAACAATGAGGAAATTAGTATGCATTGGTGTAAAAATTTCTTCAGTTGACTAACCATGAAATAATGTGGCGTAGATTGGAAATTGCTTTGCCATGCATATCATGACTCAATTAATTTGACAAACTAAATTCTGAATGCTCTTCGCATGTGAAAAACACTAATAAACTTCAATATGTGCAGCCTACATATGAAAAGGCTATTCATAAAATCTTTAACAATTCGAAAGGAAACAATGAAAAGAATATGAGGTAAGTTCCATGGACCTTGTAAAGCCATGGGTTGCGCCTTGAAATTCAGAGTTGGTATATGGCTTAAGGGAAGCTTTTTGACATAACTACACTTTACAGTACTATTTTGAGAGATCTTTTCCAGAAATGGAAATCATAGAATCAACATTAGCTATCAGCTCCCGCCGACTCATGACTTTGGCCAACATGGTGATTATTAAGTCTAGGATCAAAGAAAGGTATCGTACCCATTCAGGACCATTCCATTCATTGGAACAAAACTCACGCTTTTATCCATTTTGCCGAATTGGAAGCAGAATTCAGCCGAGCATACCTGTAAGTTCTGTTCTCACCAAAAGTGAGCTAAAAGGATGCTTCCTCTGCGTATTGCACAGTATTAATGTCAAGTTTTAGCAGTGGTACTGAAGATGGATATTCTGAACACGATATCCTCCCCTTAGATAAAGCTCGGACACACGTCTTCTACCTACAGAGAAGCTTCTCTCATGAATGCAGCCGAATGGGCAGAAAACTTTCCACAATGTTTGTGGCTGATGAGCTTCAACGGCCTTGCTTTGTCTTGAAATATGAGGGCCATGGTCTGCAGGCTTTTCTTAATGTGCATCTTTCCAAATGAACCAGGAACTCTCTGCCCAAGTAGAGAGTTCGCAATTTTGTCATCAGCAAGAAGAAAACAACCAACGATTTCTAAGGAAGACAGTATGAGGATCCTTTTCAAAGCATGTGAACAATAAAAAAGAAACTATTGACACATGACTAATCTAAGGCTAACATAGTCTCACGACTCTGTGATTTGAATCCAAGAGTTGTCACTGTCATGAGGATCTTACCATTTCGCTTTTCTTCATATATATTCACCTCACCACAACTTGGAAGAAAGGACAATCTGAATATAAGTTTGCTGGCCGATTCGAGAGCTCAAAACAAACCCAGCTCTTTCAGCTTACTTGCAGCAGTCGCAAACAGAACATGAAGGAGGCTTTCGCTCTCGAGGCATATACTATTCTTGTCATGCGAAACTCATAACTACCAACATAGCAACTAAAATCAATAGATCTGAGTCTTTCTAATGGTCTAGCTTCCAAGGCCTATTAGCACACGAACATCATTTTCAGCACAATCAAAATTGATACAACCTTACATTTACGAGATCCCGCAATACATACATATGCATACACGGGAGAGCTAGAGACAGAGAAACACTAAGAGGATGAATTAGCTCTAACACGGTCTCTCTTAACCTAACAATGTGGAATGTTCCTGTATGAAATTCAAATCAAACATGAGAACAACACACTCAAGGGGAGAATTAGCTAATACATTAAGATTCACACCTCAGAAATCTCATGATGAGTAGTTCAAACTTTCGTCTTTCCCCAAACTCCATGCTGATGATTGTACATAGGAACCACCATGAACTTTGCAAACCTGATGAGATTCCATTGCCTTACGAAGCTGAGGACACTTGGGGAATGCAATTACTTTTGTCCAGATAAATCCACAATTGCTGAGGCTTGGATCCTCACATCGGCATTTGTTGGCAGATATTCTATCTCAGACGTGATTTTATCAGATATGATTACATGGAAAATGGAGTCCATTCAAATTTGAAGACCAGAATTTAGCCCTCGCAGGTAGAGTAATGCTCTGCAAATTCATTCCAACCTTTGATAACGAAACCATCTCATCAAATTTGTCCTATTCCACAGGCCAATAAATTGCACCATTTGACACTCTCAGAAGCATCCTTCTAGAGAGATTCTCACCATATTTTCTCATGGACCTCTGTGGTAATCCCTGCAAAAAAAATAGAACCCATAAATCTTCTTAAGCCTATGACACCTGATTTCAAATTCAAATTGCAACGACAAGAATGCATAAATCAAACAGGACATCCTGAAGCACATCCTTTTCTGTTCATTTAGATTTGGAATGCGGCATTAATGAGTGTGCATTTAGATTATTATGAACCTCACAAACCCAATCGGAATAGAAATACATTTTCATTCATTCACTGAGACTAAACAAAGGACATTTAACAATGAAAACTGAGTTTATTTTGGATGAGCCAAAGTGACACTTCTAGAGTTCATTTCGATCAATGTAATCAAGTCCTTACCAGAAATAGTGAAAACGTAGACTGTGAACACAACATTCTCCCAATCAATGAGCTCAAACACACAAATATTTCCTACATGCAGACAAGTTATTCCTGCAAATGCGGGCCAATTAGCAGGGAAAAAAAGAAAGAAAAAAACTTGGTCATGTCCACGGCTGGCCATAAGAAGCCACCCCCTTATTTTTTAGGCCTCTCTTTAGTTATGGAGACAGCAACATTCTTTGCACTTTGCTTGTCCATATCAACATAGTCTCCTTGTGCGATTGACATATATATTCTATTTCTACGATATCAAATAACATTGTCAAATTTCTCCATATAAGAGGACTTGGATTTAATTCTTACGACACCTCGACAATTGCTTTTCCAGTATCTCTATCCACAAAAAGAGGAGACAATTGTCATCTTTTTGAACCTCCAAACACCAGCTTATGTCCCAACAACTGTCCTTTCATTCTTTTCCCTGCTTCAATTACTCCATTGTTATGATATATACCTGGTTTTAAACATATACTCATGAACACTTCAAGGAAACTAACATGTCATGTGGTTTACTACACAATGAAGTAAACTTGGAAACACACTATAGGATAAGCAAAGGTATAAACAGCATTCATACTTTTGAATATCAGACATGCTAGTCTGAGTAAATAAGCTTGGGATCTTACCAAGCCATACTTAAGATGGCTTCCTCACCACCTTGCTTGAAAAAGGGATGCTCTGTCTGAAATTTGTCGGCTGATTTACGAACCTTGAGAGGCTTAGGGTGTGTGGGTCCATGAAACCAGCTCAGGATGCCTTAATTTGCTAACTGTTTCGTCCTCCCATTACTTGAAAAGTAACAACTTCAGTGACATTTTATGCACACTTCATTAATTAGACTTGCTATGAAAAACTTTAGCATAGATAGCTAGTTAATAGTATCCCCCACATCATTACGTAATCAATCAAGATCAACACAAAAGCTTCTTAGAAACTATTCTAGAATTTGAAAAGAACAACAGAAAGAGAATTATGCAAGTAGAAACAAGACATGTTAAATCGCAAGTCACCCCTCCAAATTCTCGTGATGATGAGCACTCCGGAGTTTATTGAGAACGAGGCATCAAAGTGACTCCCTCATATTTTGACAAGGCATGGAATTCTCTGAATATTTTCAAGTTCCACCATATCATCTCCATCCATGAGCTCATACATGCAACAAATCTCCTACACAGACGTGTTTTTATCACAAATGCTTGCCACCTGGCGAAGAACTTTGTCCAAGCACATTTTCAAAGCAGCTAGTGTGATAAAGAGAGACGACCCATACGTATATACACACGAGATGTAGAACAAGGCATTGAGGACCTGTATTGGCGCATGATCTGAAGCAGTGGGCTGAGAAATTTACATGTATAAAACTCGATTGTGGAACGGATTTAAAAGCAGAGCCCTAGCTGAAGAAGACGATGACGATCGAGGAAAGGTTTAACGAAAATGCGGAAGAAAATTACGCAATAATAAGACATGAAAATAGGAAGAAATTCTAGCAGAGAGGAGAAATGATGTGTGCAGAAGCATGAACTTACAATTTGTCGGATACAAATGCAGAGAGAGCGCGATCTTCTTCTTTGATGAAGTGAGTGGGGGATTGACCATCCAGACTCGGCGGTGACATCTCCGGCGTCGCACTTTCGTCTTCTCTCCGGCGGCAACAACGACAACAACGACGATAACACTCTGATCCATCTAGTTGAATATCTCTCTCTGTCTCTCTCCCTACTACTTCGCTTCGCTCCGCTCCGCTAAGTGCAGCTTCGCTTCTCTCAATCCTCACATTTCCAACACTTCGTCTTCACTCCGACCTTTGTCAACGAAGAAGATGGAGAGAGCCTTTGAAATCAAGAAGGAGAAGGAGACCTGCTTTGCTTCCTCCCTTCAGGACACCTCCGATCTGGTCTCTCTCTCTCTCTCTCTCTCTCTCTTCTGGGAATGGTGGGGAGTGCACACTACTGTTTCAGTGAAGGAGGAGGAGAGATCAATCGACAGGGTTAACGATGCTGCTGATCAGACGTAATAATAATAGAAAAATTAAAAAAGAGAACTTACCGGTTTTATGTGCCATTTGTTTATGCTGATAACTTGTGTATGGTTGTATTCAGATCCTCATGCTGCTCCCTCCAAGTCTTATATGGCCACTTGTATCTGAACAGTGTCACATGTTCTAGTTCTGGTGTGCTTAGCGTACCCTTAGAAAAGATTTTCATTTTCGGGCATTCTTCCACTTTAATCTCGCACAAGGCTGGGAACCTGAAGCTGCAACCTGTGGCGGAGGAGAAGCATTCTAGGCTCGGCAGATTGTGGAGTGTCAATAAAATAAGATTCTCAAAGGAAATCACTTTTCCCTCTTCATTTCCATCATTGGCCGCTACTTCTTCCATTCTTTCACATCCTATTATAGTCATCCCATAGAGATGCACTAAGTTTGTAATCGCTGAAGCTGTTACTAGATGTACCAATCCAAAGGAATTCTTCAACTCTAAGTACGTGAGATTCTAGAAGGATGTCACGACTGGAAATATTGTTGTCAAACAAGGACAATCCCAAACCTCTAATGTTTTGATGTTCCGAAGAATTTTCGACACTAATGAGTCTTCTCTCCACACACGTTTTAGGTTGTGTAGCTTGTTTAACTTAAGTTCTGTTAAATTTTCAAGCACCGGATGTTTCCTCTCGTCAACAAGCCCTTCATCAGAGAATATTTCTTCAAAGGAGCAACACAATATCTCAAGGCTTCGTAGATTTTGAAATTTCTCCAGGAGGAAAATGGGAGGAAAGGTTGCCTTTTCATCATGAAAGCATGCCAATGTTAGTGCTTTTGCCTTGTCAAAGATATCCTCGGGAAATTTTCCATCTTGTATCATCAAAATATTTTTATCGACTAATGAAAGTCTCTCTAACATAGGAAAGTCCTGTCAAATTACCAATGCAACAAGAGAAGTAAATTCAAAAAATGTTCGGCGATAAATCATGCGTCGTAAAAAGTAAACCCAATGCCGATGATTTGTTTGTAAGGTGGCCATCTTCTTACGCTTAATTAAATCTAAAGATCCCCACACACAAGTCTCAAGCTTTCAAAAATCTCAAGTAGAGGTTGGTACGGTTAAGTTGGTAGAGAGATTCTATTCAAGATCCCTCCAGCTCACCAAATTCATATTTTATTAGAATTATCTTATTCTATCAACAAAAATTTGTCGACTTTGGAATCTTATGTAATGAGATGCACTCGTGATGTCACTAAAACATATGGGGTCCACAAATTTAAAAGTGTGCTTAAGATATAAGAAACATTTATGTTGTTTACAAACTTATAGGCAAGGGGTTTCTAGTATTTTATGTGGACATGAAATATAACGAGCAAATTAAAGGATAAAATAGAATGTAGTGAACTAAGGTTCTAATGTTATTTAGATAAGATTAGATTTGATTAAGAATATATCGTGTTCTCAATAGAAATCTATAAATATTTTTGTATATTATGTGATGGAATATCTTACGGGTGTCCACCAACTAAAAACATACTTATGATATTAAAAGCATCTTAATGTTGTCGACAAACTAATAGGTGAGGGAGATGTGTTTTCTATAGTATCATAACGTGATGTGATTATGTAGGGACATGAGATTAGTGAGTGTGTTAAAGAACAAAGTAGAAATCGAGGAAGAGCCATTGTAATCATACCTTCTCAAGTAAAGAGTATGCTTCTTGATTTGAAAGCTCTTGTTGATCATTTCTTTGAGTCCCGTTGTTCATGAATGCCGCAAAAGACAACATGTTCACTTTGTCACAATGAGTCACACGCAAGTCTTTTACGAGTGGCCAATTCAAAGTGGGCAAGTTAGGGCAAAAACTCTTGAGCCGTGGCATATCATGTAATACCAGAGAGGATAGTTGCGGGAAAAGAACTTGAGCAGTATTGGAGTGTGGAGTGTCATCTCCACTTGCGACTATTTCCTCGATCACACAAGACTCCACTTGAAGTTCCTCAAGTTGGGTTAGACTTGTAGCCACCCAATGCGAAAACAGATTCTCAAGGCTCTTACAGCTTTGAGCCTCCAACTTTCGTAAATATTCAAATTTGAGAGTTTCTAGTGGTTTGTCGCTCCATATTTTGCATAAATTGTCCATGTGAGAGAGAAACATTGACTTGAGCTGAGGAAATTGTACCTATCATATTGAAAAAAATGACACAATGAATGTGATTACATTGAGTTACGACCTCAAAGAAGGAATTTCCAAACTTCCCTCACTCTCACAAATCATGAGAATGCAAGAGCTTGTTAGTGACATAAAGAGGGCGAAGCTGATTGATGCTTTCATTTCAATTGACTAATGACTAAGGCCAAGTATATTGCATTGCAACAAGCATGAAATGATAAATGCATTTAAAATCAATAGTATATTGAGCATCGGCTTTTAAGTGGCTTAATTGACATTTAATTCTAGGAACACCTTATCCCCTTCTTTTAGAAAACGCCTCATTTCTTTAATTTTTGGAAATCTACAATGATGAATCCTCGGATTCTCCAACTTCTAGATTTGTTTGCGGTGATCATTGTCAAAATTGCTTGCACTAATCTTTTGATAATGCAACATTAGACAAAGTAAGAATTTCTCAGATTTATTTGCTTCAAGGCGAAAATGCATAACAATTAGAGAAAAAGTAAAGGGTATGATGATGATGAGCCAGTCAACTAAGGGTATGAATAGCGCGTGCGAAGAACTTAAGCAGCTTATGTATTGATGAATGAATGGATGAAGCTCATGCTTGGCTTAACATTATTTCCTCTATTTAATGAGCACCGCTACTTATTCAACACTAATACTAAACTGCGAACAGTACTTATGAATCTTCTAATTAATAAAGTTTACTAATGAGAAGCATCATGAAAATTATATGGTGAACCAGATAAAAATAATAATTACTTCAATTGTTTACAATTTTTTTCCTTTTTATGTACGGAAAATTTTTGTATTGAAAGAAAATAAAATCTTAATAGGCACGGCAACATAACGACTAGAATAAAAAAAACATATGTTATGATCCCATACAAAGCAAGTTGGGTCAATTTAATAGTTCTACATTGGACCGTTAATGACTTCCTTGAAATAATATTTATTTAAATTTGAGGTGGAAAAATAAAAATAGAATCTTGCAATGGGCTAGTGATCCAACCATTGGCAAAAAGTGGGTGTGCAACCGCTAACCACTTTTGTTTGTTTAGAGAAAATCAACTGTGCTTTCTTTATCTAGATAACCTCTTAAGAAATGCCCATTGAGAAGCAAGAATTGATATTTTGCATTTGGTTACAATGATATAACGCAATTGCGACCTGTTACAACCAAAAAATAAAATGACTTTCCACACTTCCTTAAATCTATTAATATCCTTAATTGAGGATTTTGATGAGTATCTAACAATGTGCGAGAAACCTATTATAACATGGCAGCTCATATTTGATGCTAAAAGGAAATTTAGGCTATCACAACTTGTCACTACAAAAAATCAGATGACTATTTTCATATTTCCCCAAATTTATTAGTATTCTTGATTGAGTGTTGTGATAAGTTTTGAAATATCCCATGAGGGAATACCTATTATTATGTGATAGCTTATACATGTAAATAACATTAGAAGTACATAAATAATTAGTGATAGCTCTTACAGTTAAAGAGCAAAGAAATGTGTAGATACAAAAAATTGCAAAAAGTTATTAGAATAAGAAGAAACACAGTCATTTCCTATGTCTGGGAAAAAAAAAAGAAATAATGGAAATTTGTACAAAATCTGTACTAAAAAAGCCAAAAAATCAAATTTGGGTGCATTTTCAAGTGCATGAGGATTTCACCCAACAAAAAAATAAAAAAAGTGCCCGGAAAGGTTGTCATTGATAGAATTTAGTCTTCCACAGACGGAATGGAATTATTGATTGGATGATTGATTCCTTTTTTATTTTTAATTTTTTGTGTAGCTATGACATTGATTAAATATTGGCTTTTTTTTTGTTAGATGACTAAATATTGTTTCCTATTATGAAATATTATTTGCAGTGTTGGCAACAAGAAAATATTTAGCAAGTTGCCAACGCCACGTTACGTGCAATTTTTCAACCGCACCAACTACATATGGACAGGTATATACTAATGTGAATTTAATTAAATAAAAATAAAAGATCTCAATCCACTTCACTTTCCTTCTCCATCTACGCTTTCTCCTCCATCTTCGGCCACATTAAGCCCAACATTCCTGCCTCCCTCCGCCGTCGCCACCGACGCCGTCTCGTCCATGGCCACGTTCAAGCTCCCACCGTCTCGTCCATGGCCACTCTTTCCTGACATCTATTCCTGTGTTTTTTCTTTCGCTGTTTGACCTCGCGGTCCGTGGCCGTCGGGATCTGAAACTCGCCGTCAATGCTCATGGCCATGGACAAGCTGCGGTCACCAGATCTGTGGAGAAGCCTCCTCGCGAACCCATGGACGAGCCAGGCTTGCACCCATGGACGATACCAGATCCGGAGGCACGGCTCCAGTCCAGATCTGGACGGGCAACGACCACGAGCAGCTGTGACGATGGATAGTTGGCTCGGCCATGGACGAGGCCGACCGCAAGCCGACCGCGGGCGACGACGGAGGGGACAATGGCAGTCCATGAGCCGTCGTTGCTCGCGACGAGACTTCCAGATCTGCAACCATGGCTCCAGCGACAGCGGTCGACTTCCAGATCTGCAACTCCGTCGTTATGGACGGCCATATTTCAAGATCTGTTGAATGATGAGACGGACATAGCGGGGGTCGGCCTAATCAAGGCGCCGGTGACTCCGCCGTTGGGGACAGCGGAGGAGGGGCGGAGGTCGGGCGGCTGTGGACGAAGGAGGAGGAAGAGAGGGCTGAAGAGAAGATTTTTTAATTTTTTTTTTCCTTAGATTCCACATCAATATGGAATTAATAGACACGTGTCAATGTTTGATGTTGTGATTACAAATCACTAATGTTTTTTCGTTGGGAACCATCCACGGATTGTCTGTTATTAATTATCCAGCTGTCTTTCAACAGACAATAATCATACAGCTGTCCTTTTATTTCTTTTATTTTTTCCTTTTCTTTCTTGGGAAAAAGCAATCCGCCTTTTTCTCTTCCCAAATATAGATCGTATGCATTATCACACTAATTATCACTAAATACAATAAATCATAATTATTATTTATTGCAAAACAAAGATCTATAATTTGATAGGCTGTTTGAATACAGCGATTCAAGTTTTATTTATGAAAGAAGAAGACGAATCGGTTAATACACATCAACCATTTTATTATTTTCATTTTAATCTCAAGAATCAACTCAAGCACTGATGAATTCTTAAGGAATTATAAGTTGATTGCAATGATCATTATCGAAGTTTAGAGCACTCCAATTCAAAAGAGCCACTCTTTCGAATTCCTCCAATTTCATCAATTGGGAAGATGATTATGGTTCGATGAGCTGTGATAGCTAAGCAATTTGTGAATTTGGATTTTACAATTACAAAGTTTTCTTTTCCCCTTTCTTCATTTTCGATAGAATGATTGCACAAGAATTTGTCATTTTTAGATGCCACTCTACGTTTACTGTTTAGTACTTTATAGTTCAAATTGAAAAAAGCAAGTATTTTTATATGGTTATTGTGATGACTTTTTTAAGAAACTCGCTAATTAATTCTAAAGTAGTGCGTATGATATGATTTCATGAGCTAACACAAAGATAACACTACTCAAAGGATATAGAAATATATCATTAATAGTTATATTTATTCATCATCTTATATATTAGAAAAGTATGTGCATAAATCCACACAAAGCACGGAATGTTACTACCCATAATAAATTCACTTATAAATAGATGATTTTGAATCCACACACACACACACACATATATATATGTATGTATGTATGTATGTATGTATATCAATGTTTGAATTGTTTTACATGAATAATTTATGGATGTGATCATGCACTATTGTGGGGAGGTAAATATTGCGTTCATCTTCATTTAGGCATGAAACATGAGTTCCGATTAAATTTGAGCATAGCACTGATGACTGATATTATGAACATTTCAATCTAGCACTTTTGTTTGCACACGACACATACCGTGCATTGTCTAATTAAGCAAGAATATGTTCCAAATGAAATGCCAACAAATATGCATTTAATTGAAAAGACTAACCTGTGGCGTGAAAAGAGAAGGGGCACTGTGATCGATCTCCATCAAGGATTGCCTAATCAAACTTTTCATTCTAGGGCAGCGGTTAATAGTCAACAGCTTTAAGTTGAAGCATTCCATTGTATGATTCTTCCCCAAGAGGAAAGCAGTCAAATTAGGCAAGCATTCTAGTTTCAACTCTACTAGTTTTGAGAGAGTAATCTTTTCTGTTGCACTTCCCTGCCCTTCTTCCTCTACAATCACTCCTTCCATCTGATCACACTCCTTTATTTCCATACACCAAGCCATCGATAAAGTGAAAGTATGTCTCAAGTTGCTGCATTTATAAAGGATCAAACTCCTTAGAGAACTAAAGCACAATGTTCCTTGAAGATCTTTGTTCCATAGTCGCTTCAACTTCGGTAGGTTGACCAAGTCTAAAGTCATGAAGGAAGATAGCACCCGAGTGCTTTCCATAGTTTCCAACCTTTCTACATCAAATATTTCTTCTAGTGACTCACAATCGCACACTTGCAATGTCCTCAAATTCTCTAAAACAAGCATCAGTTTAAGTGGAATAGCATTAACAAATGATGGACATTTGTCTACCACAAGTGATTTTAACTGCCAAGATGACTTGGTAGGATTAAGTTCACTATGCCATTCTCCAATTAGCTTGGGGAACTCGGATAGCTGCATAAACTTCCCACCCCCTGAAAAAAAAAAAAAAAATCATTAAACATAAACTTCTAGTTAGCAAAAAAATTACTTTATTAGTGATGAAAACCATCCAATTGCATGGAATTTAGTAATTGATGTATACCATTTCTTCAAACAGGTTTTGGATAGTGATGTTAAGGTTTTCTTCCCAAAACCACTCTTCTGATACTTTTACTCTCTTTAGCTTTGACGCCTCTATACGACCCTTAGAGAAAAACTTCATGTTGGGACACCCACTCACGATGAAATCTTCCAAGAGAGGGAACGTCAAAGCATATTTACTAGAGCTGAAACATCTCAACCTTCTCAACCCATGAAGCTCCATACACTTCAAATTACTGAAAGCCACCACATGCCCCTCCCCACTTCCTTCATCACTAATGACTTCCCTCAACATTCTACAATTGCTTACTCTCAATTTCGTGAGTGCCACCAAATTTCCAGCTATTTTTGGTGAGATCATACTTGATAATCCATCACAATGTGACGCATTTAGCTCATTTAGCTTGGGGAAAGAATTTGCGGCCACTTGGTTGTCCCATATAATCTCAATGCTATCCATGCCATTGATAAATAAGGTCTCCAACCAAGGAAAAGCAACCTGCGAGTATTCCCTCATGAAATTGGTGATTTAGTCAAAATACGAATTCATGAACTTTCAAGATGTAAGTAAAATTTATATGAGTGCCAAGATGTAAATGACGAACGCATGGAATTAGTGATTTTGTCTTAAGTTGTTAAAAAGGAAAAAAGGAACAAAATCAAAAGAGTTAGTAAAATAATTATCATACTAATTTCAATGACTCTAAGACGAGAAGGCTGATGGAATAACAGGAAACAAATCCGAAAGTAGGAATTTTGTTCAGATGAGATTTTATTGACAATGGACAAATAACTAATTTGGATATGCTCATATAACCAATCATATAATCACATTAGTCTCCCATAGATCACAAATTTAAATAAAATCTCTCCCTCTCTTCAATTTAGTTACTTCCCTAAAATAATGAATTAGCTAGTTTACGGAGCAATATTTAAATCACTTTCAGATGAGGAAGTATATATTCAAAGAAACAAGAACCACGTGAAAAGAGTAATTAACATTAGAACTTGGAAGTAACAGAATTGATGTAGCAAAGAAAAATGCAGCTGAGGATAGCTTGAGGAAGAATGTTAGCAATTAGAAAGAAAATGATGGAGAGATTGAGATTAAAAAGCCAACCAATCATCCACCAAAAGCTGCAATACAGTAGGAGGTCTGATTTTATCTTATACCGAATGCCTCAAATTAATATTATATCACTCTAAAGCAATTAAAGAGTGAGGCTAATAGAAAGCAATTACAAAAGGAATTGCTTGGGTCAAACGAACTAATTGTAGTTGATCAATTAAATTTTCCTTTTATAATTCATTGACCGTTTATCCATGCTGGACGATCCAATAGTTAGATACCAACGACAGATCATACTTATACTCAAGCCAAATAATTGAAGGTTTTCCTGAATATCTCATTATAGAAAACTAAAATTATTTAAGAAAGTCGATGTATTAATTTTGTGGGAGGGCATGTTTTCACAGCCTCTTTGGCTGCATAAACAACGTTTTAGGTAAATGGCCTATATTGCTTTTAGTTTGGTCAAAGTGGAATCGCCTGTAAATTACTCTATTTCATATTCCACTGAAACGTTCTTCCGCTATTCACTAAACAAGATAGATGACTCAACTAAAATAGCTGCTTTGCGAAATGTATTTTATTTCTTTAACGAGGATTTCATAAGAATGGTCTAGCAGTTCATGTAAAACTAAAAGGGGTGATTTCCGAAGCCCAGGACCCTAGAGATCTTGCTTAGTTTGGCAATGGAGAGGGCTCAGATTCCTTTTGCTAGTGCAATTAAGAGAGAGTAAAGCTTCCTTAGACAATAATAATAATAATAATAATAATAATAATAATAATAAGTAAATAAATATATAAAAAGAGATCTTGTAAGTGCAAATGAAGTCAAGTGGACGTCTTAAAGGCCCTTCATCTCTGGCCTCTAGGACCTTACTGCTCACTTTCCTCTCAATTGTTTTTTCGGTTGCTTTCAATGTACATGCGTTCAATGTCAAAGCCATACATGTGCGGTTGTTGAGAGTTGAGTTTCTTGTGAATATCGGAAAGCTTTTTAGAGATCCTATTTGGCAGTTGTATTACCCGTTCAAACTTTATGATAAACAAAAGATAATATACAATGCAAAAAGGAAATATACCCAAAAGACGACTAATGAACTTTACCAGTTTTATACAACAAGGGAGTACCGACTAGATTTTGTTTGCAGTTTCCTAACAATTAAGGGAAATTATAGCCATCAACAATTAGCACACATTCAATTTATTAATGACAACGAAAATTAGTTACCCGTAAAGCAAAATGAAGTACTTTCATGGTAAGTTACTTCCTGTAAGGTAAGCTCATGTAAACTATCCCAATTAATCATCCTTGTTGTCCTAATTTCCTTAAGGGTGAGTCTAAATCTACAGCCTGCACGTTCGAAACCATAATATTTTAGGTTAAAGACCCAATTGTCCCTGACTACAATGGGAAACTTTATTTTTCTGTTTTTCTTTTGTAAAGAATAACTAGTCTTTCCCAAAAATCCATTGCTATAACTCTAGAAAATCCTTCATCTGCAAAGTTGCTCGCAATCTCCCATCTACCCCGCCATCACCCATCACTCCCATCCAGACAATGAGTTCTAACTTTTTTGTTTCGTTCATTGGACAATTGTCATTCCTGACAAGAGAGGGGAAAAAAAAAGCAAAGCTGGAAAGGCTTTTTGCAAAATTTCACCGATCTAGTTCCAGTGTCTTTGAAAGCGAACCCTCTTCATGGAAGCTCAAAGCATGGGAAGAAGATGAGTCATACTCAGACATACTGGCATGTGGGACCCACAAGTCAAATGTCCGCTACTCTTTGTAGGTGGCAAAACAAACATGTCGCAGGAATCTTGGGCTCCACCATCAAATGCATGATAATTGTGCCATTATAAAAAGGTAACCTTGTCAAGTCAACGAAACAGCCGCCGAAATTTTTGCTAGACTAAATTATCGTGCGCTTTCCTTAACTAATGCGATTGTTTCTACATGGTCTACAAACTTCTCTTTAATGTTAGTAAATCACTATCAATAACCAATTTAACAGGATATCAAACACCAATTGTGGATTTGTGTTTGTGATGCCAAAGCACACATAAATATATCTATCCATACCATATGAGTGCATGAGCATGCAGAAAATTCTGTACTCTTATAATTATGAGATCTATGCAATGACTTAAGGACTTTTGTAAACACGTTAGACAAAAGATGTGCATCAATTAGATTAGCACAGTTGCTTTTATTTCAAAAACCCGGTCCTCCTTCCCACTCTTCGCATTGATTTTTAAGAGGGTCACCTATATTATACATTTTGAGGATAATAACAAGGTTTCATAACTAAATTCAACGGAATCCATTTCGAAAGAATAGAAATAACTTTATTTTATGTGATTACTTTAATGCCAAAAAATTCCCTTCAATTTTGCTTTATGAAACCCTATTAATATAGATATATTTGCAGAATGTAAATTTAAAATAACTTGGAACATATCACAAACTAAATTACATGGATTTCATACAATTAGTTGGATTTCTAATCAATTGAGAGAAACGGGAAATTGCTTTATCTAATTACAGGAAAGGCGTGAACGGACAAGGCAATTCGGAAGAAAATAAAATAAAAATAAAAAATTGAATGAGCATCATAATCTGTATTATATCTAATTAGCAATGGAAGGAAAAATTAATAAATAACTAATACTGTTTTAATAGAAAGTTACCTGTTGTCCGTTGAAGAATGCAATTTGAGTGCCAACGTGGTCATTTGATGTACTACTCAAAGGAGCCGACCTAGCAGTGAAAAAATTCTTCATATTTGGCAAGCGACGCAATTTCAATACACGCAAATTAGGCAACTCAAATTTGCCACAATCATCAGCTTCTACAATCCCACACATTGACTTGCAACCGTCAACGTCAATCTCTTCTAGCTGTGGAAGTTCTCGCACTACTGAACAAGGAAACAGAACTTCCATCTTGTCACAACTTTTAACTCGTATGACTTTTAATTTACAGAAGGGGTTGAAGGAGATATCCTTGTGGCATAACTTCTCCAAGCTGATGAGATTCTCAAGAAATAACACCTCCAACGTCTTAAAAGTGGGAAGGGAAGACCATTTGAGGATGTAACGGATGGAGGGACCATTCTGGACATGTAGACTCTTTAATTGTGGAAAACCTTCTAGGGATAGCTGGCAAATACTGTCAATTCCATTCAATCCGTCCATCCACAAATCGTCAACTCTGTCTAAAGTAGTTCTTATGTATCCTTTTTTAAGAATATTGCACGTTGGATTCAACTTGAGCTCCAATGTTCTTGATCCTCTGTATTTGCTTGACCAGCGCCAGAAATTCTGGTCATAAAGATCACCTATTTGAATTTTGTACTTGATTAATTTCTCGACGTTTAGGTCCCCTGGGAGCGCACTCGGGTTGGCAATGGTCATATGCAGAGTGGAGAGATTCTCCATGTGATTCAACTCAATCAAGCTCGCATTAGTTGGTGGAGTTTGTTCCTCGTTATTCCATTGATCAAAGCTATATTCCATATACAACTCCTCCAATTCGATCAAGCTTTGAAGTACACCCGGTTCAATTATCTTAAGTTGTGAACAGTGGCTTAAGTCTAACAACCTCAGCTCTACTAATTGCCCAATTTCTTTAGGCAATCGCTGAATTTCGGAGCCCATGAAGCTGAGAATTTGTAATCCTTTTAGCTTGCCAAAAATGGCCACATCCTCTAGCGAACAATAATGAAGACATAGCGTATGTAAGTTCTCCGAGAACTGAAATGGTGCCAATGAACGAGTGAGACGTATGCTAGTAAGATTTAAGACTGCAAGTTTCCTCATAGAGTTGAAATATGAATCTGGAACCTTAAGAGATTCAGTGTCATTGAACAGCAAGAAGATGTGCAATTCGGGCCAATCTAATTCTTGGGGAAGCTCCTTCATGTCAATGAAGGGAAAGCAAATCGCCCTGTAATTTCTGAACTTGTCCTTTGGCAACTCTGTTATCAACTCATCTTTATCTTTCAACACAAGAATAGGGTGATCTCTTGATGTGATTGAAGCAACAAACTCACAAACCAAGTCATGTATCTTGAAACCATCAACATCTTCACTGTCTAACAAAAGGGAGGATGCTTTAAGAGTACGAATCTGCGAGCGCAACCTATCCCTAGCATCTTCCATGCTACTAACTTCTCGAAATAAACCCAAACCGAGGCCATACCTCAACAAATTTTCAAGAGAAGGCTTGGAGATACCATCAACAACACAAAGTTGTAATAATGACTTCACATCCTCTTCTAATTTATCATAACTCCACTGCAACATGTGATTTATCAAATCATCGATTTCTTTACCTTTAAACTTCTCGAAGTTTTTCAAAGTATCCCGCCATTCATATAATTCAGCATCTTTAAAACGTCTCGCCATTTTATCAATTAAGAAAGGCATACCTGCACATAATTTGAGCGTTACTTTCACCCAGGGTTTGAACTCGTCAGCATGAACCTTGTCTCCCACTATCCTCTCAAACAATCTTTTTGCCTCTTCCTCCTCCAGCCCACTAAGGTGGAAGGCCTTGTCGCAGCCCATTTCCCTTCGCAAAACGTCACGATCTCTTGACGACATCAACAACTTGCATCCCTTGACCTTGTTGTCAGGTCCCAAAGGAATGCCGACTGATTTCAAGTCGAGCCCCTTCCAAAGGTTGTCTAGTATTATGAGGACCTTCTTTGTGCTCCTCCCCTCTTCTTCCAACCTCCTAAGTAGAAGTTCCGCTCGCTCGCTGATTATGTTTTTGTTCTCTATGTCAGTAAGTCCCAAGCCGTTCGCAATCTCTCCTTGGATCGTCTTGATGTCTGGATTTTGCGACACGTCAGCCTTAGCGACCCAATCAAACGACTTCTCTTCCCTTAGTGTTTTTTTGACTTCATCCAAAAGGGTGGACTTGCCGACCCCGCCCATCCCATGAACCCCGACCACACTATTGCTGTTATTGGCGAGGGCGTCCATGATGTCCTGTATCATCAAAGCTCTGGATTCGAAAATGCCAGCATCCCTAAGCTTAATCGACATCGAGGTAGAAAAAACGGAGGCCGTCGCGTTGATCGACTCGATGACATCTTTGCCTTCTCCCGCAATTGGAGCAGCGACATTTCTCGGAGCAGGACCGATGAAGCAAATGTCGTCCAACGCCCTGAATCTGATGCAGTTTCCAGCGAGTTCTCCAATGACCTTGATCTCGGCCTCGGCCTTCGTGCTGAACTGATAGCGACAATAGGGGTCGGGAAGAGTCCCGTAGCAGCAAGTCTTGCTCGCCTTATCGAAAGCGTCCAACAGGTTTCGCGCCTTCTCCAAGGCCTCCTCGGCACTTCGCTGCCACTCCGTGAAGCAATCATTGAAATTCCGAAGATTGTTTCGGGCCACTTGTGCCAAATCGCGGACCCTCCGAGCCTCGTTCTCCAGTTTCCGGACTTCTTCCCGTAGATCGTTGGCGAAGCTCTTGGAGGACATGGCGTATTTCACTGGACGCTTGATCAGAATAACTGCCCCCTTCAAGAGATCACATACAGTAGGAAGGCCCCACTCAATCGACATTTCTCTTTGATTTTTTTGTTTTTTGTTTTTTTTCAAGAACAAAGAGCGAGAAAACAGAGAGACAGACAGAGAGACAGACAGACAGACAGACAGAGTGATGAAACAGAGCAGCAGATACTGAAGAAGAGGAGAGGAGAGGAAGAATGGGTGTGCCGAGGAGAAGAAAGAGCGAAACAGAGCGAGAGACGAACAAGGAGAAGAGAATTGAGCGCAAGAAAGGATGAAGGGGAGCGTGGAAGAGCAATGAATTGTAGAAAGAAAGAGATGATTAGCAGCGGCTAAAGTAGCGTGGAAGAGCAATGAATCGCCCTCGGAATATGTACTTTGCACTGTGTATGAGAAAAAAATAATAAAATGTAATTAATAAAGAGAATAAATGGTCAATGAGCAGGCCCCACCCACGTGACATTGTCACCTCCCATGATTTCCGTAGGGTTAAAATTCCAAAAAAAGGTGACAATGGAAGAGGAAATATTGGATATCCAAGTGATTTATATGTTAATTTCCTATTAATTCATTAAAAAAATAACACGTGTCAAATTTGGATTCACTTTTCAGACACCCTAAATTTTCTCTCTTCTCAATTAATGTTCACTTTTTTTCCTTTTTCGTGCTATCAATACTACCGCTAGTCTGACTCAATAGAGGGTGACGGTAAGAATTTGAAATGTACACTAGACCTTCACTAACTGGTTGTAATACCTAGTTGATTAGAAATCTTTTATGACATGATAATCTATATTTGACTAATAAATGACATTAGAGAATTCAAAAATTATCTATCATCGTAAAAACAAAATATGGTACATGCTTTGCAGATAAGTAAAAATTAAAAAGAAAAAAAAGCAATTGATAGAAAATCAATAGAATAAAAAATTATCTACTATTACAAAAAGTCTGTAGAATGAAAATAATAATTTTTTAGAGGGTTGTGTTATATCAATATGCATCTATCATATGTAGATATGACTAAATTCATAATTGTTGGGGACACCATACTTATGTAGTAAAGTCAAGTAGCATCACAGAATGTAGCACATGACAGTTCTATAACCTTCCACGACAAGCCTACATAGATACGTAAATGAAATTAGTTGTTGTGGGATATTGAGCATTTTAGTCGTTTTAACAGTATAAGTCAAGTAGCATGCAATACATGATGAGTCCGTGACATTGTGCTTTCACATCGAGAATTTAGGCAATGGTTATAATCACATAAACTTAATTTCCTAAATTGGCAACCATACGAACAAGTAGATGGAAATGTATCATCCATTGTGTAAATCCTAGAGGATCAATAGTACTTTTTATGTAATTTGTTGTACCATAAATGTTGAAACAAAGATTTTATTTTCATCACACAACAGTTGTTTAATTATGATATACGATTTCGTTTTGCCAAATTTATAGTACAATTTGTGGATGATGGTTTCTGACTTGATTGATGATATTGGATGAAGACTAATCTCAGGACATACGATTCACTAATAAAATTGATTTTTCAAGAGATATAAGAAGTTGCAATAACAATCATTTGATATAAATAAGAGATGAATATCATATTGTGAATTAATATTTTATTGTAAAGGAAAACCCAACTCGCAAGGCTCATGCATGGTCCCCTAGTCACATGGACAACAAATTATAGATCTTATTAAAATCTAATCTTAGTTGAGGCCTTAATTAAACACCAATCAATTCCTTAATTGAGGTAGTTCTCGGACACGTCATAATTGTGGAGTTAATTGATTTCTTCGCATTATTTAAGGTGTACGCTCATCACAGTGGCTTCAAAAAAAATAAAATACAAATGATTACCAACTGCGAAATTAACAAAATGATTTGACTTGAATTATATGAATATTTTTATTTCGCATTGATGTAAAAAAATGTAATTAAGAAAGAGCAACCAATACATAGGTGGCGCCCACGTGATTCGGACAGGCTACCCCCCCAACATGCACGTGATAAGCAGCATCTCTAATCTCTTTCATGATATTAATATTTCCATTGATATTTGTACGTGGGCACTTTTGTGAATCAACATGGACTGACGGTTAGAATCTGAAGCGTATATGACACGTTCGATCAAAATGCAATTATTAAAATTATTGGATTTAAATCATAGCTCATGTAAAATATGTACCTTAAACAGTTTGTCGTTCTCTGATATGACAAATGTAATTAATAAAGAGAACAAAAGGACGGGGACATATCAAAATCCGCGTGATGTTTAGTTTCATCCAGAGGAGGCGATATGCACCAGAAACCCATTATCAACTCAATTTCAGTGCGACACTAAAATTTTTTAAGCCAGTTAAAATGATATATAAAAAGAAGCATCATCAATTCCATGTGAGTCCACGTGGGTTTCCACCAGACTTATTTTCAACCGACTGTGAGGCTAACAAAATGAGCAAATAAATTATTACTACCGGATCTCTTTTTAGTGTCCCCCAATTCCTTTTATTTAGAAGTTGAATGTGATAATAGAAATGGTTTTCTTGTTCCTTAACTTGACAAGCCATCATCACCAATGTGTAAGTTTCCGCGTCCTTGCCTCCACTATTAATAAACAAACACTGATTAGGTACTAGTCCTAAATTTGCTCCTTGCATGAATCAATGAAATCATATTTAAAATATAGAAGTAACATTGTAATTAAGCAAACTGTTAGATTATACTGTCCCATGTAATTGTTACATTAAACGTTTAGAATGGTTAGATCAAAACTTCTAAGTAAATTAAACACTTGCCGCTCTTTATTAACATTTTAAACCAGTTTACTTTCAAGTACTGCTACTCTTTACATGACACAATTAATATTGGAAACAATTCTATTCACCACTAAGATTGTTTTGTGGCCTCTTGTGCTGATTGGAGTTGCCTTCTTTTCTTCCAAATGCTCGGGTTTATTTGGAGCATTTTACTTTTAATATTTATTTTTAAATATTGCAATTATTACAAATTAGTTTTAAAAATTTTCAAAAATATATAATTATCAAAAAGTAAAGTTATGTGGCTTTTGATCATTTATAACCCTAATTTTCCTATCACTTTCAACTTTTTTTGAAGGACGGGGGCGTCTTTGCTAGAGAAGTTTATAATAAACAGCTGAGTTTTAATCCTAGCCATCCAGCCATTTAGATATGTAAGATTGACTCAAAAAACGAAGGAAGAAAGAGGAGATAGGGTATGGATGGAGCTTCACTTGGGAAGTTGTGTGGTAAGGAGACTGGCCCCACGTCGCCACTGCCCAAAAATAAAAATGCAAAAAGGTCGCTATATGTCGATCGTTCCATCAAGACAAGAATAATAATGGATTGATGAAAGATTCAGTGACCATCACTAATGTCCAAGAGCAACGTCCTTGTCATAATATGGAAATGGATGATTTTTTCTTGCAATTTACTGTTCCTTGATCAGTCACCATCACTAATGTCCAAGTATCGTCGCTTCTTCCAGAGTCATGGACAACTATCTAAATATCCGAAATATTTTTTTATTAGGGAAGTTGTGGGAGAGGGAGAGGGAGAGGGAGAGGGAGAGAGCAATTGATGTTTTTCTGCATTTTACTGTTCCTCTACTCGATCAGTCAACATCACCAATGTCTACCTCCGTGTCCTTTCGCCTATTGCAACTGAACAAACATCTAAGCATTTGTAAATGCATGAACTGACCGGGTGCCCTCAATTGTCTAGCCTCTTTCCTTTTACTGTTGAGAAACATTGCTTTCCCACTTCACCCCTTCTGAAGGGGCAATGAGATCCTTTGAGCAAAAGAGTCGCTAATTATTAAGCTAAAACTGACGAATCTCTTGATGATGCCCAAATGAGCAATCTTTCGCTTCACTTCAATTAACCCTTGTTGCGTAAGGATATGTGATGTCTCCTTAAGAGTTGAAGAGATGAGTGATCTTGATGATTTATCATTGCAAATATTACATATCGAATAGCAGTTTTTGACAGTGTTCTCCTTATTAACCCATTAAATTTGGGCTAACTTAGATCCTTATGTCTAACTAATATCAACCATTAGTTAAAAATAAATCTTGACTTTTCATGTATTATTTTTCACAGATTTGTTTATAGAAAGCCCCTCTAGGCATCTCTTTTAGTGAATAAGTAAAACTCAATTCACAAAATAAACTTGAAGTTGTTTAATTTTTATGCCAACTATAATTGTTAGATTACAATGTGAAATAATTATCATAAAATTGCCATATGATGATATGGTTGAAATTTTGTTAATGTCTCTTTGTTCTTGCTCTTTCAAAAATTACTTATTGATATGAATTTAATGTAATTTTTCCTATTATTCTCAAACGACAACATCGACAATTTTCTTTGATTTTTCTTCTGAGAAAAAGAGAGCAAGTCTCTCACCAATAATGCATTACAGTGGGACTCAATAATACAAGCTTCTGAGGCATCGTGCAAGATGCCTTACATAGTACCACAATGTGGTGGTTGTGTTCACTTGAAGTACTCATTGAGTTGTCCAAACTTTCGTCCTTTTCTCTTTCAAATTTCTCCACGAATCGTTCCATTTCCCACTCTTCAATTGTCTGTCTCAATGGATTCGCTAGAATCATATTATTGATTTTTTTTATGTACTAAACACATGGTCGCACTTTTTGAGGATTCTCAAAAAAACACATCTTCTTCGGCGGAGATTGATGAAAACTTGGTTGGCATTGGCCCACAAAGCATGAGTTAGAGTCTGCATCATGAACGAATCAATAAGGCAACATGTGAATTAAAGCTTTTCTAGACACTTCATAACATAAATATGTGCACCTTGAATGAGAATCACATCTCGGGAGTTGCATTGCATATTTTAGCAAAAATCGATATTGCATTTTCCAATAAAAGAAAAGATGATGGCTCGAACTAGTTTTGGAGTGGGATTTGATAATTAATATGTGATTTAGGCATTTGTAGTAATTGAATTTTTTGTGAAAATTGTCAGTAGGTCTTTGAATTATTATTTTTGCAAATTGTGTCCTTACATTATATATATATTACTCTTTGAAATCCTTTTGTCAAACATGCAAACGGAGTTGATGATTTTGTGGACTATATAAATGGGATGTAGATGGTCTATTGCGAAATGCGTGAGTCATTTGTCTCCCGCACCGTTGGGACAATAGGAGAATGAAGAGTGAAATGGAGCAAGAATGAAAAAAGACAAAGAAGGCAAAGAGATCTGAGTGCAAAAAAGAATGCTATACGGCATCGAAACGCAACAACTTTTTTGTTGGAAAAAATTGATAACGTTTAAGTGGTTGCATCTGCATAAGGGGAGATGGGATATTCCACTATTTAATGTCTACTTAAACTCGAGCTAACAACAAATTAAAATACAAGGCAAGCTTTCAAATTTGAAACATACCACTAATATATTATGCTTGGGACCTTTTCATGAATATCTTCACATAAAATGCACCACTTTGAAAAGCGGGTGTTCAAATTCAAATTTGTTGGCTAATTGAATCTTACTAGGAAAAATGCTTTTATAAATGATTGACCAAATGATTCGATAGGCTAGCAAACTTATTCACATCACTTTTATAAATCAGTTTTATAAATTAATTCTTATAACCGTAGTACTACTTTTTCTTGATAATATTCAAATAATCAAAGACTCTAGATTGGTGCCTAGTCAAACACAAGCTTACTCTAAACTCTAGACCAAGAAGACATTACAATTTCACAAGTAGAAGTACTTGAAAAAATGAGCTATTTCAACTTAAACAATTGTGAAAATAAGCAAGGCTTAGGAAAATCCATCACGCGTGAGTAAAGGTTGTCCCTTGTTGCCACCAGAACCAAATTTTGAAGAAACAAATGGTTTTTTAATTGCATGAACCAATCCTCAAGAGCATAAATGATCTCACTCTTTGTATTGCATGATTTTCACTAGAAACCCAAATTATTACCATTGAAAACCAAATATCTTCCAAATATCGCTCTATCTAATTATTTTTAATAGTGGGGATTTTTAACATATGGAAATAGAGTTTCACGGTAAAGGGATGAGAAAAAATTACACAATCAAAATTGACAAGAGAAAATCATCAATTTACTCAAAAAATTATGAAATGTATGAGGTTAAGATTGTGTCATGATTAATGGATACATAGACGAGAATCTTCTATTTTCATTAGAGTTCAAGGTACTAGTGTTTAGGTATTGCATGAAAAATTGCACAGTCAATATTAAACATATTGTGTAGAATGTAATTGAGTTTTAAACATTTTAATTTAACCAATTTAATCCAACTTTTTTAGCAAAGTGTAATAAAGTCTGCTCAGCCAAATTGTGTCTTATTTATATGATGTGTCGGCCTAATCATGGATGATTGTCTTACATGTAAAGTCGATGGTGTGATGTGAACTAAAGTTGCATGAAACAATGCTGTTTGTATTTAGATAAATGGCGTGGTTGCTTGGTTGAGTGGTTAAAGCCTCAAATTACCAAGAACGAGGTAATAGTAGACCCAGCCACATCTTTATTAAATGTGGACTCAAGAGGGAATGGAGACACCCCATTTATCTATGTCTAGTCATATTATTACATCTTGTGGGCCCAAGCAATGTGCATACCTTTTCTCCACCGACAAAGCTCTATTAATTGATTGGAAATCCTTTGAATATTTATGCACTGCTAGGATTATTACTTTGTCTTATAATGTTAGGAGGATTACGTTGTTGTTTTTTTGCGAATTAATGTAAAATTTGAAGTCGTATAAGATATCAAAACATGTTCTAATGAAAAAGCGAGAAATTGATAGGAGAAACAACCCCCCTTCCCAAAAAAACAGAGACAGAGAGGTAGAGAGAGAAAATGACGAAAAAGGGGAGTAGACGCTGAAGAAAAAGAAGAAAGGAGGAGAAAGGATGGTTGTGCTGAGAAGAAGAAAAGAGCGAAACGGAGCAAGAACAAACAGAGATGAAGAATGCGAAGACGTTAGAGTGCACAGAAGGATGAAGGAAGGGTAGCGTCGTAGCAACTTTTTCTTGGAAAAGTTGATAATTAGTCCGAGTGGCTGTGTGCTCCATGAGTCGTGCTGGATCTAACAATCAAACATTCATGATTGCTCTCATATTTTGCTACTAGAGATTTTAAAAAAAAGGACATCACAAGAGTATAAATTTTCCTGATCACTTGAGTACCGCATAAGATTGCTTGATATGAATATTTTAAAAATTCATATTACTTAAATGATTGATTAAAAATTATAACGCAAATATTTTAAGACATAAACACTAGTTTGCAGATATAGAATCAGATGATTTTCTAGCGAAGACCCCAACCACCAGGAAAAAGTGGAGATCGGTGCATACGATGGAATCCGTTAACCTAACCTTAGTTAGTCCTTAACTAAACACCCGTCAATTCTTCGAGCATAAAAATGGATGATTTTCTACATTATTGTTCCTTTACTGAGCAGTCACCATCCTCGACGTCCATGTCTCTGTCCTATCCTTCTCCGCTAATGGACAGACGTTGATGAATTATTCATCCTTCCATCCTTTGCCACTGCTAATGTACTACAAACATTGATTTGGTACTAGTTCTGAACCCAGTCCTTGCACAAGTCAATGAAATCATATTTAAGATATAGAAGTGACATTATAATTAAGCAAATTATTAGATTAGAATGTCAATTATAATTATTACATTAGAGATAACTTCAATTCGAATTGTTAGATCAAAACTTCTAAGTAATGAAACTTTTGCCATTCTTTATCAACATTTTAAATCAGTTTACTTTCTTGATTACCGCTACTTTTTACAAAGACAAAATTAATACAAGAAACGATTCTGAATCACCACCAAACATTGCTTGCGGTCTCTCATTCCGACGGGAGTTTCCCCTTTTTTTTTTAAATGCTTGGGTCTGTTTGGAGTCTTTTTTTTTCTTTTAACATTTGTTTTTCAAATATCGATGTTTTCACAAATCGAGTTGAAATTTTTTTCAAAAATATACAATCATTGACAAGCAAAGCAATGGCCTTTAACGCGACTAGTCCCTCTTCAAGAAATGGATGGCTTTTCTGTATTTTACTGTTCCCTTACGTGACCAGTCACCATCACCAATGTCTATCTCCCCATCCTATTGTCAACCGCTACCAGACAAAGATCTGAGTGTCCGTAAATGTGTGAAAACTGAAAGGGTGCCCTCATTTTTCTTGGCCTCTTTCCTTTTCCTTTCAAGAAAACTTGCTTTCCCACTTCCCCCCTCCCGAGGCAATGATCAATCATGCAAAGTGTTGCCACTTATTAAGTTAAGACTGACAACTATGAGGCCCAAATGAACAAGTTTTCCCTCCCTTTGATTAACCCTCGTTGCTTCAGGATACGTGACATCTCATTAAGAGCCAAAGAGAGGGGTGACCTCGATGATTTGCCAATGTAGAGATTGTATTTTGAATAGCAATTTTTGATACTATTCTCCTTATCGATACATTAGATTTGAACTGACTTAAACTCGCATATCTAATTAATATTAATATTAATTGAAAATAAGTCTTAATTTTATATATATTACCTCTCTCGGATTAGTTGCTGGAAAGTCCCTCAAGACATCCCTTCAAGCGTGAAAAAAAAAAAACTCAACTCACAAAGTAATATTGAAGTTATTTAATTTCTATGCCACCCATAATAATTAGATTAGAATATGAAATTGCTCCTAAATCTGTATATCTATTATGACTATTTGAAAATGTTGTGACTAATTTCTAAGGAAAAAATGTTATGGCTAATTAAAGTCAGGAGGAGCGTTCTTTTTGTAAGTAAGTTGTTAAGGATAATTTGCATAATAACAACCTACTCTATGGTGTATAAGTGCACATAAAGAAATAATCATGTAGAGTTAGCATTATCCTAAATAAAAGCAATTCCTTTATAAGACCATGAACAGATAACTTGTCTATCAAACACATGTAAAATATCTTGCAAGACTCGTAAACAATTTAAGTTCACGTTTTTGGCTTGTGTAGGTGGCTCAATCTTTCATAGTTTGCACGTAGATTTTGGGATTCAAATGAATGACCTCAAGCTCCCGAGCTAGAAATCCTAAACAGCTCAATCAATTGCACTAATCCTAGTGTTATGCGAGCATAATTTTTTATTACAAGGAATAAGTATATTTTGATAATCTGGTAGACCCCAACATTGGTGTCGGTCACGAGGTTAGGGTGGCAGCTGAATTGGTCGTCGCTAAAGATTGCAGGCTGGTCTAAAGGTGGAGGAGGGACTCATGTTATGGAGGGTACACATCTTTTGCGTTTGATGTCATTATTAGTATCATAAAATTATGCTAATCTTGAAGTTAAATAATTATCATAAAATTATCATATGATGATATGGTTGGAATTTTGTTAATGTCTCCTCATTCTCGCTTTTTCAAAAGTTACTTATTGATGTGAGTTTAATATAATTTTTTATGTCATTCTCAACAATAGCGTTGTCCGGAAATTTTCTTCCATTGTTCTTAAAAGAAAGCAAAAGCAAGAAAATGAGATGCCCCCCCCCCGGGGGCGCAGGGACCCCCAAAAAATGACTAAAAGAGAGAATGATGAATAGAGGACCAGAGGCGTGCTAGACCAATCAAATGAACTCGAATATTTAGCTGCTAAATATCTTATATCTTATAATTTTTATGTAACATTCACTTAAATATTATGAATTTTTTATCACTTAAGTATCATTAAATTTTAAAAATGCACATCTCAAATACCATGCCACATCGAATTTTTGATACTTAAGATGAACATTTTAAAAATTATATAATATTCAAATGATTGGTTGAAAATTAAGATCGCGGAGGATTATTTTCTAGCAAACGCCCAAACCACGTGGAAAAAAGCGGAGATGGTATAGACCATGGAGCTCTTTCACCTAACCTTAGGTAGGGTTAAGACTAAGCACCGGTCAATTCCTTGAGCATGAAAAAGATTTTCCGCATCCTTTTTTCTTTACTGACCAATCACCATCACCAGTATCTGCGTCCTTATCCTTTTCTCTGCCGCTAATGGACAAGCATTGACTAGGGCCTAGTCTTAAACCCGCTCCTTACGGGGATCAATGAAAATCATATTTAAAAAGGGTACCATAACAAAAAATTTCAAATTTCAAATTAATTTTTTATCATTAAAATTTCTTAAATCGATATATCCATAATAAATTTATCTTAAATTAATTTTTTGACTTTCAAAAATTTCAAATTGATATGTTTGTGATAAATTAACCTTATGTTAATTTTTGTTAAATTGAATTAATACCATGAAAAAACAAAAAACCGATACACATATAATAAATAGATGTAAGACAATAAATTTGTAATATGTGTACCGGTTTAGGATTTGTAATTAGATGTATACTAGTTTGAGATTTTTTGTGACATTAACCTTATTTAAAATATAGAAGTAACATTATAATTAAGCAAATTATTAGATTACAATGTCAATTATAATTTTTACATTAGACGTAACTTCATATACAATTATTAGATCAAAACTTCTAAGTAAATTCAACATTTTAATCGAGTTTACTTTTTTGAGTAATTCTACTCTTTATAAGAAATAATTAATATGGGAAACAATTCGAGTCACCATTGACATTGTTTCGTGGCCACTCATTCCAATTGGAGTTTCCTTATTTTCTCTTTAAGGCTTGGAGTTTGTTGCAGGAGTTTTACTTTTAACATTTATTTTTCAAATATTGAAGTTATCACAAATCAGTTTTAAAAATTTTCAAAAACATACAATTATTGTCAAGTAAAGTTATAAATTTATAAACTAATTTTTCTTTCACTTTTAATTTTTTCGAAGGATGAGGGCGTCGAAAAACAGCAACATTTTTCTGAAAAAGTTTATAATAAACGGCTGAGGTTTAATACTAGCTATCCAGCTATTTAAAAATTTAACGATGACTCAAAAACCCCAAGGAAGAAAGAGGAGATGGGTACGGTTGGAGCTCTGCCTGGGAAGTTGAGTGGTAGGCAGGCTGCCCCCACATCGTCACTGGCCAAAAATAAAAATACAAAAACGTTGCTATATAGCGGTGCTCCATAAGGACAAGAACGATGATAGACTATTAAGCGATTTAGGGACCATCACTAATTTTCAAGAACAATCTCCTTTATCATAATATGGACATGGATGATTTTTTCTTGCAATTTACTGGTCCTTGATCAGTCACCATCACTGATGTCCAAAGTCTCCTCGTCCTTTCTTCCACTGCGCATGGATAACCATCCAAATTTACGAAAGATTGCTTTAATTAGGGTAAGTGGTGGGAGAGGGAGAGAGAGAAAGTAATCGAGGGTAGTTACGAGTTGGTTTTCTGCATTTTACTGTTCCTCTACTCGATCAATCAACCTCCACGTCCTTTTGTCTACCGCTACTGGACAAACATCTGAGTATTCGTAAATGCATGAACTGACCCGGGTGCCCTCACTTCTCTTGCCTGACCTCTTTCCTTTTACTGTCTAGAAACGTTGTTTTCCCTCTTCAACCCCATCGAGGCAATGACCAATTAAGCAAAGAGTCACCAATTATTAAGCTAAAACTAACCACTCACTTGATGTGGCCTAAATGAAGAAGCTTTTCCTTCATTTCAGTTAACCTTTGTTGCATAAGGATATGCGATGTTCCACTAAGAGAGTTCGATGTATGGGTAATCTTGATGACTTGCTAATGTACATATTATATATTGAATAGCAGTTTTTGATAATATTCTCTTTATTGAGACATTAGACTTGGGCTAATTAGATCCTTATGTCTAACTAATATTAATCATTAGTTAGAAATAAGTCTTAACTTTTCATTATTATCTTTCCTAGGTTTGTTGACAGAATCCCCCTCTTGGTATCTCTTTAATAGAAAATCAAAAAAATAAAAACTTAGTGCACAAAATAATATTGAAGTTGTTTAATTTTTATGCGAACCATAATTATCAGAACATAATGTCAAATAAATATCATAAAATTGCCATATGATGATAGGGTTGGAATTTTGTCAAGGTCTCTCTATTCTTGATCTTTCAAAAATTACTTATTGATATGAGTTTGATGTAATTTTTCCTATTGTTCTCAAAAGGCAACATTCATCAACAATCTTCTTTGAGAAAGAGAGAGCGAGTCTCACACCAATGATGCATAATAGGCTCAATAATACAGACTTCTAAGGCATCGTGCAAGGCAAGATAGTAACCACAGCGAGGTGGTTGTGTTCACTCGAAGTAATCATTGAGCTGTCACAACTATCATTCTTTTCTCCTTCAAATTTCCCGACGAGCGATTTCATTTCTCACTCTTTAATAGTATGTCCCGATGAATTCTGAGGATTCTCGGACAAACGCATCTTCTTTGATGAAGATTCATAGGAACTTAACGGTACAATAACAGAGCTCCCAAGGACATGTGTTAACATTGGCGCACAGAGTAGAATTAGTTTGTAGACTCTACACATCATGAACGGGTCAATAAGGCAACATGTGAAATAAAACTGCAGACATTTCATCACCTAAACGCATGCACCTCAAATGATACTCAGTAATATCTCGTGAGTTGTGATGCATAATTTAGCAAAGAACAATAGAAGAAATGGTTTTCATTCATTGCATTTTCCAAAACAAAAAAAAATAGATGATGACTCGAACTAATTTTGGAGTGGGATTTGATAATTAATAAGGGATTTAGACATCATAATAATAGAATTTTTTGCAAAAATTATCAGTAGATCTTTGAACTATTTTTTTTGCGAATCACATCTATACATTATATATATATACATATGAAATGGCTGTGTTATAACATAAAATTTTAAATTAAAAATAAAGAAAACACTCAATAAAAACATGAAATGGCTGTGTTATATATATTCTATCTTTATTGACTTTTGATACTGCTCACCTATTGACATCTTAGACTTGGAGTAACTTAGACCCTTATGTTTAATTAATGTCGACCGAAAATAAGTCTTGACTTTTCATGTATAACCTCTCCAATTTTCACATATATGATAGGAAACCCCTCAAATCATCCTTTTAAATGGAAAAAAAACTTAATTTATAGGAAAATTTGAAGTTGTTTCATTTTTTTGTCAACAATAGTTACAAGAAAATGTTATTGTTTCGCTTAGTCAAACTGAAGCGCATAAAAAAAAGGAAGAAAACTACGGAGTTTTAAATTTGCAACTTGGGAAGATTAGTTCCCATAAGCAGTGTGCTGCACATTGAATTTTAATGATAGTTGCCTCATTTTAGAAGGCTAAAGCTAGAGAACCCAAACTATGGTTTACAAAATAATTTAGCGTAATTGTGATATAGCACAACTTACTACTTTTGGTGTAAGAAATGGGACAGTAGGGTTTGGCAGGACAAAATGGCCGTGCCAAGTCAAATAGCCAACATCAATTTTCTTTCATTCGATGGCTGAGATCATGCACAAAACTTTAAGCCCATAACTTTGTTAATTAATTTTTGTCGATTAAATGTATGTATCTATGCAACTACTCTTCTTTTCAAGAATAGTAGATAATGATTGAAAGGATGCTGTGGAAATTTGAATCATGGATAGTACACTTCGTTACGATTGGTCGAGGACAATCAACTCTAAATCCTTTGCAGATATGCATATCTTTAAAGTCTGAAAAAGGACAAACATATTGCTCAATGACCGAGGCAAAGATGCTTGATTGTACATCACCGAAGCGAAGTGACAAAAGGAGTGATGAGGGGTTCGTGCAAAGCTATTTTTGAACCACAAAGCTCTATCAGCCAAACAAGTATGTATGGGCCTCACTTTTGTAGGCATGGTACAATTATGGGACTGCGGTAATAATGCGTGGCCCCTTTTTTGAAAATAATAACTTTAATAATTAAATCATTCACCATGCAATGCTTATTATAAATAGCAATTCATATTTTCAAGTTATAGAAGATATGATTTAATTAAACACCAATTAAAAGATGGCAATACAAGAAAAACATAACTCATAAAACTACAGGCAACATTACCAAACTCTTCGGATCGTAGTTCGAACTTGATAGAGAACAAGAAAAATGTAAGTTAGTCCTCATCTTTTTGATAAGATGGGATGGATCCTCAATTCCATCGTGTATGGTGTTTGAATGATTCAAAGTTGCAATTCAATTATTTCCCTCAATATATCCCTTGAAGAATATGAGGAGAATTGTCTACCCACATGCATATTTAAACAAGCAACGTGTAAGCACATAGAATGAGAGGACACAATAACATGCATATTCACAGCCTTATTTGATGTCTAGTCAAATTATTGCATCTCATGGACTTGAGCATCGTGCATAGCTTTTTTTCCATGATTGAGCTCCATCAATTGGGAATCCTATGAAGATATTTAGATCATTATTTAAAGTCTGAAAAAAAAGGACATATAGATTGCTCGGTGACCGAGGCAAAGATGCTTGACGGTGAGACACTGAAGGGAAGCGAAAAAAGAAGTGGCAGTGGTTCCGGGAGCACAGGCCACCATGAAATGACGCGGGGAAGTTGCTTCACAGGAGAAATTTAGGCCGGTTTTCATCCGGGAGATATATAGTCCAATTCACTTTGTTGATTCTCATCGAATGAGCTAATGACATAAAAAAGGCACGTAGTATTAAATTAAGAAATTATTTGGATCTTATGAAGCATTTTATGTAATTGATATGGCTAGCTAATTGGCAAGTCTCATGCTCTCCCAAACGAAATTAAAGTGGTTTAGTGCAGCTACAGTTATCAAATCTTTTTTTAGTAATAATTTGCGAGTGTAGTGTATCCAAATTTATGTTGGATAGCATACATTTCATAGATGAGTTCATGCTGTGCATTCTATCTATATTACTCAATTATGTGTATACCTGAATATTATGATTTGTCCAATACAATATAACTTAATGTAATATCTACCATAAAACATTTTTTTAAATGCTCATGAAGTATTTAGTGCTAAGCTAATAAAGGAATGCATAGGAGTTCCTTTACATTAAAATTAGACTCTTCCATTTTTCCTGAGAGTTCATGACTTTTTCGGCCATATCATATCCAGACTTCTAAATGACTAAACTAAAGAGCTCATTTCATGCATGCATTTTTTTGCCCTTCGCTCTTAGGGCTTGGTCCTGCTGGCCATTTTTAAGTGTTTTGGGCCAACCAAATGGCTACTGACCCATGTGGCGAGGACCGTGTCGTGCTCAGGCCGAGCCAACCCATTAGCCAATCCTAGAGCAAAGCTGTAAAACACCACCTAACAAATAAGCAATCAACACAAAACCTTCCTTCTAGCAATTGAGAATAATTAGAATTTCCCAATTGTATGGTTATTGGCCTATAGATTACGATCACGGTTCTATGTTTGCAAAGGAATTCCAAATATTTAGTGAATGTCAAACTTTTTATTTTTATTTCAACAATTTGAATTGTTGGGATATCACAAGTAAAACTATCATTCCAACATGAGTCCTCTCCTTTGGTTCTCTCTTTGACATCTCCAACTCGATCCAATCATGTAGTCATCCCATCATTTATTCAGGTTGATAAGAAGGAAATCTTCCTCTAAATATTTGCTCCTCAAAATTTTCCTCTTCCGAATCTTCGCTTTGAGATTTGCTATTTCTCTCAAGATTTCACTACCTCTCTAACCTCTATCGGTTGAACCTTCTACTTTGGCGTCACCTTTTGAGCCATCAACATCTATAGAACTTCTTTGTTGTGAGTGGGACTTTCGGAATCATGCCATTCAAATAAATCCACAATCATCTTCCTGTAAAACATTAAGTGTCTCTGTAGTAGATCTTTGCTGGAAGCAATACACAATCAAGCATCAAAAAGCAATTACTCATTTTCGTAGCAGGATTTAAAGTATGCATCTAAGATAAACCCATTGAAAATCAACCTCACTAACACCTTTAGTCATTACTACCAAGAAGAGAAGATTGATAAAATTCTTTGTTTGATGGAAAAGCAGAGAATCTATTTCTACTTAATCAATTAAAACAATGCACATAGAATAGTCAATAAGCCTCATATCTTTGAATTTCCCCACAAATTGATGGTGCGATGCTCAAATATTTCGGATTTAATGCTTTGTCGACGGAAAAAGCCCCCGATCGAAACTCTAATGGGTCAAAGTGTTGTCCCTATGCTATCGATCTTCAATTTGGACTCTCTTCTAGCAGATCGTCTTCTCGCTCAGAAGCAAAGCCCTATCTTGTGATTTTGCTTAAGCTCTCGTGCTAGCAAGAGAAGCTTTTCTTAGATACTCCTCTCTTTCAAAGAATGGCAAATCTTGAATTCAGAAATGAGAATTATTACCTCCAAATTGCTTTGAGTGTATCAAAGCTAGACATGAGTACGCAAGGAGATGGGAGAGTAATCATTTAACAAAAAAATTGCCGGTAATGCCGATATAGAATGTACTTTGATTCTGTACTCTTAAATTTGACTAATTTTAGGAGGGGAGGAGCTTTCCTCTCTACCCTTGTTATTATTTTTGGATTTGTGGAAATTATTTCCAAGGAATGTGTTAATCAATGTAGAATGCACTTGTTAAACAACCAATTTATGAAAGTACCGAGCTTGCCATGGCATTAACTTTAGTGTTATCACGTATGTTATTGACACCGATTTTTTATTGACAATTTAAGCGTTCGTCTTTGTAAAAGAACAAAAATGGACAATAGCAAAAATAAAAAAAAAAAAAAGAGCGAAAAATAATAGATAAACAAACAAACAACTAAATAAAATAATTAAAAAATAAGAAAATAAGAAAATGGTGGGTGTTAAAAGGGAAAGAAGGGGGGGGGTTCTGGTTCGTGGCCCGACTCACGTAGCTCTCACAAGATGAAATTTCATTTTAAGTCCATCAAGCCCAGTTGGCTCCTTCAGCCCACCACCCTAAATATGCTAATGAAGCCACAACCCATTCCCAGCCGAAGATCGCTTGAAATCTGGGAGTCTCATCATTTCGAACGCCATACGTCGTCGTACGCCATTAACGGAAAATGACATTGGGTCAAATTTCTAATAAGAGGAAATTTAAATAGAAATCTCATGTCGATAGACCCGTGGATATTAAAAATATTTCTTCAGAATTAAAGTTGCGAGAGATAAAAGTGGAATTTTCTTTTCACAAATGACATCAAAATACTATTCATTCAATCGAGAATGAGTCGCGAGTAGCGAGATGATTTACTGGGTTTATGAAAGCAAATTTCAAGCTGCAAATTCATCATACGAGCAATTGAAAGTGCCTTCCTAACAGTAAAAGGGACAAGAATAACCGACATGATCACCACCTAGGACATCTAGGAGGGATAGGGTGATGGAAGCTTAGTCGTGGTGCGGAGATTGATGTATTCTTGATTCTCATTTGTGACTGATTATTGATGAAGCTAAGAAAAAATGGAAAAAATCACAAAAAGTCTCGCGTTTTGCCAACTGTGACATATTTATTTTAATTTTTTTTTTGTCATCAAAGATTGAAAATTATACTTATGTGACATATTTACCCTATATGAATAAGTATTGTTAAAAAATGTGCCTATATGGATGATGAAAGGTAAATGGTGTTGACATCAAATGAAATAATAACAACTTTGACAATATATAATCATCAAACAAAATCTCAATAGAAGGTAAATGTATTGTATTAGTACAAATTTACGACTTTTAACATTACAAAAAAATTTAGGGAAAATATGCCGCAGATATAATTTCATGTATTCAACGTAATATAAAGAAAAATAAATGCGACAAAATGGAATATAATTTGGAGGTTTTTTGCCAGTGTTTTTCCGAAATCAACGGTGGGTTCTTCTTTTTTTTTTAATTTTTAATTTTCAAACTCAAATCCTTTATCATCCAAAGAACGACCCATCAGTTTCACCTTGTTAGCCCCCGTTTTCCCCCACAATGCCCACGCAAAACCCGAATCATCTCCATTCCCCCCGCTTCGCTTCTCTTCATGCTCGCCGCCGCCAATCTTCACGCTCGACGTATTGTCTCGGATGATGATGACGACTCAGATTGGCCTCGGCTGCCGCTGGTTGATGAAGTGACGCCGGAGTGGCGGGAGTGCCCAGAGCGAACCCGAAAAATCTCATCCTTCGAATCGGCTGATCGTATCCAGATGATGACGATCCATCCAACCTCAGCCTTAGCAATCGGATAAAGGCTCTTGTAAACAGCGAACACCACCCGCCATCCCCATTTGCGTGCGGCGTGAGCCCTAGATGGCCTGGCGACAGATAAATCTGGTCCAAACATGGGCAAGGACAGGAAAGCGAAGTCTCGAATCAAAGAGGAAACAATCGAATGAAAGGGGATTGATCTCTAGTTGATGATTCCCTGCAACAGCTCTCTGACGATTGTTGCTTCCAGCACGGACCGATGAACAAAAAGCGTCGCTATCGGCATTCGAAGATGCCCCTCGCCTCGCCACCATGACGGTGGAACTTGACCACGGAGTTTCCTCGATCAACAGTCAACAATTACCTGGGACGTTCCATCTCCGATTGAACTTTGGAATTGCCTTCGACCCGTTCCAAATTTTGTCCGTTTGATTTCGGCGTCACTTTTGTTTTCTCCCATCCTCTCGCTGTCACCAGAATTTCCACTGCCGTCGGTTGTGCTTTGGAGGAGGTATCGAGTTGTCGCGAGGAATAGAGAGAGAGAGAGATAGGGAATCAGTGAGCTTTATCCGGTGGGGAAAGCGAGTTTGAGTTTGTGAAAACGGAGATGTCGCCAATTCTAAGACGAAAGGCTACTGCCAGAGGCTCGGATGCAGTGTTTGTCGAGAGAGAGAGAGGGGCTGCGGAAGAGTCGTGCGGCAGAGACGCAAAAAATGCAAGCATATTTGCTTTTGTCATGCATATCAACATTCGGTTAATATGAAAAAAATAAAAATTCTGAAAGCTCTTCACGTGAGAAGAAATTGACAAACTTCAATTTGCACAGCCCACATGCGAAAAGACTGATCACAAAATCTTCAACAAATTGAAAAAAGACAAATGCAAAGAATATGATGTAAGCTCACCGGAGCGTTTGTAAAATCATGGTCGATACATGGCAAGAGAAAGGTGTATGGAACGTGACTACACTTTACAATTAGAAAGGTCGGGATGAGCCACCAGAAACCTTAAAAAGCACCCAACATGAGAATCAACATTAGTGATTTAAGTGAACGTATCCTTCACTCGAGGCCAACGTTTCACACAGGAACCTCCCCAGCCACCAAATTCACATTCCAGACGATCGAAACTTGCCTCGGATGGTCACTTGAATTCATCAAGGCAAATGGTCGGATGATCCAATGTAAACAACATGAGAATAAATTTTCAGCATTCGCGAGATGATGTTGAGAATTTCTTCCTCCTCCCATTGGAATACACTGCAGTTTGTGGAACATTAATCCAAAATCTGCGGAAGAGAGCAGCCTACACTTGGCGATCTCAAAGTAACATACACGTAGGCGGAATAATCTTTGCAAGACATTTTGCAGGAAAGAACTAAACAAGTATCGATTATCTAACAAACAAACACGCATTGCAATGACTGTTGATTTGTGATTCAGATCATTAATATGAACACTTCAGTGATGATCATACAAAGCACTTATAGCGGGCATATAGACACACCGGCAGTGAATTTGCCAACAAAAATCACACAAAAATTGTCTGAAGTCCCTCTTCATGAAGCTAAGAATGAAGAAGGAAGATTGTAGTGTTTATTTTATCCAATGCATGAAGGACAATCGGATCAGATGAAGAGGTTGTTCAAGACAGTGACGCTGAGGATTGGAGCCAGCGAAGGAGAAATGAACAAGTTCAGAGCACTCCGAGCAAACTGACTGAAAAACAAAAGCTAACTGAGCTATGGCCTGCCGGTGAAGCGATGATCAGTGATGATGCCAGCGGCGCCAAGAGGTCTGTTGGAGGTGACCAGACGAAGCAAGCAGCCAAGAGAGATAATTTTTTGGACGTTCAGAAGTCTCCGAGTCATCCCACCGTGTGCTTTGTGCTGAGTGCATGAGAGTTGTCATGGCCGGCGATTGAGGACGAGCGGTGGCGGCAACCGGTGGACTGACGGAGAGGGAGTGAAGATGGAGAAGCGTCTGGAAATGGGTTGAACCGATAGAGAAATTTTCTCTACTGAGCTCCCGTTCGTGTAATTCCTCCTCTTGAATGCGCGCGCCTAAGCTCGAAAGGGAATAACGGGTTGCCAGGACGGGTCTCGAGCGTCGATGCTCTGCTGCCACGACGCTTGACTTTCGTGGACAAAGGTATGCCGTGGCACTCTACACCGTCCTTCACGGTCTGAGGTCCACCGCCGCGGAAAAGGGGTTCGACGACTCTACGCATGCTTCTTTCCCACCGTGGCCGTGCACAGACACATCCCAATCGTACGCAGACACTAGTCCAGAGAGTGTGCTACGGATGTCAAATGGATGGTTGGGTCGAAAATTATCCGATTTATATTGATCCATTTAACCCGTTTTGATCCATTTTCATGTAATGTAAATTAGATGACTCATACCCAACCTGACCCGACCCATATTACCAACACACATTAATATTTAACTTAATTTAAGAAAATCTACTTCCACTCATTTAATTTACTTTAAAATTTTCACATATAAATTAACTAATAAAACATCAAATTTATAAAGTATATTAAATAATAAAAAATAAATAAAAAAAAAATGTGAATATCTTAAAATTAAAATAATTTTTGAAAAATATTAAAAAAATCGATTTTTTATTTTTTTTAAATTGAATTTATTATTATTATTATTTATTTTATTTTATTTTTTTTTCTTTTTCTTTTTTTCCCCTTTCTTTTATCTTTTCTTTCTTCTTCCTTCTTCTTCCCCCTTTTCCTTTGCTAGCGTTGCCCGATAGCGATTGGCCAAGATGCGGGTCGGTGAGCCCAAACTCCACTAGTGCCGGTGAACTCGAGGCTCGGCCGATCTAGGCAAGCCCGAGGTTGCCAGTGTTAGTCAAGCTCGGGCTCACCCGAATCTATCAAGCCGCGAGCTCGAGGCTTGCCTGCCCAAATCCGGGTGAGCCGTAGTTTAGCCAAGGCCGGTGAGCTTGTGGCTTGCTTTGCCCAGATGTAGGCCGAGCTTCAATCAATGAGCTTAGGGCTCGTCAGCCTAAGTTCTGTCGTGGCTTGCCTGCCCAAATCCAGGTGAGCCGAAGCTCAGCCAAGGTCGGTGAGCTTAGGGCTCGCCAGAACCGAGCTCTGTCGCGACTCGCCTACCCAAATCCAAGTGAGCTGGAGCTCAACCAAGGCCGGCAAGCTCGCGGCTCGTCTGCCTAGATCCAAGCCGAGGTCTAGCTAGTGACGGCGAGCATGGGATCGGCGATGGTGACGGCGGCGTGACGGCGGTATCGGCAACAAAGGTTGGGAACACAAAGAGGAGGAGGGGGATGGAAGGAGAGAGTGGATGAGTCTAACTTACTCAACCCATATTTGACCCATATTAAGACTCATTTTTATTTTTTCTTTTTTTTAAGACTCATTTATGATCCATATTTAATTTTTACTTGGCCCATATTTGACCCATTTAATTAAAAGTAAGTCATAATATGGGTTTATGATCCATTTTGACACCTCTAGTGTATGTGTACACAATGCTTCAGCTCATGATTATAGACTTTGGCATGGCTAGTATTCGTTCACGAAATAAATTTAGCTTTTTAAAAAAATATCCAATGTTGTGATGTGTCACATCTAAGGAAATTATACTTCAATATGATTTCGTCACTATGTGATTTGAATGTGGGATGAGTGGCGTGGCCGACACCATTGATATTCATATGTGTTTGAACTAATTAATCATCGAGATCAATTTGATTGTACAACACGTGGGCTTGGCCCCACTTTAAATTAGTTGCATTAGATCTTGACAAATACGAAGCTATCTCAATTAGATAGAAAAATAATTAAATTCGAAGAAGACAAATTTCAATCTCAAAGCTTTTGTTAAAAAATTCCATCAAATGCCCGTGTCTGTAGTTAAAATGTACCATATGAGATGAAGAAACATCATTATCAGATGAGCTGAATACGTGATGAGAACACCAACCGTAGAGAAGGATCTCTAGTTCTTAGTGTGCACATAAGAAATTTCTTAGGCTTAGTAGTGCAATGAACTTGCATGATTCAATTTTTCTGCAAATCTAGAGAATAATCATATATAAATAAGACATTCAACAAAAGATTCTGTTTTATACGAGGTAATGAGATTAGGGGTTTGCAAGGACGCCATGAAATTTGTCTTGTATGACAAATGCCAAGTTTGTCTGTTCATAAAATGGAAGACAAACAAAATTCGAAACAATGAAAGCATGCAAATTCACATTCAATCAATAGTGATGGCGTGTCCTATGAGAATGAAAGAATGATGATGTCGATAAATCACATAGAATCACGCTTATGTTCATAGGGGATTCATGTAATTTGAGTATCATACAAGCATTTTGAAAGTCTTGCTATGGAGAACTGCAAATTGGAAGCTTACTAGGAAGTTTTGGATTATGTCTCGATTGACATGAGATGGCATGGCGGTTGGTTCAGCCAAGGAGTGTGCAACAAGGTACTAGTCTAATCAATTATGCAAGAAAACAACTCACGCACAAGTGTAGCCATCGCTCAAAATTAAATCAAGGATTGTAGAGCTAGGCACAATAACTATTCTCACTGAATGATGTCGCAATATTGCACACAGATAAGGGATTGTAGCAGAGTTTATTGTGAAGTAATTCTTTTGCCGGTAAGTTGAACATGCTTTTTTGTAAAGATAAATTAAAAAAAAAAGCGATAAAAAAGCTCCAACTCAGTCAAAACTGAAAGGGCCGGGCCGGGTGGGCACGATCCACAATCGTCGCCCGAGATCATATCAAGGGTGAGCCTCGATCCCTCACCGCAACCCACGATCCAGTCTCTCTCTTTTCTCGTTTCTCCGAATGTTCGACATTGAAGGAGACGTGAAAAATCCTCTCTAAAATCAGCCGAGTTCCAGAAGAGTCTCCGCCACTAATTGACGCTAGAAATCCACCGTCAGCCATCTCCGATCACTGACGGCCACCGTCGAGCCACCATTGACAACCGTCACAGGCTCAGTGATAACACAGCAGCACGCATACGCTAAGGCTGACGAAGAAACTCTCTTTCTCGGGAATTCATGAGGCTTCTTCATCGGTTCTCCTTCTCAATCGTCCTTCAGACACCGTTAGCCGCCACCGTAGCCGCTCCGCCATCGATGGTTTCGCTACAGCAAGGCCTCCTCTAGTTCTCGCTCTATTTTCTGGTCGGGACGGCCGAAAGTGCACGGACCCTTGGTTGTCCCCCATTGCCGGCCCCGATCATCAAAGTCGACACCCGTAGGGACTTTGTCTCGATCGATCACCGACCGAGGTCAAAACCTCAATCTCATCAAGGAAAATTCCACGCGCTCTATTTCTGCCGCGTGTGAACGAAAAACAGAGCCCGTTAGCTTTAGCTAATGTTTGTGAGTAAATCAATTGCGATGGAAGCTCTATGAACAAATCAGACTTGTGCTGTTATTTTAGTGATGATCTGAAAGTGAATCGCTGCGTTTTATAAGTTCCTTGCTCAAAATGCGTATCACTGGTTTGAGGCATGCTCGAACTAGATTAGTATGTGCTTCGATTCAATCCTTGAATCGCAAAATCATATTACATCAATTCAATTTGTTCTCAACTCATCGAACCCTTATTGTGGCCGAATTTGTTTAAATATGAAGCTCATTTGTCAACTAGTGTCATGGTTCTCATTGTTCGTATGCTCGACATATGACGTGAAAATTGCTGTCTCGTGGCTTGCTGATCTCTCTGGTTCGAGTTAAGGTGTTCCATATGAACAGAGTCGAGTTTTGAATGTGTATTCTGTGGTGAAGGAGTGTGAGATCTGCATGGTTGTACGCAAAGAATGGAGCGTCAGAATCGCCATTGATCTTTGCATCTATACAATCTGTGGAAGAGTCGCCATTGCCCCAAACTTGGACTGGATTTTCAATCCTTTGGTGATGACCTTTTCTGATGCTGTGGTCTTCATTTCTTATCTCAAACTTGGACGACATTTGTTTCTGGATAAATTCTTCAATTTTGTATTCACTAAACAAAAAAAAAAATTCAAAATGGTACAAAGAATGCAATTGTACTTACATTTTAAGAATAGTTTAATTTGAATTTCATTCGGTTCTTGTTCATCTAGTTTGGAGTCATATTTGTTTAACTTTCAAACAAATTGAATTTTAGATCCTGTTTTACTTGGATGAAATTGATAAAAAAATTTAAAAAAATGAGAAATAAAAAGTAATATTGAAAAAAAATCCCATTTTTGTTTATATTAGGATTACATTTAAGAGTCATTTCGATGTATGTCTTCATTTAGGGTCAGGTTTAATTTTTGGACTTATGTCATGGGGTTCATGCCCCGAGGCTTAATAGTGAGATCGTGTATAATATTTGCTGGACACCGTGTCAAGTTTTAATCCTCCCACTTTACTTTCCGTATTCACTTACTTTTGATGCCTTGATTACGTGTTTAGTTTTTTACTTAATGTTGTTTCGTTTACTATTTTTCGATTATGTGATTTAAGTCCAAGAGTCGTTGTTGTCATGAGGATCCTACCATGTCTCTTTCTTCCTAAATAAAATTTAAGGAGATGGCGAATAACAATTTAACAAAAAATTGCCAGTAACCCCGATATAAAATGTAATTTCAATTCCCATACTCTAAATTTGACTAATTTTAGAGGGGAGGAGCCCTCATTATTATTTTTGTTTTGAAAAATATTTATGTGGAATGTGTTAGTCAATGTAGAATGCATTTATTAGACAATCAATTTACGAAGGTATCGAGCTTCTAACGGCACTAATTTTACTATTATCATGTATCTTGTCGACATCAGAACTTTTGTCAACATTTCAAAAGTCTGTCTTTATAAAAATACAAACATAGAAAATAGCAAAAACAACAACAAAAAAGAGTGAAAAAGAATAGATAAAAAAATAAAATAAAAAATAAACTAACTTAAAAAATCTATTTTTTTAGTTAATGATGGTGTGGTGTGTGAGAGAGAGGGAGAGAGATTTTTTTTTTTTTTTTTTGGGGGGGGTTGGGCTTTTCTGGTTTGTGGCCCAACTCAACTCACGTAGCTCTCACGAGAAGAAATTTCGTCTTAAGTCCATCAAGACTAGTCGATCCTCTAGCCCACCCATTCCCAGCCCAAGATCGCTTGAAATCTTGTGATCCTATCATTTTCGACTCCATTCCTCGTCGTGCGCCTTTAACCGGAAATGACATGGGGTTAATTTTCCAATACGAGGAAATTTAAATTGAAATCTCAAGTTGATATACCCGTGGAAATTAAAAATATTTCTTTGAAATTGAAGTGGCGAGATATAAAAGTGAAATTTTCCTTTCACAAGCGACATCAAAATACTATTCATTCAAGCATGGGAGAGATGCAAACAATAGAGCCATGTGATTTTAACAATAGAGTCATGTGATTTATGAAAGCAAATTTCAAGCCGCGCAATTCAACATACGAGCATCTAAAGACGAAAGTGCCTTCTTAACAGTAAAATGGATAGGAACAACTGACATAAATCACACCAAGGATATCTAGGAGGGATAGGGTGATAGAAGCCTAGCAATTGTCAATAGGCAACAAGCAAATGGACTTGCTTCTATGAGAGAGATCAATGCATTCCTAATTCTAAGCTATGATTTATTATTGATGAAGCCAAGGAAAAAAAGGAAGAAAATATCACTAAATATCTCAAATTATACCCATCGTGACATTTATTTTTAAATTTTTTTTTGTCACCAAATATTTCAAACTATATTTGTATGACACATTTGCTTAAATTTTTTTTTTGTGTCATCAAAGATTTCTAACTATACTTATATAACATATTTATCCTCTTTCAGTAAGTATTGTTATGCCTATATGGACGATAGAAGGTAAACGATATTGACGTCAAATGAAATAAGAACAAATTTGACCTAAAAAAAATATAAGATCATCTAGCGAAATCTTGATAGAAGGTAAATGTATTGTACTAGTACAAATTTAGGATTTTTGACGTCACAGAAAAAATTTAAAGTAAATATGCCGTAAACATAATTTTGAGTTTTCAACGTAATAGAAAGAAAATGAAATGCGACAAAAATGAATATAATTTGGAGTGTTTTTGCCGGCTTTTTTCGAAAACGACGGTTGCTTCTTTTTTATTTTTTTATTTTCAAACTCACATCCTTTCTCATCCATAGGACAACCACCGGGCTTCCCTATGTTTGCCTCCGTTTCCCCCCTACAATCCCCCACACAAAACCGGAATCGTCTCCATCCCCCCGCGTCGCTTCTCTTCACGCTCGCCGCCGCCAATCCTCACGCCCCGCGTATCGTCTCGGGTGATGATGGACGACTCAGATTGGCCTCGGCTGCCGCCGGTTGATGAAGCGACGCCGGACCGGCGGGAGTGCCGAGAGCGGAACCCGAAGAATCTCATCCTTCGAATCGGCGGACCCTACCCAGATGATGATGATCCATCTGACCTCAGCCTTGGCAATCGGATAAAGGCTCTTGTAAACAGTCTACATCACCCCCACATCCCCCTTTGCGCATGGCGTAGACGGGCGAAACAATGGAATCCGAAAGACGGGCGATGAAGTGGGAGCGAATGGAACGAAGCAAGAGTAGGCAGAAGGTATTTTGGAGTGAATCGGAATTTGACTCGGAAGTTCAATTGGATACGAAACGGCCCTGATGATGGTTCAGCGGCGATGGCGGCGTGAGCTTGAGATGGCCCGGATAAATCTGGTCCAGATTCACTGCAACCGCAAATGGAGCACCGCCAGCAATTCATGGAGATCGAGCTCTCTGACGATTGTTGCTTCCAGCACTGACCGAAGCACGAAAAGGGTCGCTACCGGTTCGAAGATGTCGCTCGCCTCGCTGCCGTGACCGCGGAACTTGACCACGGAGTTTCCTCGATCAACAACATTCAATAATTACCGGGACGTTCCATCTCCGATTGAACTCTAGAATTGTCTTCGATTCATTCCATATTTCACCCGTTTGATTTCCGTCTCGCTGTTTCCCAAATTTCCATTGTCGTTAATTACACTTTGGACGAGGTATCGAGTTCTCGCAAGGAAGAGAGAGAGAGATGGAACCAGCGAGCTTTATCCGGCAGGAAGAGCAAGTTCGAGCTCGAGAGCGCCGGGGATGTTGCCGATTCTAAGACGAAAAGCTACTGCCGGAGACTCGGATGCCGTGTTTGTTGAGAGAGGCTGCGGATCGGCTTCCTCCGAGACTCACGACTCCTGCCCACGTGGTGACTATTAAGTCTTAGGATCAAGGGAAGGGCATCATCGTACACATTCAGGACCATTCCATTCGTTGGAACCAAACTCATGCTTTCATCCATTTTGCTGAATTGGATTTGCCCATAAATAAGTTAGTATGATCTTTCCACTATACTTGTTGAATCACCACCTCTGCAACCCGACAACAAATGAGAAAATTTCATCAGATTTGACGGAAATGATGAGCAAAAAAATGGATCTCGCTAGGATTTGAGGGCAGGAATTTACCTTCCTCTATACACGAAGGGATCTGATTAGCCTCCATTTTGATTCAAGGAAAGAAAATTTTATCAGGCAAATGCCCTTTATAATGATGCATCTTATGAAACCATCATTTGCTGCAGTCAATTTTTGTTGTAAAGAAGAAGGAAGAATTTAAAAAATATAAGATTCTAAAGCATCAAAACTCTTTGAAATTGAAAAAACGAAAGATCAATAATTATCACCAACAATTTTTTCTTTGATGATAGTCTAAAAGCTCTTCTAAGCCGAAGTCCGCAAGTCTTTGTGCAAATCTTTCAAGTCCATTTTCAATTTCCCGTTTTCTGATCCCTTCCGTGGCACTTCTTGGAAACTCCATTTCTCCCTCTCCTCGCTCTCATGCCAAGCCATCCGTGCTGCCCTCGACGCTGCCGCCGTTTGGCAGTCCGATCTCTTATGTACCCGAGGATTGGGAGCCACTCGGCAACGCCACCGTAGTCCCAACAGTAAGCCGTTCCTCCTCTTTTCACCACACGGCTCCTCCCCCCTCCTCTTCCTGTGACTTTTTTAGCTGCTTCTTAGGCGAAATTCAAGTCTTGGAATTTGACTTTCGATTGATGCTAGATTCGATCCACTATATTGATATCATTTTCCCTTTTCTTCTTTTAAATGGTGATGATATTGCAGCAGGATTCGGCATCGGGGTTGCTGTGAAAACCGGAGTATCGAATAATTTCTACAGAAAGATCAGTGGCTTTACACACAGATCATGGTGGCTTTGATGAATCACTTTCGGCTTGTGTTTGTGGTGTTTCTGATCTCATGTTAAAGGGTGGATCATTAAATTCGATTTGATTCAAGTCACTATCCGTCACTCTTGAACTCTTCTACTACCCACCTGAGGAACGTATGGATAGTGGAAATGCAATCTCGTAGGATTTCCACTTTCTGGCTTTTAACCAGCTTGTGTCTTTGTCACCATCTTGATTAGCTACATTTTTTCATTGACGAATCTTCCCTCAATATTTAATCTCTGTATCTTTAGAAATGTATCAGATGCAATCACTTCTAAAGCTAGCTTTAGAACAATTCATGTGATACTTTGGCCTTTCAAATTTCTGGTTAAGCCCTTTCTAGTTTAACTTGGCGGTCATTGAGTTGTCTTTCACACTGACAGGTCTTAATATATCTTCACTAGTGCTAAGTTTCACTACAACTGTAGAGAAAAATAGTGATCAAAGGACTCCACTTAAACAAGCTTTCACGACACAATTCTTTCTTGTGCCTATGCCCCATTTTTGGCCCATTCTCTATGGAAGTGAGTAATCTGACCATTAATGTTTAGCTAGTTTCATACGTTAGTTACTGCTTAACGGAGCATCTGTTGATTTAGTGGATTTTGATTGAAATCTCTGTTTCTGGCTTTTCAATTGTGGGATGGAAAGAGATTGTTCGAGTTCTTTAGTAATATATATCCTTCAAGTTCAGTACCTTGTCTATTCTGGTTCAAATGGAATAGGATGGCAGTTTCACTTTTCTTGGATTGGCTTTTCCTTAACAGTTACCTACGATTCCTAAGCAGAAGCAGACCGTGCAGTCCTGTCAAATGATTTTAGATAATTATTTCTCAAGATTGCTTAACTTTCAAAAACTGCGCCAAAATGGCCTCGAAAGACTGCATAATGCTCATTCAGCAGGTTTTCATTCGACCGAACAGGGAGAAGGCGGTGATTGCGGCTACGAGTGGCCGCGAGTTGAAAGGGAAAAGGAGATGGATTAATGGGAATTTTGCAGAAGTTGATTGGATGAGGCTAGGCATTCAAATTTTTTAAAGAGAACAACAGATGAGAAATCAATTGCGATGACTGAATTATATATCACATTTTTTGCAATCAGGTCATTGAATTTTGATTTCAATAGTTGGAGAGCTTTAGAATTTGTAACTAACCGAGACCCGACCAAATTATGGCCAATCCATGGACGTCTACAGAAAAATTTTCTTAGCGGGGGTGAACTTTGGTAAATAATGATTATTTCTGTGAAATAAACCAATGCTCTTGAGTGTAAAAATAAATCATAAAATTACCGATGTGTCGGTTTGGTTTGTTTATGATAACTAGATTTTCATGATTCCACACTCCCTTATTGAGCTTTGTCAATTTGCGGGGACAAATTGAAATGAAATTAGTCATTATGGACTCAGTTATATAAATTTCTAGAAAATCCGATGGGGATAAAAAATAATTTAAATACTCATTATCACTTTAGCTTCCTCCCGATTGAGTTATGCCTTGAGAATCCCACCCTCGCGACATAAGGGCCACGTAACCCTCTTCATAATGGAAGACACCACCTCAATATTGCATAGAAATATTGTTCAAAAAGTTTTCATGATACATTGATTGGATATCGGGCGATTGAAAGCAAAATTTAGCAACTTAATTGTACAAAATGACTACAAATGAAATTTTTATCCAACTTACGGAAAAATCTCATTTGCACACCAATATGGTAGATGGATTACACCAAGCACTTTCCGTACCATCGACTACATCAATCATCGGGTGCAATGCAACTCTAAGATTTTCTTCTGCTGTAGTCCTTGAGTGAAAATAAAAAGTAAATAAATAAATAAATAATATTGTTCATTCAAGCGGGAACATAACACAGCAACGCCATCATCTCACCGGCTTCGCTTTGCGCTGCATCCTCTCGTTTGTTTTCTCTTCAAGCCTCGTCGCCGATCTTCATGCCCTCGGCCTATCGTCTTAGATGATGACGTCTTGATTGGCCTCGGATTCGGTTGATGAAGCGATGCTGCACCGGCGGGAAGGTGGAGAGTGAAACCTAAAATATCTCATCCTTCGAATCGGCAGATCGTATCCATAGTGGGTTTTGATAGCTTTTAAAGTGACACATCTCTGTTTGTGGACCTGTTGTTTTAGTGGATTTTGATTAACGTTTAAGTAGTTTCATACGTTAGTTGACTAGTTAACGGAGCATTTGTTGTTTTAGTGGATTTTGATTGAGCATCTCTGTTAGTGGCTTTCCAATCGTGGGATGGAAATAGATTGATAACGGGTCCTCGTCGATATAACCAATTTGATTCTTTGCCTCGTGCATTGCCCCCACCATCTTGTTATATATATGGTTAATGGATCAACGAATGTAAACAAATCAAGATACGTATTTTTGTTAACGTGTCTCTTGAATTCATGAATCTCTTGGATACACGTATCTCTTGAATTCATGAATCTCTCGAATACACGTATCTCCTGAATTCATGAATTTCTTGGATTCACGTATCTCCTGAATTCATGAATCTTTTCTTGGATACATGTATTTATTTAATTCATGTATCTCTTCTGTACATGAACTTGAAAGCTCTATAAATAGATAAGAGTATAGAGTCTCAAATAGGTTTTTCAAAAAAAGAAAAAATTCTACTCTACTCTTCCGATTATTCTGAATATGCTGGTTCAATTGAACGGTTCGACTGAGTCTTGTTTGCATAGTGCTAATCCAAACAGGTTCGAGGTGTTGTATCTTGGGAGGCATAGTTCGTGAATCTGCGGAGCACCATTGGCAAGAACTAATTGCCTTAAGGAGATTCGGATATCCGTACCTTACCTCCAATTTTGTGTGATTTTTGAGTGATATCTTATTTTTATCTTCTCAAAGAATTGTAAGTTTATACAGTTGTCATCATCTTTTTGCATTAATATTCTGATTACAACAAACAATTTATACTTTGTGTGGATTCTTTTCCAACACACCTCAGCTGCTGACGTGGCAAGCGTTTTCCTTTCCCATCGCGTCTCGTCTACTTCAAATATATACACGAGTCTTGCATTAAATTGAAAAAAAAAATCAATGTACAATTTCTTTGTGACATGGAATTGTTCTGTCTTAGTTTTGTCTTCCTCGTTCTTCCAAAGTTGGCCACTCAACCTTGGATGAATTGCCATGGTCGGTGACGCTGCTGGCTCTCCAAATTCAGCGGTCCAAGGCCGTCGGTGTCACTTGTCCTAAGTGACGCCACTGGCTCTCCAAATTTGGCCATCCATGGCCATCAGCATTGCTCGGGAATCTTTGATCACAACCTGAAATTGATCCGATAAGTATGCAACCTGCAAGTTAGATTTCCATGATGATCTTATAGACCAAAACATGCAAATCACATCAATCAAAATAGCCTTATTGATTTTTCATTCCTTTTTATTACTCTTACCGTTGTGCCGGCTTCCTTGAAAGTCGCATGACATCCATGCCAAATTGCTCGAAATAGAAGTGCTTTCAAGCGATCTCCCTTGTCTTGTCCTTTGTGACTGCCGGAGGATGAAACGTGTACACCGGTTTGAAAAACCCGTATGAAAGACGAGGTTTATAGTCAAGGAAATCTCAGCTTTGCTGAGGTGATTAGTACATTTCAGAAATTTAAATAGGATGTCCCAAAAACCAAAAACCTTGAAGACATCAAAACAGGCTAGTAATAACCCGTTTTGCTATTTGCTGCAGAGTGGGGGAGCGGGAGGGGGAGGGAGACCATGACATGAGCAACAGAGTGAGTCCGTTCCATCACTTGCTTTGTAATTTGCTCATATGTGAGTGAGACCCCAGACACCGCGATTGATCGAGCGAGCATATGCTGAGTGGTGGCGCTCGGCGGCCGCAACGGTCAAACCCGATACGACCCATCTGCCTTGTTTCCATTGGCTTGACTTTTATGAGATCCCCCAACACGTACTTATGTACGCTGGTGAAAGCTAGAGGTAGATGAACACTACGAGGATGAATCAGCTCTAATGCTTCCTCTCTTAAACTAATCACGTGGAGATTTCCTGTACGGAATTGGAATCAAATACGAGAACACAGTCAATGGGAGAATCGGTTAGTAGATTAAGATTCATATATAAAAAATCTCGTGATGAGCAGTTTGAACTTCTGTCACTTCCCAAGCTCCGTGTTGATGGATGGGCATAGGAACCGCCATGAACTTCGCAAACCTGATCAGATTCCATTGCCTTACAAAGCCGAGGACACTTGGGTGAATGCAATTCATCTCAAGACTCAAGCTTGACCAAAACATCATGGCAATCACCAGCATCTTCCACTTTCAGCAAGACAAAATCCACAATTACTGAGGCTCGGTTCCTCACATTGGCATTCATTGGCGAATATTCTATCTTGGATGTGCTTTTCTCAAATATAATTATATGGCAAATGGAGTCCACTTCAGATTTGAAGACCGAAAATTGGCCCTCATGGATAGAGTAATGCTCTGCGAATTCAACCCAACCATTTGATAACCAAACCATCTCATCACATTTTTCCGATTCCACGGACCATTGAAAGATTCTCACTATATTTTCTCATGAACCTCATTGGTTTTCCCTGTGAAAAAAAATAAAACCCGTAATTTTAACAAGGCTAGACACTTGATTTAAAATTCAAAATGATGAACAACATAATAAGAATGCATAAGGACATCCTGAAGCACATCCTTTTCAGTTCATTTAGACTTGGAATGTGGCATTAATGGGTGTGCATCTGGATTATTATGAACCTCAAAAACCCAATTGGAATTGAATAGGACCAATCTCTCGTGTACATGGTTGAAAAACCAACACATGGTGATAAAAGACCAAAACATAATGGTCCACTAATGAGAGAATCAAACCATACGCAGCGTGAATTTAAGGCAATAGTTGTAGTATTAAGGATTTTTTATCGACAACAAACCATATAAGGAAAGTCATCAATGTTTAGCTGCAATAGGAAGTCAAATGTCAAAATCTTGAGGGCAATAGGGTACATAAACAAAAGAAGCCTTCCATGTCCTATATATACCTAAAACACATGAATTTCAGCCACGCAGAGGACAGGTGCAAGGGCAAAAGCAGAGACATCGAAGACTCGAACATGGATGGAATAGAAAATTTTAACTTAAGCAATTCAATTCTTGGAAGGACAGCTCAAATGATGTTTTATCAAACTATAGGTGGAACTTGACAAAATAAAATGGTTTTTTTTTTTTTTCTCAAATATCCGATCAACATAACAAACACAACAGTATCTCCCATTCGATATTACAATGATCAGTCATTAGATCTATTATGAAATTTCAGAATCATAACTAGCCACCCCCTCATTTGAAGAAGACCCGATTGAGAACCCTTCGGAAGGGCAGCGGCGTCAGATCGGGGGATGCAGGCACACACGTGACGAGATTGAAAGCACGTGCCAGAACTCGGAGGGAGCGAGAGGAGACGGTGGGGGCTGCATCAAATCCAACATCATGGAGCCATGACCCGTTTCTCCGGGCCCTCGCGACACATCACCCAGCCGACATTCTTCTAGTGAGTTGAACTTGATATGAAGTTTAAAATCGACAGATAACAAAAATATCAGGGGCGTGAGAAATCAGACGAGTAGGAGCACCTCGATTAACGTCGCTTCCGTCTTGCGCACGAGCGTATCCCCACCTCTTGATGCAAAAATGTCATCGACAGAAGCAATGCCTACGGGGCAAATTGTTCCTTGATCGTTACTTGAAAATGGAACAACATATGCGTAACGAGATTTTTTTTAAAATTTATGCCGCAAAGCGGGCCGGACAAAGTCAATTGCCCCCGATGCTGCCGCCGAATACGCACGAGAGTCACACGGACATATCGAAGACATCCATGCCAAATTCCATCAGCCCGAAGTGAAGCGACAAGGAATCCATCGATCCATGCTAATCCAAGGTACAGGCAGAGATTTGATAAGGGTATGCTATGCTCTGAAATGCACCCATTTGGATGCAGATTGAGAGAGACTGCAGCTTTACCCGTCTCTGACTCCTGGCATTTTGTGCAATCCCTCCAGTATCTAAGATGACGGCTACGTTTGTGAAGAATCATAGGAAAATTTTATGTCGTAATGGACATTATTTTAAGATTCCGGCGTCACAAAAAAAATAAAAATAAATTCCGTCACAATAAATTTAGTTTGAAATTTTTGATGGTTTTTTCAAGAAAAGGAAAAGGAAAATGATGGCGAGCTATTGGATGGATCTCCTCCTCAACGAATTACGTCTTTTGTTTTCCCCACAATTCCCACACAAGATCCGAATCATCTCCATCCACCCCTTCGCTTCGCTTCCCGCCTTTTTGTTCTTCGTTGTTTTCTCTTCACGCTCGTTGCCGCCAATCTTCACGCTCCGCATATCGTCTCGGAGGATGACGACTCAGATTGGCCTCGGCTGTCGCGGTTGATGAAGTGCGATGCCGGACCGGCAAGAGTGTTGAGAGCGAAACCCGAAGAATCTCATCCTTCAAATCGGCATATCGTATCCAGATGATGATGATTTATCCGACCTCGGCCTTGGTAATCGGATAAAGCTCCTGTCAACAGCGAACACCACCCCTCGTCCCCTTTTGCGTGTGCGGCGTAGACCGGCGAAACAATGGAAACCGAAAGACGGGCGATGAAGGGGGAGCGAATAGAACAAAGCAAGAGTCGACAGCACATATTCTGGAGTGAACCGAAATTTGACTCGGAAGTTCAATCGGACAAGGAACGGCCCTGAACATGGTTCGGCGGTGATAGCGGCATGAGGTCCAGATGGCCCGGCGATAGATAGATCTGGTTTGGACAAGTGCAAGGACAGGGAAAATGACGACTCGAATCAGAGATGAGTTAGTGTTGCCGCGACTCAAATGCGGAATTTGATGGTGCCGTTCATTGTGGGACATGGAAGACACGGGTATATCAGGATTCGCAAGGAGAAGGGAAGTGCCAATTTAACAAATTTTTGTCCACAATGCCAATATAAAATGTAAATTGGAATTTTAGACTCTAAAATTTGATTAATTTTAGAAGGGGAAATAGCTTTTTCTTTCCACCCTCATCGTCATTTTTTGTTTTTTTGTTTTAAATATTTTCGAAGAATATGTTAATCAATGCAAATGCACTTGTCAAATAATCAATTTATGAAAGTGCCGAGCTTTCCAAAGGCACGAACTTTAGTGTCATCATACATATGATCGACAACTGAACTTTCGTCGACAATTCAAGCGTACGTCATTGTAAAAGTACCAAAATAGAAAATAGCAAAAACAACCGCAACATAAAAAGAAGGGTGAAAAAAAAAAGAATAGATAAATAAATAATGAACTAATTATACAAATCGGCTCCAGCCCATTTTATCCACCAAGTAGGCCGTAGAAGCTACAGCCCCCACATAGCCCACTCAATATGCTAATAAAGCCACAACCCATTACACTAAAAACCCATTCAACATTAGGGAATGGCTAAGCATGACATTAGAAGGCGCGGTTGTCTCATCCAATCACGTATATTTGTGTGACACATTAATTTTCTGTCAGATAATTTTTCAGTGAAATAATTAAGTTGTTTTGATTTTACTTAAGCAATGTAGAGCGCAATATCAACATTGTATGTAGGTAGATCTTTAACTAGAAGCAAAAGTCCATCTCCTTGTTGGTCCCGTCCTATCCCCTCCTCGTTTGAGGTAGGAGTCATTAAATGAATCTCCCCCTCGAAGAATTCCATGTTTTGAGCAAGTCTTCCTTTGGACCGGCTTCTCCGACCGACGGGAGGGCCGAGAGTGGAACTCAAAGATCTCATCCTTCGAATTGACGGATCCTATTCAGATGATGATGATCCATCCAACCTCAGCTCGGAAATCGGATAAAGCTCTTGTGAGCACCACCCGGACATGAACTCTCGCGGCGTGGCGTAGACGGGCGAAACGCAGGACGCTAGTGACAGCATTTGGAATCTGAAAGGCGGCAATGAAGTGGAAGAGAACAGAACGAAGCGAGAACCGACATAACATATTCTGGAACGAAATCGAGATTTGACTGGGAAGTTCAATCGGATATGAAACGACCTGATAGAGGAAGACGATGCTTGACCGAAGATAGATCGTGCTGCGTTCCTCTGAGCAGAAGGTGTTTGGTGAATCGCGCGTGGAGAGAAACAGAGAGTGAGACGATTCTGAAAAAACAAGCGGAGGAAGGAAGATCGCGCCATAAGAAATCTCCACGGACAGCCCGGCTCTTCGCTGACGTTCAGGCAATGATGATATCCCTCGATCAACAGTCGTACTTACCAGGTCGTCGCCATCTCCAATTCGACTCTAGAATTGATTTCGATGCATTCCGACTTTGTTGATGTCTGCTTCGTTTTGCTTTACTACAATTCTCTTGCTGTCTTCCGAATTCCCATTGCCGCGGATCGCGCTGTGGAGGAGGGAATCGAGATTGCGAGGAAGAAGTTGTATGAAATGACGAATTGCATCTTTTGTGCAAGTCTTCCTTTCGACCAATTTCTTGTGGTATCTCTCTGTATCTTCCTTCTCATCCAAAGAACAACCGCCGGCTTCACCTTGGTTGCCCCCGTTTTCCCCCCAGTCACCACACAAAACCCGAATCATCTCCATTCCCCTGCTTCGCTTCTCTTCACGGTTGTTGCCGCCAATCTTCATGCTCGGCATATCATCTCGGATGATGATGACGACTCAGATTGGCCTCGGCTGCCAGTGGTTGATGAAGCAATGCCGGACCGGCGGGAGTGCCGAGAGTGAACCCTGAGGAATCTCATCCTTTGAATCGGCGCATCCTATCCAGATGAAGTGGAAGAGAACAGAATGAAGCAAGAATCTACAGAACATATTCTGGAATGAATCGAACTTGGACTCAGAAGTTCAATCAGACATGAAACCGCCCGAATGCAGATGATGGTTCATGCTGAATTGGTGGAGATGCCATGGTGGCATGAGCTCGAGATGGCCTAGTGACAAGGAATATGAAGATAAGATAAAGACACGTGCAAAGGACACCTAGGGAAAGTTGCAAATTTCTTCCTGCAAAACAAGTTGACTTGAATCAATATGACCAGAAGAAATTAGTGTCGCCAAACAACTCGAATGCAGAATCTGGGACAGATGGTGTGGTTCTACAATGCTTGGGCTCGAGATTTCCGGCGAGCTCTCATAACTAAGGACAAAGATGGGTTCATAGAGGGTACAGTGCATTTTCCAACGGAGGAATGGATGCGACGATGTTGGCATAGATGTAGCCAACTCGTCCGCACCTGGATCGGGAACTGTATAGCTCCCGACGTTGCTGCCGGCCTCCCACCAACAGAAGATCCGAAGCAAATGTGGGAGAATATTCAAGAAATGTATGGAAAATTAGACCGAGCGAAATTATTTTCACTCACTCAAGCATTATCGGAGTTGAAGCAAGGGAACCTTTCGGTTACCGCTTGCTTCAATAGGCTCTCGGCTCTGTGGAACGAGCTTGAGGCAGCCGAGGAGGAACTTAAGGGACCCGAAGACACTCTTGCTCAATACAGGCGAATCAGAGAGAGAGAGAAGGTTACCCGGTTTCTCTTGATATTGAACGAAAGCTTCGCATCGTTCCGATCACAAATTCTCGCCATGGATCCCATCCCTCCTCTCGGTCGGATCTATCAACTAGCGGTTCAAGAAGAAAGCCAAAGGCTCTTGACAACGGAATACGTCAAGGCGGGAGAGGCCGTGGCGCTCGTTGCTCCGGCGGGGCCATCGCAGCAAGCAACCAGCGCTTGCGGGCAGCAGCCGCGAACGCTGAATTCGTTTGGCATCTCACGAGGGGGCAAAAACCATCGGTTGGAAGAAGATGAAGTAAACTTAGGGTTTACACGGATGGACGGTCCAGATCAAAAGGGGGAATCTGACGGTCCATATTCAATGATTCATGGGCTTGAATCCAAAGGTGAATATTCAGCAGGATTTAAGCAATCCTATGGTCCAAAAGGTGCTACATTGTCTAAGGGAAGTGGGCAAAATCATAAAAATAGAGGTAAATATTGTGATTATTGTAAGCGCCCACATCATACCATAGATACATGCTGGAAATTGCATGGTAAACCAATTGATAAAAACAAAAAAGAGAGAGATTATTATGCTTATCAGGTCATGGCACAAGGAAATGGAAGGGCAAATCAGACAATTACCCTTGACCAATATCAGAATATTATGAAGACCTTGAATCAGTTGAAGACTACAAACAAAAATGCAGGATTCTCAGGTATCTCTATTTCTGAAAGTAGTAATATTTCAGTTGATACATGGATAATCGACTCTGGCGCCAGTGACCATATAATTTGTGATGAAAAATTATTTTCTGACAATCATCAAATACACTCTTCCGCGTCAGTTCATCTTCCTAATGGTACCATTACTTTTATTACTAGAATTGGTACAGTTTCCCTTAGCCAGAGCATTACTCTAAAAAATGTTCTATATATTCTCGAATTTGAATTCAACCTGATTTCAGTATCAAAATTATGCGAGGACAACAACTGTCGTGTTGAATTCAATTTCGAGAATTGTTTCTTTCAGGACCATTTGACTGGCAAAATGATGGGCTTGGGTAGTATGGCAGAAGGACTCTACTTTTGGATCAACCTTTCGAAAGACTTTGATTTCTCATTGCTAAATAAAAGCATTTCTTGTAATGCCACTATTAGCAATAAAAATTATATTTCTCATCAACGTTTGGGTCATAGTGCACGATTTCCATATCCAAATTGCCCAATTTGTCCTTTAGCAAAACAATCACGGTCATCATTTCTCATAAGTACATCTCGAGCTGCTAGTGCTTTTTCTCTAATTCATGCCGATATATGGGGTCCCTATCATATCCCACATCGTGATGGGTCTCGATTTTTCCTAACTATTGTCGATGATTATACTCGAGCTACTTGGGTTTTCCTTATGCAATCCAAGAGTCGAACATTTTCCAATTTGACCAACTTCCTTTCCTTGATTCAAAATCAAGTTCAATACATCTGTTCAAAAATTCGAACAGACAATGGACGGGAGTTTTCCACTACTGAGAATGTAATTCTCTCTTTGCATCTCATGGGATAATTCACGAAACTTCTTGTACCTACACTCCTCAACAGAATGGAGTTGTAGAAAGGAAACATCGTCACCTTTTAGAGGTAGCTCGAGCTCTTAAATATCAAGCATCAATTCCTGAAATTTTTTGGGGGGAGATTGTGTGATCACGGCGGCATATTTGATTAATCGCATGCCAACTAAAATTCTTGACGGGCGATGCCCATTTGAGATGCTTTTTGGGAAACCACCGGAATTAGGACACCTGAAAGTTTTTCGTTGTCTGTGCTATGTAACAACTATGGGACCTAAGGACAAGATGGCCCCGCGAGCTCTTCAATGTATTTTCATGGGATATCCATCCGTCCAAAAAGGATATAGGGTCATGGAAATATCGACGGGACGTTTTCTTGTTAGCCGGGATGTTGTTTTCCATGAAAATATTTTTCCATTCCAGGAATCAATTTCTTCATCATCAACAACTGAATTGGTGCCCAACAATCGACAATTCCTATCGGAAGAAGATCTCTCCATGACTTCACCATCAAGTTTTGTTCCAACAGGCAATATGCCAGCTATCCTGGGAAATATAAGCCCAGCAGTTGAGTTACCAGTCTCACATCAAGAAGAACCCGACTCATTTGTCTCATCCCCATAGCGATATAATGAGACATCATCTTCACCAATGCCAATTGAACAACTGATTGAGCTACCACGACGTTCTGGACGACTCACATGTCCACCTACATGGACTAAGGACTATATATGCTCCACATCATATTCTCAAGGTACACGGTATCCTGTATCCTCTTATATTTCCTTCAGTCGATTATCACCAGAACATATGTGTTGTATTAGTTGCATATCAGAAGTACATGAACCTTCAACATATGAGGAAGCAGTACGTGATTTACGATGGCGACAAGCCATGGAAGCCGAACTGGATGCTCTTGTGGATAATCACACCTGGGATATAGTTCCATTGCCTTCTCATAGGAAACCAATTGGTTGCAAGTGGGTATATAAAATCAAATATAAAGCAGATGGTTCTATTGAGCATTACAAGGCCAAGTTAGTTGCTAAAGGATTTACTCAACAGGAAGGCTTCGATTACTATGAGACCTTTTCTCCTGTGGCTAAAGAACTAATTTTTCGCTCTTTCCTATCAATTGCTACATTCCGAAATTGGGAGCTACATCAAATGGATGTCCATAATGCCTTTCTTCATGGTGATCTCGATGAAGAAATATATATGGATCTTCCTCAAGGCCTTCGTAGACAGGGGGAGTCTCTAGTGTGTCGTCTACGTAAGTCCCTATATGGACTCAAACAGGCTTCTTGACAATGGTATGCAAAATTCACTTATGCACTTACAAATGCAGGTTTTCAACATTCCAAGCATGACTATGCTTTATTCTCTTGGACCAATGGTACCTCGTCGATTTACTTGTTGATATATGTTGATGACATACTTATCATGGGAAATGACAATTTGGCCATTAGAAAATTTAAAGAATACCTGCATCTAAATTTTCATATCAAAGACTTGGGGCCTCCAAAGTATTTTCTTGGGATTGAGATAGCTAGATCTTATAAAGGAATATGTCTCAGTCAGCGAAAATTTGTCATGGAAATTGTATCTGAAGCAGGATTATCAAGGTGCAAGCCAGCTGTTATTCTTATTGAACAAAATGTCAAGCTCACAACATTTGAGTATGATAGGGGTATCGTACCATCTAATGAAGACGAGTTGCTTCGAGATCCATCAGGTTATCAACGGCTCGTTGGGAAGTTGATCTATCTCACTATGACTAGACCTGATATTTGTTTTGCAATACAGATACTTAGTCAATTTATGCATAATCCAAAGCAATCCCATATGAATGCAGCACTGAAGGTTGTAAAGTATTTAAAAGGATGTCCAGGACTTGGAATTCTATTGTCTCGTGATTGTGACATGAAGATGACGGCTTATTGTGACACTGATTATGCAACTTGCCCAATGACTAGAAGATCTGTCACAGGTTTCTGCATTAAGTTTGGAAGGTCTCTTATTTCGTGGAAGACTAAAAAGCAGTTGACCGTTTCTCTATCCTCAGTTGAATCAGAGTATCGAGCTATGGCAAAGACAGTTTGCGAAATAATATGGATACGGGGTTTACTCATGGATCTCGAAGTAGAACTTGATGGAGCAACTGAGTTATTTTGTGACAATGATGCTGCACTTAAATTGGCAGCAAATCCTGTTTTTCATGAAAGAACTAAACATATAGAGGTTGATTGTCATTTCGCTCGAGAAAAAATTCAAGAAGGAATCATTACTACTCGAGGAATTGGGACAACAGAACAACCTGCGGATATCTTCACTAAGCCCTTATGTCAGAGACAACATACTTATTTATTAAGCAAGCTTGACGTCTTTGACATATATAAGCCGCCAGCTGGAGGGGGAGTGTTGGAGAAGGAATTGATTCCATCCTTGATTCTGATTCTAATTGATCATCAGTCATGGATAATTGAAGAAAGAATATGAAAATGTAATTATATGTAATCATCTTTATTTTTTCCTTATTTCCTTTTGTACTATAAATATTAGCATATACTTGTACAAGGAATATGAAGAGAAGAAACAAAAATACATTTTCCCAGAAACACATATCGCCTTCTTTCAACTGCCAATCTTCACTGCAACCGCGAATGGAGCACCCACCAGCGATTCATCGAGATCGAGCTCTCTGATGAATGTTGCTTCCAGCATGACCAAAGCACAAAAAGTGTCGCTACAGGTTCAAAGATGCTGCTCGCCTCGCCACCATGTCGGCAGAAATTGACCACGGAGCTTCCTCGATCAACAGTCAACAATTACCGGGACATTCCATCTCTGATCAAACTCTACAATCGTCTTTGATTCATTCCAAATTTGGTCCGTTTGATTTCCGTTTTGCTTTTGTTTTCTCCCATCCTCTCGCAGTCTCCCGAATCCCCATTGCCGTTGGTTGCACTCTGGAGGAGGTATCGAGTCCTCGCAAGGAACAGAGAGAGAGAGAGAGAGAGAGAGAGAGAGAGAGAGAGAGAGAGAGAGAGAGAGAATCGGCAAGCTTTATTCGGCAAGAGGGGAGAGCAAGTTTAAGTTGGAGATCGCTGGGACGTCGCAATAGAGATTTCCACCACGAAAGAAACTTCCAACCCATGTGAGGCAGGGATTCCGAAGAGGATCCCATCCCTGAAATGCTCTTGAAAAACAGAGGGAGTGCAAACGAGCAAAGCAAATGCAGCAAGATAAATTACAAAGTTCACAATCATCAGGAAACCTTCTTTGCATGTCACCAGGAGACCTGGCCAGCAAGTCTAATGTCAATGTTACCATTGCCTTTTCCTCCTCAATCCGGCCTAGCGCATTCATCATCTCCTTCATGTCATTCAGTTGTTTCTTCTAGTGTTCTGCCTCAGCTTGCACAACTTAAACACCCTGTTCCTGCTTCTTCGCCAACAGAACTCCCCGTCGATCCACTACGCGTTGTTGTAATCGTTGTCCATCCTGAACCTCTCTATCTCCTGGTGCTCATCCATCTTCGAACCATCCTAGCTAACTGAAGCCAGAGACCCTAGGGTTTCGGGGGTTGCTTTGGAGGAGGTGGAGAGAGGGGCGGCACTGTTGCCGAATGCTGAGGTAAGCTGGCGGCGTGGATGCGGCAGCGGCGGTCGGAGGCCGCGATTAGGCGGTGAAGCTCGGCTCGAGGGTTGGGTTGGGGAGAGAGACCAAATGCTTGAAACACGACAACTTGAAAACCTAATGGATCTCCTTGATCAGGCACCAACTAATATCTAGGCAAGGGCACCCTCGCAAGGCACCACGACCCTCGCTCAAGAAGCAGGGATGGCTATGGTGTTGTCCCAATCCTCTCTATCTAAAGTTTTTGTGAGTTTTTGGGCTATTTTGATAATATATAGCCCACGCGGTACTACATTTACGCTATAAAATTTTTTTGGAAATATTTAAAAATGGCCTTTTAGGTTGTCCAGTTAGTCATAATAGACAAAACTAACTAAACTACTTGGTTGTTTTTGTTGGATAAATTTGAAAATTAGTGCGTTTTCATTAAAATTTTATGAAGATGAATGTCACAAAATCAAAAGATATATAGTCCAAGTCAATTCTCATCGGATGAGCTAAAGACATAGAAAAGTATGCAATATTAAATTATGAAATTACGTGGATCTTATGAAACATTTGGTTTAACTGGTAGGCTAACTTTATGGAAAATCTAATGTACTCCCAATTGAAGTAAGTGGTTTAGTGAATCCGCGTTATTATATTTTATTTTGGCATTGTATCAATTATTTAGATTCGCAAATGTAGCGTATACAAATGTATGTTGATTATTGAGTTAGCACGCATTCCATACATAGTTATGACCTACCAATTACGATTGCAGTTTTATGTTCGGAAGAAAATTATAAATATCTAATGATCGTCAAACAACTTTTTATTTTTATTTTAACGCTTAGGATTATTAACACTTAAATTGAATCTTTAAATTCTCGGCACAATGCACAAATATCAACACATTCACGAACAAGACTATGGTAGAGTGGTGGGCGTGGCCTCCAATTCAAAATTACTTTTGAGTCGGAGACATAATTCGATTAGGAATCTGTCACGCACTATCAAGCACTTACCATCTAGATTTCTCCAAATATATATATATTTGGGGTTGTGATCGTTGGATCTATTAGTAGAAGAGAAACTAGGATAGAAGATGATCAAAGATCTGTAGATGAAAGAGGAAACTACTAACGTTTTCTTTTATGGGATCTGTTTATAGTATGGAAAAACTCTAATGGTTCTATGTCTCTGATATAGTCGAAGAAGTCTGCAAGCTCTGTGAATGTTTGTATGATATCATAAAATACTTCGAAGGTTAGGGTTATGGTGTAAAGGAAATTTACTAAATAAAGAAATGAGATATAAAAGAAGATTAAGCTAAGCAAAATCACGAACATTAAAGATAATATGTAAAGCGAAGAATATGTAAAGTATGAAGAGCAGAAGTATGCAAAAACACCAAGGTATGAAGAAACCGACCATATAGGTGGTAAATGGAGATAATATAGAAGTATGGGTTACAAAACTAAAGATATTGTAAATTACAAGTGCATAAACTAAAGAAAGTAAAGTACTAGTGCAGGAATTGAATCAAGCAGTAAAAATGAAGAACAGTTTCGAGATCGGGGCGGTAATCCACTCTCCGTTCTCGAACCGTTATGAAAAGATATGCGAGATCTTCCGACTATGTATGAGTCAGGATCTGGTATGAAGAAACTATCGTATGATTTCGAAAACTTACTCAAAACCAGAGGAATACTTCCGGGTGAAGAGGGTTTCCGAGGGTTTCTGGTATGAAAGAGTGAGGTTCTGTGGAGAGGGTTTCGAGGGTTTCGAAGAGCTCTCTGAAGGGTTACACAAAAATGCCTCCCTTTTTGTGCATGGGTGTGTTTCTTTTATAGTGCGCGTGCTACAGTGTTTTCACTATTTTAAACAGTAGTAAGTGCACAGTAAAAGTGTGAACAGTAAAAGTTTGAATAGTAAATGAACAGTATCTAGAGTATGTATGAACAAAGGAAAAAAATGTATTTGGTGCCGTTTTGTCTTACGTTTTTATGGGGACGCCAAATGGTATGTTGAAGTTACTTCATAGCTTCCTTCCCGGCTGTCTCGAAGAGTTTTGTGCTATGCTTTCAATTTGGCCAACATGGTGTAGTTGACTAATGATGGCATAGCATTCTTCTTTGTCGGGCTGCAGCAAGGGTTGCCATAATTTGTGATTTTTCCGGAGATATGCAGTTTGGTTTGATGATTTTTGGGGTTGGTTGGTGTTCAACCATTTTCGAACCATAGATTACGTTCCCCATTCTTGGAACCCGAACTTATCCCACCATTTTGTTTTATCTTTGTCGGATGAGTATGGGTATTTGTTCGTTGTGAGAATATGCAAATTCCCAGCCGGTGACCCATGATATTCGAATATGGCAAAATAATGAAGTAAACATGGGAATCGATGTCATGTTGGGATGGATGGAATTCTTTTTGAATAGTTCACATCTGGAATGAGTGTTGGATGGAGAATTTGTTCGTTGGGCCAAAATATGCCCACCGTTGATGAACCGATTGGGAGATTCTGTCTGGTAAATTTATCTTTGAAGTATACAAGCCATGTATGTTTCATTTGGTTGTTCTGTCTATAGAAGGTGTTCCACCAGGCTTGTTGGTAGTCCCAGTATGAGTATGAAACACAGTATGGTAGGCTTTGTGTGATTCTGGCGTTGAATTTTTTGAGTGTATGGGGTTCGTCTGTCCATTCATTAGGATGTATGATCCTAAGAATTTGGATAGTAGAGTAAAGGATATGGTTGCTGTCATTTTTATCACAGAAATGGTTGAATTTGGCGGACTCAGTTTCAACAGAACTGTTCATAAAATGCCAATGGTTTGCTCATTTCATATGGTTTGAAATACCATCCTTTTGGAAATATGTTTTTGCAAATTGATTAGGGTTTTTGTCATAAAATCCATCTTCAACTGTTAGTATTAATGCATATTTTTCTTTTTGAAAAATTGGGACCTCGTTTGTTGAGAGGTCATTGGTTGGGAAGTTTCGCTGGTCGATGACCACTTCATTAAGCAGATTTTTCTGCTTCATGAGTTGATATTCGCCCGTCTCTCGGGTTGCCAATGGTGATGGGTTCTCAGTCATTACTATGGGTTTTTGTGTATGTGGTGGTTGGTTGAGGAGTTTGTCTTTTATTTGGCTATAGAGGTAATGGGCCTGAATTGCATCCATATTTTCTTTTGAGTATACTGAGGCAAGTGCTGCGAAATTTATGGATGCTTTGAGATATCGATATGGGTTGGCTATCGGGAGCTGGTGATGGTAGTATGTTTTTTCAGGTTGAAGACCCGATTCTTCTACGGCTTGTGCCCAAGATTTGGGGGCTATGGGTTTTGTATTGATACCGACGATTCATCGGCTATGGTTTTGCCTTTGTCTTTTTCTTGGATCGTGGCATGGTTGTATCCCCGTAAAAATTCTCGTGTAAGGAAATCGGGCAGGCAATTTGATGAACCATTTATAAATTGTATGTCAAAATCAAAAACGAAAGAATGGCCTGCCATCTTGCAAAGATTTGTTTTGATGCAATATTTAAAACATCTTTTTGTAAAACATCTTTAGCAGATTTGCAATCTATTCTTAACAAGAATTTTTGGTTTAAAAGATCTCCTTGGAATTTGGAAATGGAAAGAACTATAGCAAGTATTTCTTTTTTGATAGTGGAGTAATTTTGTTGGGTTGGATTCCAATGTTTGGATATGAATTGTACTATTAATTCCCTGTCATTATGAGTTTGTTTGAGTATTCCTCCATATCCTATTTCGAAGCATCGTTTCAACTATTTTAAAAGCATTTGGATTAGCTAAATGGAGAATTGGTATGGTTTTGATATGTGTTTTGATGGTCCTAATTATATTGGTATGAATATCTGTCCATGGTGGAGGATTCTTTTGTAATCTTTGATGTAAAGGTTTACAAATAATACTAATATTGGGAAAGAAATCGAGGACGTAATTGAGACTTCCTAGAAATCTTTGTAATTGGGTTTTATCTTTAATTTCATCTGGAAATTTATCAGCAAACGAAATTGATCATTCTATAGGGAATATTGTTCCTAAATGGATATTATGTCCTAAAAATCTTATTTTAGTCTCGAAATAAGGAAACTTTAGAGGGGGAGATTGCTAAACCGCTTTTTACCATGATTTTTATGAATGTCGAAATATGTTTGAAATGTTGTTCTATTCCTGAAGAAAAATCAGGACATCATCAATGTATGTTATAATAAACTCTGAATAGGGATTGAAAATATCGTTCATGATTCTTTGGAATTCGAAGGGGCATTTTCAGGCCGAAAGGCATTACATTCCATTCGTATTGACCAAAAGGGACAAGTAAAAGGCAGTTTTATATTTGTCTTGTTCCTTAATTTGTATTTGCCAAAATCCTGATTTCATATCAAATTTGGAAAAGATTTTTGCTTTACGAGTCTGTTTAAGAGGTCTTTTTATTGGGAATTGGGTATCTTATCCACCGAGGGCTGTGTTAAGAGGTTTATAATTTATAACAAGTCGTGGGACTCCTCTTTCTAGTTCTGCATTTTTGTTAACATAGAAAGCAGAACAACTCCATGGTGACTGGCTTTTTCTTATGAGTTTTTTTTTCTAAGAGGTCTTTAATTTCTTTTTGACAAAAGTTTAGGACTTCATGATTCATCTGAGTGGGGCGAGCTTTTGTTGGTATATCAGTTTCAACAAATCCTTGTTCATAAGGGAGTGAAATGATATGTTTTTTTCTTTCCCGTAAAGCGTTGGGTAAGGTAGAGCATATGGTTTGTTCTATTTGGTTTTGAAGTGAATTTATTTTTTCTTTAATGTTTGGTTTTGTAAGATTTTCTTCTAGTCTTTTGAATTCTAAATCTTCTTTTAAAAAATCAAGTTGTGTCTCCTTATCTTTGATGAGAGAGTTGATTTCTGAAATAGATTTTTCTTGTAAAGAATTTAAGACCCGATTTTGAGGTTTGGTGATGAAATTGAATCTTATTTTCTTATTAAGAAAGTTGGTTTCAATTCCTTCATTATCAACAGTGAAAGGTTGGATTAATTGAATGAAGGGAGTTCCTAGAATGACTTCTGTCTCATATTCTTAACAAGGAGGAAGGAAGTTTTGTAAGAAACGTGGTTTTGTATTACTAGGGCTTCGGTAACTTATAGTTGATATTAAGTTTATCTCCGAAGCTGATTTCAAAGTCTCGAGAGGTTTTATCAAAATATTTTGTTGGGACAAGGCCTTCTTTAATGCAATTGAGGTCCGCTCCAGTATCAAAGAGAGCAGTTGTTTTAATCATATACTCATTATTAATTTTTATTGAAATATTTATTATCCATTTTCTGGATGTAATTTCTGTTAATAGCATTAGAAAACCGGGTTTGTTGTTTCTCTTTGGATAAACCACGGTATTGGTTTCTTCAGCATCACTAGTCCTAGATTTTGAAATGGCTAATTGGATTCTATATATGTCATTGGACATATTCTTTTGAGCATTTTTTAAAGCTTGAATTTCTACCTTTTGTGCTTTAATTTCACGGGAGGTCATTTATATTGACAGGTCTAGTTTGACTTTTATTTCTACTAAGGATTTCTTTGAGATTGTAGGAAGAATTTCCTTGGGAAACTATATTCATGGAAGAATTGAGTCGGTCAAGGTAGATTTGTCTATCTTCTGGGTTTTCTATTTGGTCGGCCGTGCTAAGGAGAAATTCTTCTTCTTTAGTGAGCATGTTTAGTTGTGGAGAAGTATCTTTATAATCAGAATCGGATGACGTGTCTAATTCATTGGCCTGTAATCCTTCTTTCGTTGACTCACTAGAAGTAGAACTCGTTATCGTTTGGGCAAGTATCTCTTTTAATTGATGTAGCATGTTTTCTTCTAGGCATAACTCATCTATTTTTTTGTTGATTCTGCAGTATCTAGCAGTGTGACCTTTGTTACCACAGGAGTAACATTTGACATCTTTGTAATTTTTCTTTGTAGTATTATGTTGTTGTTTGTGTCTATAATTTTCTTTATGTGTTCTAGTATTCTTATCAGATCTTGGTTTTCTATGATAAGGCCTACGATTCTTATTGTCTTTTTCTTTAGGGCAATCTCCTTTGCATTTAGATTTTGTCTTGCTATCATAGAAAGGGTCATATTGGGCACAGAAATCTCCTAATGTTTTGTTGCCTAATTTTTTTCTCTTTTTAAGTTGTTTTTGTAACTTGATGGTATTACACATTTGGGTCCCTTGTTTGTAGACATGTGAGACTATTTCTCCATAAGAAAGATGGTCATAAGGTATTTGTCCATTATTATCTTCTCGTATTTTGTCTCGGACTTGGTCTCCTATAAGTTTTGGTATTCCATCTAAAAATTTCTCCTTCCAGAAAGGTTGATTACAATCTGGCCTAATCAGGACACGATGTAAGAATAAATCTTTATATTCACGGAATGTTCCTAATGATTTACATTTCATATTGGATAGGAGTTCTTCATTCCTATCTCTGAGATGGGCTGGATCTCCTATGAAATGTTGAGAAATGGAGTATATGAGGGTATTAACAGCATCTGGAATGGAATGGCCATTTTCATCAAAAATTATTTGTCCGAAATCGTCTCTTTTGTAAGCTAGTAGGATTTGCGTTTTTTGTTCTTCAGTAAGGTAGTTATCCCACCATCCTTTTAATTGGCCAGTGAAACCAGCTATTAAAAGGTTAGCAACTACTTGGTCTGAGACTTCTTGTTGGGTTTTATAGGCATTAGCAAGCATTATCATATTATTAAGAATATTTAATAGATTTGATTCGGCTATGCCATCAATGTTCCATTCATAAATAGCATCAGGGGAATACTTATGTTGTGTTCTTAGGGAAGAAGATTCTTCTAGAGCTATGTCGGGGGGGGTGGCTCTTTGGTGGTATAATTTTTGGGGTTGTCGCCAGTTAAAATTATTTATTTCATTGATGGATTCTTCATCAGAGGTATGGTTTTTGTCAAGAGTGCTGATGGTAGCTTTGGATTTGTCCAGGGTATCTTTAATGGTTAACCCTTGGATCATAGGAGTTTCTATTATAGGTTTTGGCTCTTGTTTTATTGAAAGTCTTCTTTGCTCTATTGCTCTGGTAAATTCGGGGCTAAATCTTTTTGGTAATTCAAAAGTTTTGAATAGTGGTTGTTTGGCAGAATCTATTTTAAGATTTGTCGGAGTAGAATTCTGGATTGTGGTTTCTATTCTGACTAATTGTTTTCCTATTGTTGACAGGTGCTGGTTGGTATAATTGTTTTGTTCAATTATCTTGGGAATATTAAAGACTCTTCCATTTTATCGGCTATTTTGTATGGTGCTGCTGTAACTTGGCTATCTCCTACTTGGATGGTTATCCTCCTAAGTGGTGGATGTAGTGATTCTATAACGTCGTCATTTTCAAGTTTCCATTTGTAATGGTGTTCTAATACCATTATTTCTTTTGGTTTCAGGAATTGTTCTTCAAACCAGTCAAAGAAGAATATGTGGGTTTCGTATTTATATAAATACTTGTAATATTGTTCTTTAATATCCTGAGCCGAATCAGTAAATGTTTTGAAGAACCATTCTCTAATGATTGTATTTTTTTTTGAATTAAATTCCTGGTTCAGAAAGGTTCTATTTGGTTCAAAGTCCTTTTCTAATACATTTAACTCACTGTCGATCTGGGAAAAATTGGGAGAATCTATTCGTTCTATAAGGGGTTCAGTTTCAGTTTCGTTCTGTTGGTAAATAGGTCTAGTTATTCCTGATCTATGATCGAGGCCATTAATTTCTGGCTCAAGAGGAGCTGTTGGAATTTCTCTATGTGTTTGGAAATTTTTAGGAGTGGTGTCTTGTTTTGGGGTTATTTTATGAGTACTGGACTTACTTGGTGGTATGGTAATTATTCTAGGTAGATTGGGACGTTGATCAACTGAGGTTCGAGCGGTGGCTGTATGAAAAGAAGGGTTTGATCTTAAATCAAAAGATCGTCTTGGGAATTGGATAGTGACTCTTCCTTCAGGATGTTGGACAATATTAGTGGGTTCTGAATTTTGGACAACTTGTTGGGGAACCTTGTTTTCTAATTCCCATTGGTCTGGTAAGGTTACTTCATCCCAATTTATGGATCTAGGGATGGTTGTGTTGGCTCTAGAAATATCGGTTTGAAGGAAAAGGGTTTCTCCTTTTGGACTTCTTTTGAAAGCATTTTCTCCGAAGGCCGAGGCCATGGCTTTATATTGTACTCTATAGACTATGGTTAAAGGGATAGATCCTTCGGCTACATTATAATTATGGATCTTTACCTGTAAGGTAAGGGGTTTGAGGATGTTTTTATCTTTTAGTGAGACTGTGAAGTTAGGGTAACAATCAAACTGTATGGGGCCTTTGCAGAGGCTAGTTTCTATAGTTCCTAATATGGATTCCTCATAATCTAAGAGACGTGAATATCTTAAAACTAAAAGGAGAGCTGTGTTAAGTCCCTCTTTTGTAAGGGGTTTTGCTCCTACTTGAAAAACGCAAATCCTACTAGCTTACAAAAGAGACGATTTCGGACAAATAATTTTTGATGAAAATGGCCATTCCATTCCAGATGCTGTTAATACCCTCATATACTCCATTTCCCAACATTTCATAGGAGATCCAGCCCATCTCAGAGATAGGAATGAAGAACTCCTATCCAATATGAAATGTAAATCATTAGGAACATTCCGTGAATATAAAGATTTATTCTTACATCGTGTCCCGATTAGGCCGATTGTAATCAACCTTTCGGAAGGAGAAATTTTTAGATGGAATACCAAAACTTATAGGAGACCAAGTCCGAGACAAAATACGAGAAGATAATAATGGACAAATACCTTATGACCATCTTTCTTATGGAGAAATAGTCTCACATGTCTACAAACAAGGGACCCAAATGTGTAATACCATCAAGTTACAAAAACAACTTAAAAAAAGAGAAAAAATTAGGCAACAAAACATTAGGAGATTTCTGTGCCCAATATGACCCTTTCTATGATAGCAAGACAAAATCTAAATGCAAAGGAGATTGCCCTAAAGAAAAAGACAATAAGAATCGTAGGCCTTATCATAGAAAACCAAGATCCGATAAGAATACTAGAACACATAAAGAAAATTATAGACACAAACAACAACATAATACTACAAAGAAAATTACAAAGATGTCAAATGTTACTCCTGTGGTAACAAAGGTCACACTGCTAGATACTGCAGAATCAACAAAAAAATAGATGAGTTATGCCTAGAAGAAAACATGCTACATCAATTAAAAGAGATACTTGCCCAAACTGATAACAGTTCTACTTCTAGTGAGTCAACAGAAGAAGGATTACAGGCCAATGAATTAGACACGTCATCCGATTCTGATTATAAAGATACTTCTCCACAACTAAACATGCTCACTAAAGAAGAAGAATTTCTCCTTAGCACGGCCGACCAAATAGAAAACCCGTAAGATAGACAAATCTACCTTGACCGACTCAATTCTTCCATGAATATAGTTTCCCAAGGAAATTCTTCCTACAATCTCAAAGAAATCCTTAGTAGAAATAAAAGTCAAACTAGACTGTCAATATAAATGACCTCCGTAATGAAATTAAAGCACAAAAGGTAGAAATTCAAGCTTTAAAAAATGCTCAAAAGAATATGTCCAATGACATATATAGAATCCAATTAGCCATTTCAAAATCTAGGACTAGTGATGCTGAAGAAACCAATACCGTGGTTTATCCGAAAAGAGAAACAACAAACCCAGGTTTTCTAATGCTATTAACAGAAATTACATCCAGAAAATGGATAATAAATATTTCAATAAAAATTAATAATGAGTATATGATTAAAACAACTGCTCTCTTTGATACCGGAGTGCACTCAATTGCATTAAAGAAGGCCTTGTCCCAACAAAATATTTTGATAAAACCTCTGAGACTTTGAAATCAGCTTCTGGAGATAAACTTAATATCAACTATAAGTTACCAGAAGCCCTAGTAATACAAAACCACGTTTCTTACAAAACTTCCTTCCTCCTTGTTAAGAATATGAGACAGAAGTCATTCTAGGAACTCCCTTCATTCAATTAATCCAACCTTTCACTGTTGATAATGAAGGAATTGAAACCAACTTTCTTAATAAGAAAATAAGATTCAATTTCATCACCAAACCTCAAAATCGGGTCTTAAATTCTTTACAAGAAAAATCTATTTCAGAAATCAACTCTCTCATCAAAGATAAGGAGACACAACTTGATTTTTTAAAAGAAGATTTAGAATTCAAAAGACTAGAAGAAAATCTTACAAAACCAAACATTAAAGAAAAATAAATTCACTTCAAAACCAAATAGAACAAACCATATGCTCTACCTTACCCAACGCTTTCTGGGAAAGAAAAAACATATCATTTCACTCCCTTATGAACAAGGATTTGTTGAAATCGATATACCAACAAAAGCTCGCCCCACTCGATGAATCATGAAGTCCTAAACTTTTGTCAAAAAGAAATTAAAGACCTCTTAGAAAAAAAAAAAACTCATAAGAAAAGCCAGTCACCATGGAGTTGTTCTCGCTTTCTATGTTAACAAAAATGCAGAACTAGAAAGAGGAGTCCCACGACTTGTTATAAATTATAAACCTCTTAACACAGCCCTCGGTGGATAAGATACCCAATTCCCAATAAAAAGACCTCTTAAACAGACTCTGTAAAGCAAAAATCTTTTCCAAATTTGATATGAAATCAGGATTTTGGCAAATACAAATTAAGGAACAAGACAAATATAAAACTGCCTTTACTGTCCCTTTTGGTCAATACGAATGGAATGTAATGCCTTTCGGCCTGAAAATGCCCCTTCGTAATTCCAAAGAATCATGAACGATATTTTCAATCCCTATTCAGAGTTTATTATAACATACATTGATGATGTCCTGATTTTTTCTTCAGGAATAGAACAACATTTCAAACATATTTCGACATTCATAAAAATCATGGTAAAAAGCGGTTTAGCAATCTCCCCCTCTAAAGTTTCCTTATTTCAGACTAAAATAAGATTTTTAGGACATAATATCCATTTAGGAACAATATTCCCTATAGAATGATCAATTTCGTTTGCTGATAAATTTCCAGATGAAATTAAAGATAAAACCCAATTACAAAGATTTCTAGGAAGTCTCAATTACGCCCTCGATTTCTTTCCCAATATTAGTATTATTTGTAAACCTTTACATCAAAGATTACAAAAGAATCCTCCACCATGGACAGATATTCATACCAATATAATTAGGACCATCAAAACACATATCAAAACCATACCAATTCTCCATTTAGCTAATCCAAATGCTTTTAAAATAGTTGAAACTGATGCTTCAGAAATAGGATATGGAGGAATACTCAAACAAATTTCATTTAGCCATCAAAAGCTAACGCATGGGCTGTTTTCTTTGCATTTTTACTTTCTTGCAAAAGCTTTGTTTAAACACAAGATGTTAAAGACGTCAACCCTTTAGGGCAGTTGAGCAACCAGAAACCTCAAAGCAGCGCCAAGTTCTTGGGATTCTTCCCAAAATGGAACTATAGAAACGAAACTAGCGCCTAAGCAAGAAAACATGAACGTAAAAAGAGTCTCCTTTTCATTGATTCGCCCCTGCTGCATAAAGGAGGTATATAAATTCACACCGATGCTGTGAACAGCCACGAGTAACACAAACTGATGACCACCTCGATCAATGTGAATCTGGTCCTTATCACCGGTACGGAAGATGGAAAGTTTGAACACGACATCATCCCTATCGATGAGCTCAAATCCACAGGCTTTTCCTACACGCCGATGAGTTTCTCTCGCAAATGCATGCCAACCAGCTAAGAAGAAAACTCAGGTTTCATGTGTATTTCTTGAAAGCTTCACCAGCCGTGATCTGTCTAGATACCTAAGACTTGCAATTTTCTTATTTTCTTGAGTATGTGTACACGTTTGAATAACCAATGCATGCTGAAAGGACAACAATGTAAGGATAACACTCTTGGGAAAAAAAAAGCACACAAGGCCACATTTGCGAGTTTCAGGAGCTTAATTTGACGACCTTAACGGGCCCATGAAAACCACGGCTCTTAACCGGCAACATAAAGCATTTTCAAACATATGGCTGCCCTTTAATTGCCATTTTACGTTAGTAGTCAATGCAAGCGACTGTCCATCTTTTCACTTGGATAGTAATGGAACAGCTTGTTGAGGATAACCAAGCGAATCCATAATCCTGACTTGATCACAGTCTTTACTTTTGTTTTTTTACCTCTCCTTTTTTTTCCCCGGAATCGGCCTTACTCCACCATTGGAGATCACGCCAAGAAAAATAACTCTTGTCATATGGTGCCCAATACAAACCGAATCAATTCAGATAGCGATCCTGATCGAACTTGAGATATGGCAGTGATGGATTAGGGCCAAGATTGTTCTTCAAAATGGCACTGCTGTATCACCAGTTTGAAGAAGGGATGCTCCGGAACTAGCTAATTCAGGAGTAGTGAGAGGCCTCGGAGGAGTAGGATCACGAAATATCGGCTCAGAATGGTTCGCTCTGCATAGATCGTCTGTTCTTGCCTCGAGTTAAAATGAGAACTTTAAGAGACATTATTGGTGTGGATGTTTCTCTAATTGACTATGAACATCTTCAGCATTGAAATCACATCATGCCATAACCAGCCTGAAGTTTCACTTCAAACAACCTTAAATCGAGTTTCTACCTGCACTACCGAAAACGTAGCCCCTGAAGACAATATCATCCCCTACCAATTAGCTTGAACACCCAAGCATTTCCTACACGCAAGCGAGTTCCTCTCAGAAATGCAATCCAACCAGAAGAGAGATGGACCGAATGTGGATTGCTCCTAAGCTGAGACTAGAGTATGGAATCCTATGGTGTCGTTCGTGGTGGGATGATCTGACCACGTGGTAATGAACCGGGGAAATCCAGAGCGAGAGAGAAAAGATGCTCTGGAGAGAGAGAGAGAGAGAGAGAGAGAGAGAGAGAGAGAGTCCAAGATGCCTTCGATTGCAGCTAGAGAAAGAGCTCGATGACACGACAATGATGGTTGAGACGGTAAGTTTGAGAGAAAATAAAAATGGAGGAAGACTCAGGTGAAGAAAATGAAAGCTCGGTCGAAGGAGAAATGGAGAGAGATAGCTCCGGTTGAATGAAGGCGATTGATTGATCTGGAGAGGAAGATGAAAGTCGGCTCTACAGAACCGAGAGAGAGACCCCTGAGGATGACGTCCAGATGAAGATGAAGAAAGACCAGAGGAGGGAGAGACAGAGACAGAGACAGAGATGGCGAGGTGGTATAGGTGAGCGGTGGCTGAGTTGGTGGAGGAACGGCGTGAGGGACCCTGGCAACAAGTCGGAGTGGCTACGGCGGCGATGGAGAGGAGGAGGAGGAGGAGGAGGAGGAGCTTGAGTTTCAGCAAAGCAGTGAGCAGAGAATGAAGAGGAAAAAGAAGAGAACCAGAGCCAGTTGTTGCCGCCATCATGTAATGGAATCCCTTCAAGAAAATCTGTAGAGATGTCGTTCGTTCATTTTTACGCTCGGGAAGATGTCGTTCTAGCAAATCATTTGGGGCCCCGTTTGTTTCAAAAAGTCAAAATAGGCTTTATCGAATAAGTCAACTTGGGCTCTTGGTGTTGACCAGCCGCCGGGCGAAATTTTCATTGTCGGGCCTGAGGTCTCTAAACTTCAACGTCCCTAGATTATAAATCCAGAAGGAAGTAGATGGAGAAAATAAGTATAGAATGACCAAACCACGGTCCTTGATTAAGGGTTGAATTTCAACGTAATCGAAGAATTTGGCCATCAATCGTGACGACATGCATGAATAGTTCCTAATTCGTCAACGCGAAATCCGAGATCCTAAATCTACTGTGTTTAGTATCTAAATGCAAAAGGGATGTAGCCGGGAAAATGGACACCAAGTTATGCAAACCGACTATTTTTTTTTTTTTTTTCATGTTTGGGGTCAAGTTTCGCTGTTGACATTGAGCCTAATCTCATGAGTTTCTATGTATATGAAATTTATTAGCGAAATCCAAGTGTCAACATGGCCCACTCGTAGGGTCTAATCGAGCTGTTAGAGTGCCTAACTTGAGATCTACTCAACTCCATACTCAATATTCAAATCTCAATTTTACCTCGACCAATTATTAATTTCATGTTGGGGTTGACTCGAATAAAAAGTCGAGATTTTACATATAAATGAGTGTGGCCATGGCTAAGGATGTCTATTTCTTATTTTATAACATTTATATTTTGCTTAAGTTAGATTCAAAAGCTTGCTGAATCGAGTATTGGTGAATTGGAGCTAAAGTTTGACAAGATACTTGAGTAATTTGAGGTAGAGCACGACTAGATATCGGTCGAGCCAATCTCAAATAATTTCTCGAAAATTGTTTTCGGACTTTCGAGAAAAAAATAATAATTTCATACCAGTTAGACATTAGTAGAGCACGGCTAGATAGGCTTGAACAGCTTGTGAATAATATCACTCATGTCAAAAGAAAATTAAAGTAGGTTGAATTAGTTTCCCTCTTAGTTGGCCTCCATATATGCTCGTGGTGAGAGGAGCAGGGTATAATATATTGGCCGTATGTAATAATTTGCCCAACTTAGTTAGCATGACAAGGGATCATGTCTTGTGCTAGCACTAATCGACTTTTTTTACATGAATTCTCATTTTAATACAAGGAAATGAGAGAGTACGGTTTGCAAAGACGTCAACTTTGTAAAATTTTAAGAGAAAGATTCCTCTTCTAGTCTCTCGAGTCGGGCAATTTTTCGTCACTGAGCACTTAAAATTTAGAATCATCAACAATCGTCGTTCTTCTCCACTCTAAATGTAATTAGTTAATTGTCGGCATAAGTACAGCGGGAGTGCCACAACTTGGCACGGAGGGACACTTAAGTGCCATAACTTACAAACGGTACACTTAAGTGTCACTTTTCAAAAAAAATGGATCACTTTAGTGCCAAGTGATCGGAATCTTGTTGGAAATCCTACGTGGCATTTTTTTATTAATTTTCTTGCCTACATGGCTCGCCGGAAACACTAAATCGGTGAAAAATCAGCCAAAATGACGTTTTGGCTGACGTGGATTTATAAAAATTTATTAATTAAATAATATTAAATAATAAAAATATTATTATAAAATCGATTTTATTAAAATAAAAAAAAAGGGGGATTGGCGAGGGCTGTGCAGCCCTCGCCGCTGCCGCCGTCGCCGCCCTACCCTTGCCCCGCGGCGTGGGGGGTGGCCGGTGGCCCTTGGCCGGCGGGCGAGGGCGACCCTCGCCGGATCTGGGGGAGGGTCACGACCCTTGCCCCAGATTTGGGCGAGGGCCTGCGGGCCCTCGTCGCAGGCCGGCCGGGGCCCGGCGACCCCGGCCGACCCTCCCCACCGTCGCCGGCCCTTCCCGGCGAGGGTGGGGTGGCGACGGCGGTGGTGGCGAGGGCTGCACAGCCCTCGCCGATCCCCTTCTTCTCTTTTTTTTTTTTTATAAATAAAATCGATTTTAAATTTTTAAAATCTGACGTGGACAATTTTTTTTTTATCAAAATTGCCACGTGGATTTTTTATTTTGAAAAAATGCTCTGTCAGCAAATGAAGTCGCCGGAAAATGGAAACGTGGCAATTTGGCTGGATTTTCTCGCCGTTGGCACTTAAGTGATCCATTTTGCTCCGACTTTGGCACTTAAGTGTATCGTTTGTAAGTTATGGCACTTAAGTGTCCCTCCGTGCCAAGTTGTGGCACTCCTGAGGTCCGTACGTCGTTAATTGTCAAACAATAACAATGAAAAGATAAATGCATTTTTTTAATAAGGGACTATCTCTCATTTGAGAATTTTTAATATGTGCGCAAGCAACCAAATCTAACAGAAATGGCGCATGTAGAGTGCGTGGGGTCTATTTATAGTGAATATATAAGTTTAGGTCGTTGAATCTAATTTATAGTGATAATTTTATCTTAAGTAAGTTAAGTTCTTGTTTCTGCCGTTTTACTTTATTGATCTTAAGTTGACATGGCTTGGTGATTGTTTGGGAATTTTTTTAGGCAATATTTTGGAAAAATCGTAGAGGTTGCAATTTTTCGGAGAAAAAAAGCTTTCTTTTCTTTATTTATTGACAATTTTGAATTCATCATGTAATCATGGATTAATTTTTTTAATATAATATGCCTTATTTAATGATTAAATTTTTCTATATATAGATGATTAGTTTCTTTAATACGAAACCATAAAGGAGTGAAGCTCTCAAATGAGATCTCTCCAGCCCATGATTCACTACAACCACGAATGGAGCTCCACCATGGATTCATCCAGATTGAACTCTCTAACACTCGTTGCTCGAGAAATCTCACAGAGAGCTAGTTCCTCGTGACATTCTGGCGATGACGAAATTCACCAATCATCAGTTACCCTTGCCCGGTCATTTCGTCTCCCATTGAACTCTAGAATCAGTTTTTGATTCACACCAAATTTGTCGGTTGCACTATGGAGGAGGAATCGAGTTTGTAAGGAAGGTGTTCTGTGAAGTGACAAGTCGGACTCCGTTTCAAAGAATGCCCTCTTCGAGAGAGAGAGAATCAGCGAGCTTTATTTGGTGGTAAGAGCAAGTTTGAGTTCGAGTTCGAGAGTGAAGTCTTGTCAATTCCAAGACGAAAAGCCACTGCCGGAGGCTTGGATGTTGTGTTGTTGAGAGAGAGGTTGCAGCAGAGTCATGCCGCGGAGACGCAATTACAGAATCATGCTACTGCAGCGAAAGAGATACTCTGAGAGAGGCTCTGGATACTACGCTTGATTAGGATTTCTCTGCAGATCTTAGCGTCTTTCTGATAGGTAAGGAGGTTGGAGAACACCAAGGTTTCCTTTGTAGAAGCATGGACCTGAGAGGGTTGTTGATACTCCAATCACAGAGGCTCGTTTCACCGGAGTCGAAGTCGGCGCTGCTTTCTATGGTCTTAGGCCTGTCATGGAGTTTCTGACATTCAATTCCGCTATGCAGGCAATTCACTACGTTAGAAATTCTGCTGCAAAGATGAACTACATGTCGGCTGACAACATATCAATCCCTATAGTATCAAGAGGAGCTGCAGCAGGAGTCGGTGCCCCCCACTCCCAAGCCCTGCGAAGATGTCGCCATCCCACTTGGAGGAAGCTTGACCAGATCCTGCCTCGTTAGATCACTCATCACCCTCAGGATCAATCGGATGCGAGAATCGTCCATGGCGTGCGAAATGAGAGTTGGTTGTGAACCGTGTAACTTCTCTGGTATGTTCCTCCAACCAAAGTGCTTCCTTATCCTCTTTCTCAATGGAGTGTGTGAGTTGCATTATTTGAATGCATTGTTGTTAAGGAGTGGACATTTTCCTTTTCAGTTGATATTAATATTATGATAGGATCAATATAAGCACAGAAAAATGAGATAATACACAGCACACATGCCCAATATAACATCGTTGGTGCAGGATAGGACCATTGTTATTACTCTGATTAACTCAGCTTGTAATTTTTGGTTTTAGCCTCAGAAAGCTTCATGTCTCCTTCTTTTGTTTGAAAGGGTAAGCAACCATTTGCAAATTCTGAATATGCTCGTCCTGCTCCGAAGTAGTAATTGCTTTTGCTATTTGATGTTTCTTTGCCCTCATAAACTTTGATTGGTGACCTATTGTTGCATAGCTTAATTGCTGTTCTCTAAATTGTTGTTCCATTTGGTAACAAGGGTAATTAGTCGATGATTCAGTCTAGTCAAATTTGTTTTGTTAATTACGTGCTCTACTCTTCTAGGGGTTGAATTAATTTATTTTGGGTCTGCTTTGCTTCATGGTTATTTGTATCAATATTATCTTTTGTAAGGGACATATTTGGTTAATAAATGATTTGTGTGTGTGAGAGAGATTTTACGGATAAGCAAGTAAACAATGATATGTTCACTTGATCATGCATATATTTAATCACCACCTTCTACAACTTCCTGACAATATATGACAAAATCTCATTGGATTTGACGAAAATGATAAGCAAAAATAAGCCTCAGCTGGATTTGAGGGCACATTTCTACGTTCTCTATGCACGAAGGGATTAGATATACCCATCTTTTAGTTAGGAAAGAAATTTTGCAGGCAAATACTCTTTATAATCACGAATCTCGTGAATTCGTCATTTTTTACAAATAATTCTGATTGTTAAGAAATATAATTTAAGATAAATATGATTTTAAACCATCAAAACTCTTTGAAATTGAAATAACCAAAGATCATTAATCATCATCCTGACAATTTTTACTTTGATGGTAGTTCAAAAGTTTTTTTGAGTCCAGCTCCTCCATTTTCATATAAGTAAGCTTCCATAAATCAAGAAAAAGAAAAGAATTGGAGAACCCATTACCGGAATTTCCATCTCACGTGGATAAATATAACGATGATGGGGCCCACCAACAGAACCCCCTCGCCCTTTTTGTGTTTAGCAGGTGTCGGCGTCCTTGTCCGTTGGGGCAGGATCGTCTCTTCAATAGAAAGGCTCTGCCCACAGCATTTTCTGCTGCGGAAATAGCCATGCCCTAATTCATTCTTTTGCTTATTATTGTTCATGTTGTCATCGTGTTTTAGACATTACCATTTTTAAAATATAGTGGAAAACAATGATTCTTAATACTAATGGCTTAATTCCTTAAGATAGCACCAACTTTAGATTAAATCTCAATTTTAGCTCCAATTTTTTATTTATTTCATAAACAATCACCAACTTTTAATATATATTCAAAGCTGACCTTTGTTAATTTTTGGTCGATTCAAAGGACATCCTTAAACATCTTACTTGTCAATTCCACTCATTCTTTTTTTTCCAAATCAGAATTATACATAGCTTTTCCTAATTCTTTTTATTTTTTTTTTTTAATCTTTCTTCTTCCTTTGCTACCTAAAGTCGTCCGTCCATGGCCACGGCCACCATCATCCCGCCTTGTCATCCTCCACTTCGTTCTTGTGGTCACCGTAGTGTCTACGGCCACCTGCCGCCGCTGACCACAGTGTCGGCGGCAATGGCGGATGGAACCCCTGCATCCAGACCTTCTACCTCGGCGACCTTGTACTCTATCTGCACACATTTCTTTATACTCTTCATGGGAATGATCTAAATCTGCATTCCAAAGCCCATTTCCATTTTTTTCTTCAGCTTCTTGAAGGCAAATTGACTAACTATGGAATGCTTCTCTGCTGTCATTGCAATTTTTTTTTTTTTGGCTTATATTTTAAAGAAACTGGTCGTGATCTTATTCTGAAAAAAAAAATGGAAACTTTCTGCTGATTCACCCACTTTGAATCTAGAAACACGTACAGACTCGGATTGAGCCGTGTTCAGTTACCAGAAGTTGACCTCCAAAAATCTAGTTGTGGCCGTTGTCGACCCTACTCGACCTTAATCAACGCAAATCTGAGGTCAAGCTGATTCCCGTGTCTCGAATCTAGGGCTCGCTTGAGCTTAGATCCATAACCTGAGGCTCGAGAGCGCCTGGCTGAGCTCGACCACGGTGAGGACGAGCCGCAGCGGGGCTACTGGATATCGACATCGACGTCAGAAGCCAGGGGTCATCGGGCAAGAGTAGAGGCGGTAGTGGTGGAGATATGGGGCGAGAGGTTGGGGAAAACAGAGATCTCAGCGGTGGTCTGGGGAGGGAGCGGGGATGAACGGCTGGGGTTGTGGAAGGTGACTCTTGATATTAGAAATGTTCATATTTCCAAAGTGCAATTAGGTGACTCTTGATATTTTCCGTGGAAACGATACAGGCGCGGTCTGCGGGCCGGCGAAGCTGGTGCACTCGATGATGGACCTCCACCAAGGGAGCGCTGATGCTCCTCGGCCCGACCATGAACGCCAAGGTCTACGGGTACGGCGGGATCCTGTGCGTCGACACGGAGACGGAGGAGCGGGCCAACCGGCTGATGCACCACCTGCAGAACATCGCGCAGTTCGGGTTCAAGGCCGCGAGCAGCACAAGCAGCGAGATGAGTTACGAGGAGCAGGCGCTGCTCGGGATTTCCCCGCGGCTCGTGCGCATGTCGGTCGGCTACATCGGGACGCTTGAGCAGAGGTGGGGCCAGCTCGAGAAGGCGCTCGCGAGGAAGCTCCTGTTGTAGGTTTCGGCATTGTTCGTGCTTGTGTGCAGTGGGTTCCTGGCGCTCGGCCACCTGTTCTTCTAGATGGCGATGCTCTGATCGGCCGCGAATACCGAATCGACCATCGCATCGAACAGATTGTAGTACTCGAAGTTCCCGTCCCTCACGATGACGATGTCCTTCGACGTGAACAGCGCATACTCGAGGGAGATCTTCTCGGGGTCCAAGACGTACGTGAAGTGTGGGTACACGTTCATCGTACAATGCACCAGCCGACAGAGGGTACGAGCTTGCGAGCACATTCATCGCTATCACCATGGACACCTTGATGGTCTTCATAATACCGGTGGCGGAGATCGCTGCCAACACGTTGTCCATGGCTTGAGCAACGTAGGCCGCGTCTACTCCTGGAATCACCTCCTTACCGATCGTGATATACGCAATGTTCACTTTGCTTATATATGGGGAGACATTGGTTTGGATCTATGCCAGGGCTGTGCTCGGACTCGACGCAAGATTTTCGATATCCTCGTTCCGAGTTTGCTGGTACCCTAACCCAAGGTCCATGCATGTCGAGTCCCTTTTGCATGACTTCAACACCCTGTTCCTTTTTAATTTCTCGGATGTTAACAATTGTTAATTTTTTATTATTATTCTCTATTTACTTCAAGGAGAGGAAATTCATTTATCGTGGATTTATTTATTTATGTTGATGATGTCTTGATGAGCGGAATCGAAATTGGGTAAATTTTCCAATTATAGACCTTGGAAAATAGAAAAAAAGAAAGAAACATTTCTTAGGAATTTAAGTTGTGAGAAATAAAAATGAACTTTCCTTTAACAATAGGAAGTATATGTTAAATATTATAAAGGATGAGGTATTAATTTCAAGCCGGAGCTTAATTCGAATAAAAAGGTGATATATTATATATGTGTGTGGGTAGATGAAGTTGTCTATGTTTAATTTTATTACCCATAATAAGTGGAAGTATCGATGTAATTTCATGAAGTCATTCGGTCTAAGTCCAACCATAACAACTGAATTTAAATTTTCATGCATAAGGATACTGATGTTAATGGGAAAAAGGATTGAAATTGGTTAAATGTATTTACTGGAATTTAGTAGCAAGAGCATGAAAAATTGAGTGTTTCTTATCCCAATCCTCTTTCGTAGTAGAAGTATTTACTTGGATAGGTGGTGGAAACTACCAACTTGGGTAGGAGCATAGGGAATTTCAGTGAAGTGGTAAAATCCACAATAATTAATTCTCATTGACCACATCCCATAGGGATCATCGAATCAATCTAGTATGGGAGCAAGGAAGGGATATGACTCAGCGATAGATTGTCATCTACAATGAAATTTTTTGAATTAGGCTTCCAAAATTTACTAAACTAAGTATTGGCGAGCTCGAGCTTTCAATTTGCAAAATACTCTAGTAATTCACTCTTAGTAGGCCTTCATAAATGCTCGCTGCGAGAGGAATAGAGTATGAAGCAGGTCTAGGTGATACTCTCCCAACTCGATTAGCATTCTACATAAAATTTTCATTTGAACGTAAGGATATTAGAGAATATGATTTGTAAAATAGCATTATCAAATTTGTAAATTCTTTAAGGGTGAGGTTCCTCTTTTGATCTCTCGATTTAACTTACCTTAAAAATCAAATTGTGATGATAACTCAGATTAGATTTTAGATGAATTCGGGGCGATTATCGTCGTTTAGCACTTAAAAGTGAAAATCGCCAATTTAACAGCCATTCTTCACCATTCTCCACTATCTAATCGTAACTAATATGCAAGTGATGTCCGGTGACCCTTCTAAGAGAGTTATAGCAAGAGTTAAAAGCTATTTTAAAGAGTAGACCACTGAATTTCGAGAAGAAAAAAGAGGGAACTACGGATACATCGGTCCATTCGAGAACAAGAGTATCCATGTTTTCGGATTCTTAGAGATGAGCTCGTTAAATTTGTGTCCAAACTGCGCGAAACCATCCGGTCATCTGGGAACTGTTCATCCGAATCTGGCATTTCAGGATGAGGGGCTCCTGTCTTTTTAGTCTCCTACCAAGATAAGAACGGAGTAATTGGTGCTCGGATGATTTGAGTTTCGATGCAGATGTCTTTTTTAGTCTCCTGTCTTTTTATTCTAAGCTGATATCTGATACTCTCATTTGCTAGCAGCTCTTGTGGAAAAAGATCCCGCCAACCTCGATACCAGTTCATAACTTCATTGAAGTCTGGGTTAGAACACAACCAGTGATATAACACCTGTAGCCACTTAACAAAAAAGAACTTCTCCATCAAGTCCACCATGAGATGGATCGGGATAGCAGAAGCCCAAGACATGACCCGATAGAACTGATCCAGCTTCTGATCAGCCGGGTTTATCTGGAACTCCTGGAGGACAAGCTGCAACTTTGGAACGATAAATCGACGCATAAAATCTTCCCAACTGGCAGAATCAAACAGTCTTCCAAGGTGACAAAATGGTGTATGCAGAGACATCACTAGGGTGCCAGGCATGAAGTACGTTACTCAGTTTTGACCGTATGATTTGATAGTGGCCCTCCAACTTTTGTCCCAGCAAGGTTAACCACGGATGCACCCAGACATGGATAGGAACAGTTTCTCGACGGGGGTCCCACGAGTCCACGGCACTCGACAATTTTGGCATAACAACCATGTTCAGTATAGACTGCAGAACAGAAGAAGGCAACAATTTTCCCCATGTTTCGAGGAAACGAAGCATTGGTTCCGGATCCCTTGCCTCCCAAGTGTTAATGCCTGATATTCTCACAGCAGGCAAGACAACTTCTGAAACCAACTCCAAATCCCATATATCAAGACATTCCTGTCCTTGCAATAGAGATTTCCACCGCGAAACAACTTCCAACCCATGTGAGGGATTCCGAAGAGGATCCCACCCCTGAAATACTCTGATAAACAGAGGGAGTGCAAATGAGCAAGCAATGCAGGATATATTACAAAGTTTATAATCATCAGGAAACCTTCTTTGCATGTCACCAAAAGACTTGGCTAGCGAGTCTAATCTCAATGTTCCCATTGACTTTTCCTCCTCAATCCGGCCTAGCGTATTCATTATCTCCTTCACGTTATTTAGTTGTTTCTTTTGGAGTTCTGCCTCAGCTTGCAACTTCTCCTTTTCCTCTTGCAAGCTCAAAGCTGTCTCCTTCTCATTCCTCAGGTCCCTATCGATCTTCTGAATGTCCAACTCAGCCAGGTCCACAATCAACCTTATATTGTGCTGGAGCTCGGGCATAGGAACATCACTCTCCCTCGCCTTCTCTTCCGCATTCAGATTCTCCAAGTTTGCTAATACCCTAACCTGAGGTCCACGCATGTCAAGTACCTTTTGCACAGCTTCAACACCCTGTTCCTGCTTCTTCGCCAACAGCTCTTCTGCTGTAATATTTCACTTTGTTTTTCTGTATTGCCTTCTTTGATTGCTTAGAGCAAAGCTTCTCCTTGCCCGGCACATCAGGTAATGGCTTCTTTTCCTCTGGCTCCAACGAGGCAACAGGTGCCTTTGCAGGAGTTTCTTTGTAGTCGTTGAAACCCATACCCATATTCTTAGGACGCAACTTTGCTTCAATGGGTGTCACAATCCCCTGCTGGTTTTTCCCAAGACCGCCCCCTTTGTAACCCATTTTCTCGAGCAACTTCAATCCAATTCCCTTGGTGTACTTCTCGAAGCCACCCACGTTCCCTGAATCATAAGAATCCCTCTTAGCCCCACCTTGCTGTGCTTTCTTCTCCAATTTGGATTGTTCTCTCCTCCTCTCCGCTCCCTCCTTGATCTTCTGCCCAAATGCTGTCGGCAAGAAACTATCCTCCTCCTCACCGTTCTCATCAAAACCATCGTCTCGCTTCTTAAACCCCAAACCCACGCCAGCACCAACCCCCAAGCCCGGCCTATCCTCATCCATGGCAGCGGACTCATCATCCTCATTCTCTCTCTTCGAATTCTCATCAATCTCTCTGTTCGGCATGACCGTGCCAGTGGACACGAAATTCACAGGTTTCGACAGATCAGCCTTACCTAGGAGGTCCCTGTTCTTCCTCCGCTTCCTCTTGGAGGAGCCGTCGTAGTCCGAGTCGGAGTCCCCCGACGCGAAGACGCCGTAGAGCGAGTCGTCCTTGGTCTGGACGCGCTTCTCCTTCCGCCGTCGGTAATAGAACTCCCCGTCGATCCACTGCCCGTCGTCGTAATCGTTGTCCATCCCGAACCTCTCCATCTCCTGGTCCTCGTCCATCTTCGATCGATCCCCGAGAACCGAAGCGAGAGACCTAGGGTTTGGGGGGGGCCTTCAGAGGCGGCGGCGAGAGGAGCGGCGCTGCTGCCAAACGCCGAGGTGGGCCGGCGGCGTGGATGCGGCGGCGGTCGGAGGCCGCGATAGGCGGTGAAGCTTGGCTCGAGGGTTGGAGGGAGAGAGAGAGAGGGAGAGAGATCGAGGAGAAGCAGAGAGTGACCGAATGCTCGAAACACGAAGAACTTGAAAACCTAACGGATCTCCTCCTCCTCCTTCGTCTACCCTTTTTAATTTCTCTGATGTTAACGATTGTTATTTTATTTATTTATTATTGCCTATTTACTTCAAGGAGAGGAAATTTATTTATCCTGATATTTTCTTTTTTTATGTTGATGATGTCTTGATAACCGGAATTGAAATTGGGTAAATTTTCCAATTATAGACCTCGGAAAATAGAAAAAAAAGAAGAAGAAACATTTCTTAGGAATTTAAGTTGTGAGAAATAAAAATGGAACTTTCCTTTAACAATAGGAAGTATGTGCTAAATATTATAAAGGACGAGGTATTAATTTCAAGCTAGAGCTTGATTAGAATAAAAATGTGATATATTATACATATGTGTGGCTGAATGAAGTTGTCTATGTTTAATTTTGTTACTTGTAATACATGGAAGTATAGATGTAATTTCATGAAGTCAGTCGGTAGTCTAACCATAACGATTGAATTTAAATTTTCATGCATAAGGATACTAATGTTAATGGGAAAAAGGATTGGAGTTGGTTAAATGTATTTACTGAAATTTGGTAGTAAGAGCATGAAAAATTGAGCGTTTCTTATCCCAACCCTTCTTTTGTAGTAGAAGTACTTATCTAGATAGGTGGTGGAAACTACCAACCTGGGTAGGAGCATAGGGATCTTGGTGATGCGGTGAAATCCACAATAATTAATTCTCGCTGACCACGTCCCATATGAATCATCGAATCAATAACAATAAAGTCCGGTATGGGAGCAGAGAAGGGATATGACTCGGTGGTAAAGTGTCACCTACAATGAAATGTTTTGAATTAGGCTTTCAAAATTTACTGAACTAAGTATTGGTGAGCTCAAGCTTTCAATTTGCAAGATACTCGAGAGTTCACTCTTAATAGGCCTTCATAAATGCTCGTTGCAAGAGGAATAGTATGAAGCGAGTCTAGTTGATACTCTCCCAACTCGATTAGCATTCTGCATAATTTGTAATTTGAACATAAGGATATTAGAGAATATGATTTGTAAAATAGCATCGTCAAATTTGTAAATTCTTTAAGGGGGAGCTTTATCTTTTGATCTCTTGATTTAACTTGCCTTAAAAATCAAATTGTGATGATAACTCAGATTAGATTTTAGACAAATTTGGGGCAATTATTATCGCTTAGCACTTAAAAGTGACAATTGTCATTAACAACCATTCTCCATTATTCTCTACTATCTAAACGTAACCAATATGCAAGTGATGTCCGGTGATCCTTTTAAGAGAGAATTATAGCAATAGTTAAAAGCTATTTTACAGAGTAAACCATTGGATTTTGAGAAGAAAAAAGAGGGAACTACGGATACCTCGGTGTTGGGAAAAAGAACGATGTTTGGCGAAAAAGCTCATATAATTTTCCCACTACTATTTCTGTGAAAATTAAATGGGATAAAATATTGGATGAAAGTAGTAAAAATGAATAGTAAATAACACCAAAATTTTAAAATGGAAAACCCTTCAAGGCAAAGGGAAAAACCACGGGACCGTAGTCCACTTCAAACTTCCACTATGATAAATAATGAGATACAACTTCACCATAAGATGGATCTCTCACTGTCTTCATTTATAGTTCTAAACCTCTTACAAATTGGATCACTCAAAGATAACTCTCTTGGAAGAAGGACTGTCTCTTCCGCTATACTACTCTGATCTTTTTTTTTTTTTTGTATATTCATCTCCATTGAAGAGGACTCCTATTTATAGGAGCAAATGCAATCCCAATTAGAATTGTACAATATGAAAATCACGTTGATTTATCTCCTAATTTATGGTGATTTTCTGGACGTGAGAGATCACTTTGATTTGTTTCTTGATCTCTCTTGATTTTCTGGATGTGGAAGATCATGTTGATTTATCTCCCAATCTCTCTTGATTTTCTTTCCTTCTCTCCTTTTTTTTTCCTCTCCTTTTTTTTTCTTTTACACACTCACTACTACACATATTCTCCATAGATATACACAATTGCATTGGCCTCTCCAATTGGGATTGACCTACTCAACAAATCTCCCCCTCACGAGCAATTTGGAGAGGGCATCAAACCTGCAAAAGTTCGACAAGCTTGCATCTTCACTGTAGATAGAGATTTTGTCATCATATCTGAGTCGTTATTGTCAGTGTGTATTTTCTTTAGCTGTAAGGCCTTTTCTTCCAACACATCACATATCCAATGATATCTTATGTCAATATGTTTGGACCTAGAGTGGAAAGTTGCATTTTTGCTTAGGTGTATTGCACTTTGACTATCCAAGTACAATATATACTTCTCTTGGTTGTGGCCCACTTCTTGTAGGAACTTCTTCATCCACAAGAGTTCTTTACATGCTTTCGTTAACGCAATATATTATGCTTTGGCAATAGATAGGGCAACACATTTTTGTAGTCGAAATTGCCATGAAACTGCTCCCCTTGCAAAAGTCATTAGGTACCCCGATGTAGACTTTCTCGAGTCCACATCCCCTGCCATGTTTGCATCTGAAAAACCTTCTAACATGGTTTTATCATTACCATAACATATACAGTTATTAGAAGTACCTCGGAGATACCTGAATATCCATTTGACTGCTACCCAATGTTCCTTACCGGGATTGGATAGGAACCTGCTTACCACACCAACTGCATATGCGATATCAAGCCTTGTGCATACCATCGCGTACATTAGACAACCAATCGCCGATGCATAAGGAACCTTTTCCATTTCCTTCTTTTTTGTCTCACTTTTTGGGCATTGCTCCAAACTGAGCTTGAAGTGATTTGCAAGTGGAGAACAAATTGCTTTGGATTTATTCATGTTAAATCTTTCAAGAACTTTATTAACATACCGTTCTTGAGATAACCAGAGTTTACGGTTTTGCCTGTCTCAGAAAATTTCCATCCCAAGCATTTGTTTTGCGGGTCCCAAATCCTTCATCCAAAAGGACTTGCTCAATTCCTTTTTTAAGTTGTTGATCTTGCTTTTATCCTGGCCAACAATTAGCATGTCATCAACGTAAAGCAAAAGAATGAGGAAATTACCATCATTAAATTTCTTGACGAACATGCAGTTATCAACGATAATTTTGTTGAACCCATTTGCTTCCATGAACGAATCGAATTTTTTATACCACTTTCTTGGAGCCTGCTTGAGCCCATAAAGACTTTTCCTCAATCTACACACAAGATTTTCTTTCCCTTTAATTTTGAAACCTTGAGGCTGATCCATGTAGATCTCCTCGTTTAGATCTCCATGTAAAAACGCAATCTTCACGTCAATTTGCTTGACCTCTAAGTTTAAGCTTGCTGCCAGGCCAAGAACAACTTTGATAGAAGACATTTTAACCACAGGTGAAAATATCTCATCAAAGTAAATATCTTTCTTCTAAGCAAATCCTTTCACAACTAACCTTGCCTTGTATCGTGGTTGTGAGTTACCTTCTTCAATTTTTAGTCTGAACACCCACTTGTTTTTGAGAGCTTTTCTTCCTTGTGGCAATTTGACTAAATCATAAGTATGATTTTCGTCAAAGGATTTCATCTCCATTTGCACAACCACTCCTCTTTGTGCTTGTCGAACGTAGCTTCTTGGTAGTTCTCTAGTTCTCCCCCATCAGTGAGCACCACATAATCATTGGGAGAATATCTACAACTGGGTTGTCGTTCACGGGTTGATCTCCTCAATTGAGGTTTTGATGAGACCTGTTCAACAATTGGTTCAAGTTCGGTTGAAGTAGTCTTACCTTCAATGCTAGATTCAACTTGCTTGTTATTAGAATCAGTGGGAGGAGCGAGTGGACCAAGATCAATAGGATGTTCGTTTGTTGATTGAGATTTCTCATGCTTCTCAAAGTCTTCAATTGTTTGATCTTCAAGAAATATCACGTCCCTACTTCTGACTATTTTTCGATTAACAGGATCCCAAAGTCTGTAGCCAAATTCATCATGAGCATAACCCAAAAAAAAAACATTGCTTTGATTTATCGTCAAGCTTTGATCTCTCATCCTTGGGAATGTGAACAAATGCTCTGCAGCCAAAAACCTTCAAGTGGCCATAAAAAGCATCTTTACCGGTCCAGACACTTTGTGGTACATCATTGTCAAGTGGAGCTGAAGGTGATAGGTTAATTAAATCAATTGTCGTCCTCATTGCCTCACCCCAAAAGTGGTTTGGCAACTTTGCATTGGAGAGCATGCATCTAATTTTTTCCACAAATGGTTTTGTTTATCTAATCCGCGACACCGTTGTGTTGGGGTGTTTTTGGTACGAATCTTTCTAGTTTGATCCCAAAACTTTTGCAATAATCCTTGAAAGGTCCTCGGTATTTGCCACCATTGTCTGAGCGTACACACTTCAATCGCCTACCTATTTCTCTTTCAACCTTCAAATGAAATTGCTTGAAGATTTCTTGCACTTGATCTTTAGTTTTCAAGGAAAATGCCCACACCTTTCTAGAGTGGTCATCAATAAATGTTACAAAATAAAGCGCACCTCCAAGTGTTCTAGTTTGCATTGTGCACACATCAGTATGTATCAAATCTAAAATTTCGCCTTTTCTAGATGGTGGGGAATTACGAAATGCTACTCTGCGTTGTTTTCCCATAATGCAGTCGACATAAGTATTTAACGGTGTACCTTTCATTCCGGGTAGGAGTTGCTTTCTAGTGAGAATCTTGAGGCCTTTCTCACTCATGTGTCCGAGTCGTTTATGCCATAACTCGGTGGTGACTCCTTTTCCTGTTACATTTTCCTCTCCTCTACACAATTTGGATTGTGTGATGTAGAGAGAGCCAGTCTTTTCTCCTTTGGCTACCACCAAATTACCTTTAGTGAGCTTCCATTTCCCATCACTAAAGAAATTGTTGTAGCCTTCATCATCGAGCTTGCCGGTGGATATAAGATTGAGACGTATGCCCGGAACATGCCTCACATCTTTGAGTAATAGCCTACATCCAACATTAGTCTCCAAATAAATATTACCCATACCAGTAATTTTGGACATACCGTCGTTTCCCATTTTTACAAAGCCAAAGTCGCCGGTGGTGTAAGATGTGAAAAGATCTTGACGAGCCATAACATGGTAGGATGCGCCAGTGTCAACTACCCATGTCAAATCTTGGGATGCAAGATTAATGGAATCATCACTTTGAATAATGATTACCTCATCCACAATATTAGCAGTATCATTTGTTTGGTTCTCATAAGCTTTGTTGATGTTATGACTCTTTGCTTTTTCTGCCTTTAGCTTTCTACATTCTCGGATGAAGTGTCCCAATTTACCACAATGATGGCACTTCTTGTCTCGTCTAAAGTTGGATTGGGACCTTCCTCATTGCTGATTCCGAAAGTTTCGACTTTTGCTTTTCCCTCTCCGTTCTTGATTTTCTTGTCGGTTAATGACAAGAGCCTCGGACTCAAGGTTGACTCCGCTCTCTTTTCGCCGAGATTCTTCATTCAACATTCTGTCTTTTACCATATCCATGGTAAGTTTGCCGTCGGGAGCCGAGTTGCTGACCAATACAACAAGTGTGTCCCAGCTATTTGGCAAAGAGTTAAGTAGCAGCAACGCCTACAACTCATCATCTAATGTCATTTTCATAGAGTTGAGTTGGTCTACAATACCTTGGAACTCGCTCATGTGTTCCGAAACACTGCTCCCGTCTTTGTATTTCAAATTCACAAGTGCCGCATGTGATTTGCTTTATTTTGTGCCGTTGTTCTTGCATACATTTTCTCTAGTTTTTGCCAAAGAACACCAGCATCATATTCATTAGCAAAATTTTGAAAAATGCTCTTGTCGATCCATTGCCGAATTTGAGCAGCACACTTTCGATTAAGCACCATTCATTCGCTTTCGAATATGGCCGTTGGTTTGCCACCAGAAGATGATGCTGATTTGCCTTCCGTTGCGGGATCTGATGCCTTGGACGTAGGTGTTGGTACCTCCACCGGTATCACGATTGGCCTCCAAAGGTCTTTAATGTATAGAAGATCCTCCATCTTTGGTTTCCAGATTGCATAATTGAATGCGGTTAATTTTATCATGTTGCCAGAATTCTCCTCCATTTAATTTTGCACAAAAAAATAATATATAGAGCAACCTGGCTTTCGATACCACTTGTTGGGAAAAAGAACGATGTTTGGCGAAAAAGCCCAAATAATTTTCCCACTACTACTTCTGTGAAAATTAAATGGGATAAAATATTGGATGAAAGCAGTAAAGATGAATAGTAAATAACACCAGAATTTTAACGTGGAAAACCCTTCAAGGCGAAGGGAAAAACCACCGGACCGTAGTCCACTTCAAACTTCCACTATGATAAATAATGGGATACAACTTCACCCTAAGGTGGATCTCTCACTGTCTTCAATTTGTAGTTCTAAACCTCTCACAAATTGGATCACTCAAAGATAACTCTCTTGGAAGAAGGACTGTTTCTTCCGCTATACTATTATGATCTTTTTGCCTTTTTTGTATATTCATCTCTATTGAGGAGGACTCCTATTTATAGGATCAAATGCAATCCCAATTGGAATTGTACGATATGAAAATCATGTTGATTTATCTCCTAATTTATCGTGATTTTCTGGACGTGGGAGATCACTTTGATTTGTTTCCCAATCTCTCTTGATTTTTTGGATGTGGAAGATCATGTTGATTTATCTCCCAATCTCTCTTGATTTTCTTTCCTTCTCTCCCTTTTTTTTTCTCTCCTTTTTTTTTCTTTTACACACTCACTACTACACATATTCTCTACAGATATACACAATTGCATTGGCCTCTCCAATTGGGAGTGACCTACTCAACAATAGGTCCATTCGAAAACAAAGAGTATCCACGTTTTTGGATCCTTAGAGATGAGCTCGTTGAATTTGTGTCTGAATTGTGCGAAACCATTCGGTCATCTGGGCACTGTTCATCCGAGTCTCGCATTTCAGGATGAGGGGCTCCTGTCTTTTAGTCTCCTACCAAGATAAGAATGGAGTAATCGGTGCTCGGATGATTGAGTTTCGCTGCAGATGATGACCAAGTTCCTGGAGAAACCTCAGATGGTAGAAACGAAAACGTTATTCACATTGCCTTTTCCTCCTCAATCCGGCCTGGCGCATTCATCATCTCCTTCATGTCATTCAGTTGTTCCTTCTAGAGTTCTGCCTCAGCCTGCAACTTCTCCTTTTCCTCTTGCAAGCTCAGAGCCGTCGAGTGTCGAGTACCTTTTGCACACGACTTCAACACCATATTCCTGCTTCTTCGCCAATAGCTCTTCTGCTGTAATATGCTTCACTTCATTTTTCGAGGCGTTGCCTTCTTCGCTTGCTTAGACCAAAGCTTTCTACTTATTGGGCACGTCAGGTAATGGCTTCAATTTCGCGAGCTTGAGAGTCGAGGTGTGAAAATATTAGTGACCTTCTTTACACTTGATTAGTATTAAAAAAATATAATCTTTTATTAGAATTGGTAATCTTATGAATCCATAAATTAAAAAAATGAAAGTTCAAAATCGAAATTTTACACATGTAGCCATTAACACTAAAAGGAAAATAACATCTCATGTGATTCCAATGAATAAGCAATTTGGTAAAATAGTGGACTATAGGACAGGATGTAGATGGAATTCACTCTCTGGGTTTTAAATTTCATCACTGCTTGAGGAATAACGTATCTATATAAGCACTTTTATCAAATATGATTACAAGAGTATAGAGTCTCCCATATTTGAAAACTATCGGGTGATGGAGTGACGGAATGGTGCATCAATTTCCACATTCCTTCTAGGACTAAAAGACGTCACTTTTGACATTCTCTTGGGGCAAGTATTGAACCAGAGATCCTTACCAAAAAGGCAATGATAAAAGCGTGACAAGCTCGACAGGGACACCCAATGTAGAAAATGAGTGCAGGACTTTTAATCAAAACATCCGATGTATGGGAGTGGCTAGGCCGAGAAATGATAAGATTGTAACTAGCTCAGAAAAGAGCAGAGTTACAAATATAAGTGCACTTTCATACGGTTTCATCAAAATAGAATAGTAGAATGAATCACTTGTGACTAGTATATGGCCTAAAGTGACTTCAAATGTTCATTCCAATTCAACCTAAACATCGTTCCTATCAGTGAGCTCAGTCATGTGGACATTCCCTCCACTCAAGATAAGTTTCACTCACAAACTTTGGACCAACACAGAAGTTCGCCACACCGCAGGGTTGATAGGTCCAGATGGTCTCTGGACAAAATATGTCTCGAGTACCTAGGAGTCGCAGTTTGCTGGTTTTCTTGACAGTATGTATATAAATTCACAACTTTCTGCCCCTGAAGACATTTGACCAACCAATATATAATAAGGCATGGAATGTAAGTATACCCTGAAGAGAAAAGGCAAACAAGATGTGCATTTTTGCTAGTATTTGCTAGTTCCAGAGTCCATGTTAGCAGTCTAGATAGCTTGATGAGGTAGTCTTTAATCACAACTTGCAATGTGAAATCAAAATATCACAATCCTATGCTCTTAGACTCTATAATATGTGTGTATAATCAATATAGAACACGAATAAATCTGGTGAATATCTGAGTCACCAGTTTTGCATTGCAATATGCATTGAACAAACATGAAAAGTTGCACCTAGGGTCCTAGATGGATGCATATACACAAAAAGTGAGTGATCTTTTGCTTGGCAAAAAAGAAGTGATCTTCTATTCTTCTTTTCATACCACCGAGGTGCTGGGACTAATTTTTGAGGTCTGGGGTAGCACTACCTTCCCAAAGTGGTTCTACAACCTGCTTGCAATAGTATATCTTGTGAACCAATCGTTCCAAGGCAGCAATACCCGACTAGTGTTGCCATGCTATTGTAGAGCTCTCACTCATCCCAAGCTGAGGCCTGTTTCTGTAGTTATGGCTTAAACCAGACATTTTGTGTCGCCTCTTCTTCCCAAGCCTAGGCAGCCAAAGAAAGTACCAAGAAGTTATTTTGGGAGGAATTTATACTTACACTAGAAGCCAGAGAAAGTACCAAGTAGTCATCTTCAGGAGGAATTTATACTTCAATTAGAAATCATTAAATTCCTAGCTTATGGTTGTTATTGCCTTTCTCAACCCCCTGACCTTGTCTCCACACCCACCTATCACTAGGCTATTTCCTAATTACCATTCTACTTATTGTTTTCCCCTAGTCCCTTTGCTCAGTGGTTAATATGCCTGTTTTACACATATAACCATGAATACTTCAAGGAATATAATATATCCTGTGGTTTCTATAAAAAGCAAATTAACGTGGGAAAAAATTGGGCAGTGGAGCGCAGATATAGAATAGGTGGCATTCATAATTGAGCTATGCCAGTTATGAATGGAGATCTCCTTACTGCCACTTCTTTCTTAAGAAAAGATGGTCACGTCACCATTTGAGAAAAGGGATAGTCCAATTTGAACTCTCTAGCTTTCTCAAGGGTAGTGAGAGGCCTCGGGCACTTGGAACCAAGTAGAAGCTGCTCAGGAGGGCTCACTGGACAATTAGAATGTCCTAACCTGCACAAAAGAAAAGGAGAATTACGATTAGTCCATAACACCTCTAAATTCTCATGATGAGCATTTCAGGTTTTAATTTTTGCTCTAATCTTGAAGCACATCCTTTTTGGTTCATTTGGATTTGGGATGCAGCACTAATGAGTGAGCACCTGGATTATTGTGAACCTCACAAACCCAATGGGAATGGAAGAAGTATACTTCATTGATTCACCAAGACTAAACAAAAGAGATATAACTATGAATACTAAATTTATTTTGGACAAGCCAAAGTGACACTTCCAGAGTTCATTTTGATCAATGTAAACCAAATTGTTAACAGAACTAGTGAAAATGTAGACTTTGAACACATATCCTCCCCATCAATGAGCTCAAACACACAAACATCTACGTGCAAAGGAGCTTCTCTAGCAAATGTGGGCCAACCGGTAGAAAAAAGATGCCCCACATCCACAACTCCTGAGCTTCACCATCCATGACCTGTTTGCATGCCTGAGTGTTGCAATTTGTTTGTTTTCCTGATTATGTCGCTTGATGAATTGAATAGAAGCAGTCTACCCATTTACGTGGTTGAAAAACCAATATACGGTGAAGAAAGACCAAAACATAAGCATACACTAATGAGAGAATCTAATTAGACCATGAATTAAAGGTAGTAGTTGCTAGTTTCAAGAGTTTTAATTGATAATAAACCTTCTAATGACAGTAAACAATCTCAACGTGCAACCCAAAGTCAAATGTCAAAACATATGCTCCTAGAGTGCAATAGGGTATATAACCAAAAAAAGCCTTCCGTGTCCTATATATATTTGAAACCATGAATTTCACCCACATAGACCACAAGTGCAGGCAAAGCAATCAATGACCGAAACACAGATGGAAGTGAAAATTTTAATCTAAGCTATTCAATTTTTTCAAGCGCAGCTCAAATTTTATCAAGCAACTAATTCAATCTGAAAAAGTAAACTCTATCTCTCTTTTTTTCCTCAAATATCTTATTACATTAAAATTATTCATCATTAGATCTACAATGAAATTTTAGAATCATAACTAGCCACCTCTTATCTTTCAGGTCTTTCCCTTTGGTTGTGGAGGTAGCAACATTTTTTGCAATTTGCTGTCCATATCAACAAGTCTCCTTGTGTGATTAACATATATATTCTACTTTTACGCTATTGAATAACATTGTCAAATTTCTCCATATAAGAGGACTAGGATTCTAAGTCTTAAGACTTGCCTCAGCAATTACTTTCCAACACATCTATCCACATCTATCCACAAAAAAGGAGACAACCATTATCTTTTCGAACCTTGACCACCAGCTTATCTCCCAATAACTATCCTTTCATTCTTTTCCCTGCTTCAATTACTCCATTGTCATGATATATACCTGGTTTTAAACATATACCCATGAACACTTCCAAGGAAAAAAACATGTCATGTGGTTTACTACATTAAATCAACTTCGTAATACACTAGAGTATAAGCAAAGATATAAACAACATTCATATGTTTGATTTTCAGACATGTGAGCTTGAGTCAATAAGTGTGGGATCATACTAAGCCATACTTAACATAAGATGCCTCATCACCACCTTGAAAAAGGGATGCTCCGTTTGAATTTATTTGCTGATGTAAGAACAGTGGGAGGCCTTGGGTGTGTGGGACCATGAAAAAACCAGCTCAAGATGCCTCAATCTGCTCGAATGTTTGGTCCTGCCTGTACTTAAAAAAAGACAACTTTAGAGACAGTTTAAGTACACTTCATTAGTTTGACTTGCTATGAAAAGATTTTGCATATATTGGACCTATATTTTATCATTGCAGCATCACCTAACCAATCAAGAAAAAGGAAAGGGCTACTTAAAAACTATTCTAGAGTTTGAAAAGAACAAAGAAAAGAGAGTTACGCAAGCAAACACAAGACATGTTAAACCTCAAGCCACGCCTCAAATTCTCGTGATGATGAGCAGTCTGGAGTTTATTGAGAACAAGGCGAAAAAATGACTCCTCATATTTTTGACAAGGCATGGAATTCTCTAAATATTTTCAAGTTTCATGATTTCTTCCATTTTTCATGATGGAAAATTCACACCTAATGTTTGAGAGAGATCTCTCTCACTAAAGCAATTTTATCCAATATATCATCACATGAAAAATGGAGATTCCCTTTGTATTGGAGAACTGGGGAGGGGGAGGATAATTACCGATGGACTAATAATGCTACAGAAATATATGGGACCCCTTCCACAACCAAACTATTTCTTTAAAGGTAGAATCATAGGAAGGGTGAGAAGAAGCATCCAAACATGAGACTTTGAACACTATATCATCTCCATCGATGAGAGCTCAAACACGCAGAAATCTCCATCACAGACGTGTTTATCTTGCCAATGCCCGCGAGGAAAGAAAGTTATGTAACCAGAAATAAGACATGTTAAATTGCAAGTCACCCCTCCAAATTCTCATGATGATGAACAAGGCGTAAAACTGACTCGCTCATGTTTTGACAAGGCATGGTGATTCTCTGAATTTGCAAGTTCGACTATATCATCTCCATCAACGATGAAATCAAACACACAGTAATCTCCTATGCAGACGCGTTTCTCTCGTAAATAGGGCAATTAAATTGCTAGTTTGAGGAACTCATGCTTTTAAACTCTGATGTGGAACAAATTTTGAAGAACAGAACCCTAGCTGAAAAGAAGGCGAAGATCGAGGAAGGTCTCTATGAAACTAGCTTCCGGCTTCAAACTAATTCACGCGCAATAAGACACCAAAATCGGAAGAATCGTGAACTTACGAGTTTTCCGGGGAGAGACACAGAGAGTACGATCTTCTTCTTCTTTGATGATGAAGTTAGTGGAGGACCGTCTATCCAGACTCGGCGCTGCCATCTCCGGCGGCGCACTTTCGTCTTCTCTCTGGTGGCCACGACGACGACGATAACACTCCATCTGGTTAAATCTCTCTCTCTCTCTTCGCTCCGCTAAGTGCAGCTTCGCTTCTCTCAGTCCTTGCAATTCCCGACGCTTTGTCTTCGCTCCGACCTCCGTGAACGAAGAAGATGGAGAGAGCCTCTGGCTTCAAGAAGGAGAAGCAGCTCTGTTTTGCTTCCTCCCTTCAGGACACCTCCGATCGCGTCTCTCTCTATCTTCTTCAGGGAATGGTGGGGAGTGCGCACTGTCTGTTTCAATCAAGGAGGAGGCGAGATCGATTGATAGGCTTGGTGATACTGCTGATCAGACGTAATCAATAATAGAAAAATTAAAAAAGAAAACTTACCGGTTTTATGTCCATTTGTTTATTCTGATAACTTTTGTATGGTTGTATTGAGATCCTCACCCTGCTCCCCCAATTCCCATATGGCCACTTGTATCTGAACAGTGTCACATTTTCTAGTTCTGGTGTGCTTAGCGTACCCTTAGTAAAGATTTTCATTTTCGGACATTCTTCCACTTTAATGGTCCACAAGGTTGGGAACCTGAAGCTGCAACTCGTGGTGGAGGAGAAGCATTCTAGGCTTGGCAAATTTTGGAGTGTCAAGAAATGAAGATTCTCAAAAGAAATCACTTTTCCCTCTTCGTTTTCATCGTTGGCCACTACTTCTTTCATTCTTTCACATCCTATTATAGTCATCCTATTGAGATGCACCAAATTTGTGACCGTTGAAGCTGTTACTAGATGTACCAATCTAGAGCAATTCTTCACCTCTAAGTACGTGAGATTCTGGAAGGATGTCACAGTCGGAAATATTGTTGTCAAACAAGGACAATCCCAAACCTCTAATCTTTTGATGCTCCGAAGAATTTTCGACACTAATGAGTCTTCTCTCCACATGCATTTTAGGTTGTGTAGCTTGTTTAACTTAAGTTCTCTTAAATTTTCAAGCACTGGATGTTTCCTCTCGTCGACAAGCCCTTCATCAGAGAATATTTCTTCAAAGGAGCTACACAATATCTCAAGGCTTTGTAGATTTTGAAATTTCTCTTGGAGGAATATGGGAGGAAATGCTGCCTTTTCATCATGAAAGCATGCCAATGTTAGTTCTTTTGCCTTGTCAAAGATGTCCTCAGGAAATTTTCCATCTTGTATCATCGGAATATTTTTATCGACTAATGAAAGTCTCTCTAACATAGGAAAGTCCTGTCAAATTACCAATGCAACAAGAGAAGTAAATTCAACAAATGTTTGGCGATAAATCATGCGTCATAAAAAGTAAACCTAATTCCGATGATTTGCTTGTAAGGTGACCATCTTCTTATGCTTAATTAAATCTAAAGATCCCTACACACAAGTCTCAAGCTTTCAAAAATCTCAAGTAGAGGTTGGTACGGTTAAGTTGGTAGAGAGAATCTATTCAAGATCCCTCTAGCTCACCAAATTCATATATTATTAGAATTATCTTATACTATCAACAAAAATTTGTCGCCTTTGGAATCTTATGTAATGGGATGCACTCGTGATGTCACTGAAACATATGGGGTCCACAAATTTAAAAGTGTGCTTAAGATAAAAGAAACATTTATGTTGTTTGCAAACTTATAGGCAAGGGGTTTCTAGTATTCTATATGGACATGAAATATAACGAGCAAATTAAAGGATAAAATAGAATATAGTGAACTAAGGTTCTAATGTTATTTAGATAAGATTAGATTTGATTAAGAATATATCGTGTTCTCAATAGAAATCTATAAATATTTTTGTATATTATGTGATAAAATATCTTACGGGTGTCCACCAACTAAAAACATACTTATGATATTAAAAGCATCTTAATGTTGTCGACAAACTAATAAGTGAGGGAGATGTGTTTTCTATAGTATCATAATGTGACATGATTATGTAGGGACATGAGATTAGTGAGTGTGTTAAAGAACAAAGTAAAATCGAGGAAGAGCCGTTGTAATCATACCTTCTCAAGTAAAGAGTGTGCTTCTTGATTTGAAAGCTCTTGTTGATCGTTTCTTTGAGTCCCATTGTTCATGAATGCCGCAAAAGACAACATGTTCACTTTGTCACAATGAGTCACACGCAAGTCTTTTAAGAGTGGCCAATGCAAAGTGGGCAAGTTAGGGCAAAAACTCTTGAGTCGTGGCATATCATGTAATACCAGAGAGGATAGTTGCGGGAAAAGAACTTGAGCAGTATTGGAGTGTGGCGTGTCATCTCCACTTGCGACTATTTCCTTGATCACACAAGACTCCACTTGAAGTTCTTTAAGTTGGGTTAGACTTGTAGCCACCCAATGCGGAAACAGATTTTCAAGGCTCTCACAGTTTCGAGCCTCCAATTTCCGTAAATATTCAAATTTGAGAGTTTCTAGAGGTTTGTCGCTCCATATTTTGCATAAATTGTCCATGTGAGAGAGAAACATTGACTTGAGCTGAGGAAATTGTACCTATCATATTGAAAAAAGGGACACAATGAATGTGATTACATTGAGTTACGACCTCAAAGAAGGAATTTCCAAACTTCCCTCACTCTCACAAATTATGAGAATGCAAGAGCTTGTTAGTGACATAAAGAGGGCAAAGCTGATTGATGCTTTCATTTCAATTGACTAATGACTAAGGCCAAGTATACTGCATTGCAACAAGCATGAAATGATTAATGCATTTAAAATCAATAGTATATTGAGCATTGGCTTTTAAGTGGCTTAATTGACATTTAATTCTAGCAACGCCTTATCCCCTTCTTTTTAGAAAACGCCTCATTTCTTTAATTTTTGGAAATCTACAATGATGAAATCTCGGATTCTCCAACTTCCAGATTTGTTTGCAGCAATCATTATCAAAATTGCTTGCACTGATCTTTTGATAATGCAACATTAGATAAAGTAAGAATTTCTCGGATTTATTTGCTTCAAGGCGAACATGCATAACAATTAGAGAAAAAGTAAAGGGCATGGTGATGACAAGCCAGTCAACTAAGGGTATGAATAGTGCGTGCGAAGAATTTAAGCAGCTTATGTATTGATGAATGAATGGATGAAGCTCATGCTTGGCTCAACATTATTTCCTCTATTTAATGAGCACTGCTACTTATTCAACACTTATACTAAACTGCAAACAGTACTTATGAATCTTCTAATTAATAATTTTCACTAATGAGAAGCATCATGAAAATTATATGGTGAACCAGATAAAAATAATAATAACTTCAATTGTTTACAATTTTTTTCCTTTTTATGTATGGAAAATTTTTGTATTGAAAGAAAATAAAATCTTAATAGGCACGGCAACATAACGACTAGAATAAAAAACGTATGTTATGATCCCATACAAAGCAAGTTGGGTCAATTTAATAGTTCTACATTGGACCGTTAATGACTTCCTTGAAATAATATTTATTTAAATTTGAGGTGGAAAAATAAAAATAGAATCTTGCAGTGGGCTAGTGAGATCCAACCATTGGCAAAAAGTGGGTGTGCAACCGCTAACCACTTCTGTTTATTTAGAGAAAATCAAATGTGCTTTCTTTATCGAGATAACCTCTTAAGAAATGTCCATTGAGAAGCAAGAATTGATATTTTTCATTTGGTTACAATAATATAACGCAATTGTGACCTGTTACAACCAAAAAATAAAATGACTTTCCACACTTCCTTAAATCTATTAATATCCTTAATTGAGGATTTTGATGAGTATCTAACAATGTGCAAGAAACCTATTATAACATGGCAGCTCATATTTGATGCTAAAATGAAATTTAGGCTATCACAACTTGTCACTACAAAAAATCAGATGACAATTTTCATATTTCCCCAAATTTATTAGTATTCTTGATTGAGTGTTGTGATAAGTTTTGAAATATCCCATGAGGGAATACCTATTATTATGTGACAGCTTATACATGTAAATGACATTAGAAGTAAATAAATAATTAGTGATAACTCTTATAGTTAAAGAGCAAAGAAATGTGTAGATACAAAAAATTGCGCAAAAGCATTAGAATAAGAAAAAACACAGGCATTTCCTATGTCCGGGGCAAAAAAAAGCAATAACGGAAATTTGTACAGAATCTGTACTAAAAAAGCCAAAAAATCAAATTTGGGTCAATATCATGCATTTTCAAGGGCATGAGGATTCAATCCAACAAAATAAAAAAAAGTGCCCGGAAAGGTTGTCATTTATAGCATTTAGTCTTCTGCAGACGGAATGGAATTATTGATTGGATGATTGATTCCTTTTTTATTTTTAATTTTTTGTGTAGCTATGACATTGATTAAATATTGGCTTTTTTTTTTGTTAGATGACTAAATATTGTTTCCTATTATGAAATATTATTTGCAGCGTTGGCAACAAGAAAATATTTAGCAAGTTGCCAACGCCACGTTACGTGCAATTTTTCACCCGCACCAACTACATATGGACAGGTATATACTATTGTGATTTTAAATAAATAAAAATAAAAGATCTCAATCCACCTCACTTTCCTTCTCCATCTACGCTTTCTCCTCCATATCCAGCCACATTGAGCCCAACATTCCTGCCTCCCTCCGCCGTCGCCACCGACGCCGTCTCGTCCATGGCCGCGTTCAAGCTCCCGCCGTCTCGTCCATGGCCACTCTTCCCTGACATCTATTCCTCTGTTTTCTCTTTCGCTGTTTGACCTCGCAATCCGTGGCCGTCGGGATCTCAAACTCGCCGTCAAGGCTCATGGCCATGGACAAGCTGCAGTCGCCAGATCTGTGGAGAAGCCTCCTCGCGAACCCATGGACGAGCCAGGCTTGCATCCATGGACGATACCAGATCTGGAGGCACGAATCCAGTCCAGATCTGGACGGGCAACGACCACGAGCAGCCGTGACGATGGAGAGGTGGCTCGGCCATGGACGGGGCTGACCACGAGCCAGCCGCGGGCGACGACGGAGGGGACAATGGCAGTCCATGAGCCGTCGTTTCTCGCGACGGGACTTCCAGATCTGCAACCATGGCTCCAGCGACAGCGGCTCGTCCATGGTCGCGAGCGACGGCGGTCCACTTCCAGATCTGCTGCTCCGTCGTTATGGACGGCCAGATTTCGAGATCTGTAGAACGATGACACGGACAAAACAGAGGAAGCCGGCCATGCTCGGCCTTGGACATAGCGGGGGTCAGCCTAATCAAGGCACCGGTGACTCCGCCGTTGGCGACAGCGGAGGAGGGGCGGAGGTGGGGCGGCTGTGGGTGAAGGAGGAGGAAGAGAGGGCTGAAGAGAAGATTTTATAATTTTTTTTTTCGAGATTCCACGTCAATACGGAATTAATATGTGGATGTTGTGATATGAAATCACTAATGTTTTCTCGTTGGGAACAATCCACGGATTGTCTCCTATTAATTATTATCCAGCTGTCTTTGAACAAACAATAATCATCCAGCTGTCCTTTTCTTTCTTTTATTTTTTCCTTTTCTTTTTTTGAAAAAAGCAATCGGCCTTTTTCTCTTCCCAAACATAGATCGTATGCGCTATCACACTAATTATCACTAAATACAATAAATCATAATTATTATTTATTGCAAAACAAAAGATCTGTAATTTGATAGGTTGTTCGAGTACAGTTATTCAATTATTATTTATAAAAGAAGAAGACGAATCGGTTCATATATATCAACCTTTTTATTTTTAGTTATGTTCATCTCAAGAACCAACTCGAGCATTGGTGAATAATTAAGAAATTAAGAGATGATTGCATCAATCATTATCGAAGTTTAGAACACCCCAATTAAAAAGAGCCACTCTCTCTAATTCATCTAATTTCATTGATTGGGAAGATGATTATGGTACAATGAGCTGCAATAGCTAAGCAATTTGAGAACTGAATTTTTACAGTTATGAAGTTTTCTTTTCCTCTTCTCTTCATGCTCGATATAATCACGTGAGTTTGCTTATATGCAAGAAAATATGAAGTAGCAGTACTTCATATTATTTTGCAACTTTTAGATGTTATTCTATGTTTACTATTTAGTACTTTATATAGTTTGAAATTGTAAAAAGTAAGTGTTTTTATATGGTTATTTTGATAACTTTTTAAAAACCACACTAATTTATTCTAAAGTACGGCATATGATATAATTATTGACACCAAGATTACAATTCTAAAGGATACGGAGATGTACCACTCATAATTATATTTATTGAGGATGAGAAAATTTATAATCTTTGAATATTAAAAGATTATGTACATAATTTCACACAAAGCATGGGAATGCTACTACTTATAAGAAATTTACATACAATTAGAAGATTTTGAATTCACACCAATTTATTGATGCCTGAATTGTTTTGCATTAACAATTCAATGCATTATGTTTGTTTGGACTTTGAAGAAAATCACCCATGTTTTCTTTCACTGTGTTATAATCTCTTAGAAGCATGTATTGATATATTTCATTTGGTTACAATAAAATTAATGCAATTGTATCCTGTGACAACAAAAAAACGAAATGACTTTCCACCCTTCCCTAAATCTATCAATATTCTTACTTAAGGATTTTGATGAGTTTTTGAAATTATCTACCAATCTAGGAGATATCTATTATTACATGACTACTCATATTTGACACAAAAATGAATTAACGCTATCAAACTTGTCACGACCAAAACATCTTACAATAATTTTCATACTTCCCCAAATTTATTAGTATTATTGATGGAGTTTTATAATGACTTTTTGAAATATTCTCAAAATGCGGGCATACCTTTTATTACATGACAGCTCATATATTTAAATGACATTAGAAGTAAATGAATGACCAGTGCTAACACTCACGATTAAAGCGTAAACACATGTGTGGACAATCATTATGATTAAACATTCTACTTGCAAGTAACAATAGAAAGCATTGTGCAAAAGCGTTAGAATAAGTAAAAACACAAGCATTTCCACCTTTAAAAAAGGAAGCAATAATTGGAACTCTTACAAAATCAGTAAAAAAAAAAAGGTCAAAAAAGGAGAGTTGGCATGTGTTATTTGCCTTTATGAGAAGTGATGTAAACCAAAATAAATTTGGTAAAGATTCAAGCTTGTCATTCCTTAATCAACCAATATGAGTTCGAAAATTGATTTTTATTCTTCAAAAAATTAGACAATGGTGGGTTGTATTTTCCTTATTATTCTACTTTGACAGCAACCTGTCCTAAATTCTGTCAAATGGATAAAATAATCAAAGGATTTTAAAATTGTATTTTGTTTGAATTTTAAAAAGAAAATTATACTGTATATTTAACAAATGTCTCGATTCACATGGTCCTAATTAACAGCTTGGGTCGGTATCATGAATTTTCAGGTGTCTGAGGGGGGCCTTCATTTATTACGTTCAGTCTTCAGCCGACCCCACCTATCAATCAAACAATCAAAATTTCTGCTCCTACTCTCTCTGTTAACGTTCCGTTGATGGCAAAGCCGGGCCCACCTATCAATTAAACAATCAAAATTTCTGCTCCCCACTCTCTCCCCTCCGTTAATGAACAACTCTGTTCTCCCTCTCTTTCTCCGTTATCTCTCTCTCTCTCCAAGTTCAGGACGCCATGGGGCCACATTCACCCTGATTTTTCTCTCTTCCTTTCTCCTTACCTTCTTGGATTTCTTCGCCAAAATCAAAGCACGGACTGAATCGACGCCAAAATCACTTCCGCATCGGAGATCCACTTCGACCCACCATAACCAACAAACTCCGGTTCGCGTAATCGCTCGGAACCCACGCATGCACGCGCACAGAGAGGAGGCGAGCTTCAGAGAAGCGATTCCGAAGCTTCCGATTCAACCATTGGACAGACCACCCAATCAATCGCCCCAAGAAAATAAGGTAGATGAGGAGGGGGGGAGAGGGGGAGGAAGAAGAGTTATTGTTACTTGACTGGGTAAATTCGGTTCACTTTCTTCTTTTTTTCCCCTCATCTCAAGACGAGGATCAAGCTGAAACGAATGACTAAGAGCAAACAGTTCTTAGTGGGGGAGAAGCTAAAACACCAAATAGACTCTGTCTAATTTCTTCCTTTTTCTATTTTTTTCTGTCCGATGAGCGCACTGCAACCGACGGAGGCCGAGGTGGCGGTGTGGTTCACGAATACAAATGCGCCTTCGCGGAGGAAAGAGAGAGAGCAGAGAGGGGAGAGATTTTAGTCGTGAAAAGAGAGAGAGAGAGAGCAGAGCCACACCATGAAGAGGAGAGCAGAGTTTTCCAGTAACAGGGTGATGATGAAGAGAGAGGGGAGCAGAAATTTTGTTGGTTCAACTGATAGGGGAGCCGAGCTTTGCCACGTGTCAATCTGTAGATGGTTTAATACGAATCCTACATGGTGTTTTTAATACACCTAATATTTTCCCCCTAAGACAGAATGGTAGCGTTGATTGGATAATTTATTCCGATTTTTAAAATTTCTTTTAGCTAGGACATTGACTAAATATTGTTATCTAGTTATGAAATATCACTTGCAATGTCGACGACCACCCAAGGAATTTCTATTATTTATTATCCAGCTGTCCTCTTCTCTCTTTTATTTTTTTCCCTTTTTTGCCATTTCTTTATAAGAAACAGCAATCTGCCTTTTCTCTTGCCAAACAAAGATTGTTCGCATTACCACACTAATTATCACTAAATATAATAATCTAGAGTTAAAATTTATTGTATAACACAGTTACCTAATTTAATAGGTTGTTGCAGTATAGCTATCATTTACAAACGAAGAAGATGAACTGCTTCGTGCATTGACCTTTTCATTTATATTTATTTTTATTATCAAGACCCAGCTCAAGCATTGGTAAATAAAAAAATTGATTGCACTAAACAATATCGATATTTAAAGCACTTTAATTAAAAGAGCAGTTCTCTCTAATTCCTCCAATTTCATTGATTGGGAAGATGATTATTGCACAATGAGCTATAATAGCTAAGCAATTTGTGAACTAGGCTTTTGTAATTATGAAGTTTTCGTCATGTTTAATAGAACGATGCTAGTTTGATTTTGCGCAAGAAAATATGAAGTGGGCAATACTTCATATTTTTTTGCCATTTTTAGATGTTATTCTATGTTTACTATTTTGTTCTTTATAGTTGAAATTGCAAAAGGCAAATGTTTTCATATGGTTGTCGTGATAACTTTTAATCAATGCTAAGGTACCATGCCATAATATGATTTTATGAGCTCACAAAAATAACACTTATAAAATATATGGAGATGGACAATTAATAGTTATATTTAATGAGGATTAGATAATTTTTAATCTTTTAAGTAAATATTAATAGATTATGTACATAAATCTGTATAATTAAATAATTTTAAAATTGCACATAGTTATTAATGTTTGAGTTGTTTTGCATTAATACTTTATGGATGTGATTATGGCAAATATTAGTCATCTTTGTTTAGGTATGAAACACAAGCGATCAAAAGCATTGATGATTGATATTACAAACATTTATTTCTAGCAAATTTTGTTTGCAAAGCATTTCCAATTATACGCAAATGAATATGTTCAAATGAAATACCAAAAATGTATTTGTTTGAGAGACTAACCTGTGGAGTGAAAAGTGAAGGGGCGCCATTATCAATCTCCATCAAAGATTGCCAAGTTAGACTTCTCATCTTGGGGCAGTAGGCAATGCTCAGCTCCGTTAATATAGGACATTCTAGCATTTGATTCTTCCACGAGAGGAAACTAGTCAAATTGGGCAAGCATTCCAAATTTATCCAGTCAAGATTTGGGAATGTAATCTCCTGTACTGCACTTTCCTGCCCTTCTTCATCTACGATCACTCCTTCCATTTGATTACACCCCTTTATTTCCATTTTCCATAGATTGGGAAGGCATCGAGCCATTGATGGAACAAAAGCATGTCTCAAGTTGCTGCATTTATAAAGGCCCAAATGTTGTAGAGAATTGAAGCACATCATTCCTTGGAGATCTCTATTCCATAGTTGCCTCAACTTTGGTAGATTGACCAAGCACATATCCTGTAGCTGAGGTAGCACTCGAGTGCAATCCACAGCTTCAAGCCCTTTAAGATCGAATATCTCTTCCAAAAGCTCGCAATCGCGCACTTGCAACGTTGTCAATTTTTCTAAAACAAGCATCAAATTGGATGGAATAGCATTAATAAATGATGGACATTTACCCACCACTAGTGATTCTAATTGCCAAGATGAGGTGATGGGATTAAGTTCGTTGTGCCATTTTCCAATCAACTCCGAGAACTCAGACAACCGCATAAACTTAGTCCCAGCAAACGTAGCCTATCAGAAAATGCATCATTAAACATAAAATGCTATTTAGCAAAAAAACAATTACTTTATTGGTTAGAAAAAAAAATCAAATTGCACAGAATTTAGTAACATGAAGGATACCATTTCTTCAAACATATTTTGGATAGTCACGTTGAGGTTTCCCTTCCAAAAATATGGGCACTTTGTCGCTCCATACCGTTCATCCAAACCTACTTGTACTCTCTCCAGCTTTGGCGCCTTTATTGATCCCTCGGAGAAGAACTTTATGTTGGGACATCTATTCACAATGATATCTTCCAAGAGAGGGAACATCAAAGTGTACCCACCTGAGCTAAAACATCTCAACCTAGCCAACCCATCAAGCTCCATATACTTCAATTGATTGAAAGCCACTACATGCCCCTCCTTTCCTCCCTCGTCACTGATGACTTCTGTCAATATTTCACATTTACTAATCCTCAATTTTGTGAGTTCCACCAAATTTGTAGCCATTGTCGGTGTGAACATATTTGACAGCCCATGACAATGTGACACATCTAGAGTCTTCATATGCTGAAAATACTTATGTTGATGACTCCAGATTGGGAAGGCTATCGGAATGTACTGGAGACAAAAGAAAAGGTGCTAAGTAGGAATTCTGACCAGAATGTGTTAAGCATGGGAAAAATGATAATTTGGATATGCTCATATAACAATCATCTAATAACATTAGTGTCTCATAGATGCCAAACTCAAATAAAATCTCTTCCTTTGTGCTTTTTTGGCTACCCCAAGAATGAAATAGCTACTATACGTAGCAATTGTTAAATCACTTAGAGAAGGTCATTTAAGTTGCAATATGGATGAAATTTTGAAGTGAAATTGCAACATTTCATGAATTAATTAAGAATGAGGAAGAATTCATTTAAAGAAACAAAAGGCAAGTCACACAAGTAATCACCATTAGACAAGTCACTGAATTGATGTGGTTTAACATGAATGCAGCTAAGGGACTGCTTGAGGAATAAAAATTAGCCATTAAAAAGAAAATGATGGAGAGATTGAGATTAAAAAGGCAAATGATCAACCATCAAATGGTACGCTACAGTAGGAGGTATGATTTTATCTAATACTGAATGCCCAAAATCAATAGTATATCACTCTAAAGCAATTACATAGGTAGGCTAAGAGAAAGCAATTAAAAAAGGAATTGCTTGGGGCAAATGAATAAATTGTACTCACATCATTCCACACTCGAAACGACCATATATACTTAATCGGTTGAATTTTCCTTTCAAAATTGATTTTCTATTAATGCTGGAAGATCCAATAATTATATGCCAATGACATATCATATACATATACTCGAGTCAAATTATAGAACACAGTGCTAAATATCTCATTATAATAGATTAAAAGTATTTAAGAAGGTCGATGCATTAATCCCATGGGAGGGCCCATTTTTTCAACCTATTTTGGCTGAATGAACAACATTTTAGATAAACGGCCTCTATTGCTTTTAGTTCAATCAAAGTCAACCTGCCCGTACATTGCTTTATTTCATTTTCCATTGAAATGTTCTTCCGCTACGAACTCGACAATTCAGATGACTCAACTAAAATGGCTGATCTGCAAAATGTATTTTATTTCTTTAACAAGAGTTTCATAAGAATGGTCTTGCAGTTCATGCAAAAACTAAGAGGGGTGATTTTTGAAGCCCAAGACCCAAGAGGTCTTCCTCAGTTTGGGGACGGAGAAGGCTTCGATTCCTTTTGCTGGTAGAGTTAAGAGAGAGTAAAGCTTCCTTCGACCAGAAAAAAAAAAGAAAAAGAAAAAAAAGATCTTGTAAGTGTAAATGAAGTCAAGTGAGCGTCTTAAAGGGCATTCATCTCCAGCCTTTTAAGCCATACTGCTCACTTTCCTCTCAATTGTTTTTTCAGTTTCTTTCAATGTACATGCGTGCAATGTCTATGTAGTACATGAGGCTATTGCAGGCCTTACCATCCTTGGGAATATCAGAAAGCCTTTAGACATCCTATTCAACAGTTCTACTACTTGTTCACACTTTGTGCAGGTGTGATAAGAAATGTTCAACCACCTTTATGGAAATTATTTCTAGAGAAATTAAAAGTATGGAAATTATTTGTAGAGAAATTAAAAGTAAGAAATTGCAGCTCATACATGCCGGCAATTCTGAACACTTGTGCTTGTATGACACTCATTTTTTGTTAAAATATTTTAACCAAAAATATACATTATAAGTAACTTAGTTTTTATCTTGGTATGCTTGTCCATGGTATATTTAGTATTTTAATGTAATGTTAATCACGTACCTCTTGATTGAAAAGTGTGGTGGCGCATGATTCGACGTGATCCTCACTTCGACTTTCTTGTGCACCTATCATGGATGAAAAGAATCTCACCATTTGTATTGCAAGGATGAATATATCTATATGACTATCTTCAATGATAAAAACAAAAAATCAATCTTACACTTTTGACGAGAGAAGCATGTCAAACTTTTCAATCCTTTTAAGCGTAAATCAGTTAAGATTGGGAATGCCAAAATTTCTAATGTTTCCATTCCCAACCCTTCTTCCTCCGTAATGATCGCCTCCATCTTCTTGCAACTCGACACGATCAGTGCTTTCAATTGAGTGAGAGATTTAATTATGGATGGGAAAAATATAAACTTGAGGTTATCCAAGTCAATGATTTCCAATTTCGCCAAACTCCGAAAAGCCTCCTGCAGAATTTGATTGTGGAATTGGTGATTAATTTAAATCTCGAATTCATGAATTTTCAAAATGTTAATATAGGTGAGTGCCAAGGAGAGAGGAGGATTATTAAGGTGAACAAAAAGGAAATAAAAAGGAAATAAAACAACAACAACAAAAATGGAGAAAAAAATCTCCAGACTAATATCGTTTCTAATTTCCAGTCTTTCCTTCGCTAATAAACTTGCAGTGCACAGCTTAATTTGATGAGTGAGCTAGTTTTATTCCATCCGAAGAAGTTTTCCTTCGGAAATGGATTACCGAGTGGAGCATTTACTTATCTCTCAGTATAATAAAGTAAACCCAACAACACTTCCAACCTCAAGTTTCAGCCCAACAAAAGTCTAGCTAATATCCATGGCCAAAGTCCAACGAGAACCATGGCGAAAGCTAAAAGCCCCAAAGACCATGGCGACTAAGAAAAAGTGAAGACGCAAAAGCTCACACACAACACCCCGTGGGACCCACAACAAATATGTCCAGGACCCTCTACTGACGGTTAAATTAACATATTGCAGGTGTCCTAGGCCCCACCATCAACTTTAGTGCTAATCGCCATTATAAACGTGCAATCTTTTCTGGTCAACGGGATAGCCGCCTCAACTTTTGCTGGACAAAATAATCATGCGATATTTTTCAATTGGTCAATTATTTTTCGTTAGTTTACTAACTTCTCTTTAATGCTAGTAAATCACTAACAATAACCAATTTAATGGACATCAAACACCCATTGTGAACATGTGTTTGTGATGCCAAAAATAAGTACAAATGTATCTACACATACCCCTACTTTCCTCCCTCCTCACTAATGACTTCTGCCAATATTTCACATTTACTAATCCTCAATTTTGTGAGTTACACCAAATTTTTAGCCATTGTCCATGTGAACATATTTGACAGCCCATGACAATGTGACACATCGAGAGTCTTCATATGCTGAAAATAACTTGGAAAGGATGATGCTACTTTTAGCTCATGACTTGGGCCTTCTATGGCTTCTATATTGATGCTCAGCTCTAGAGATTTCAGGCTCAAGAGCCGTCCTAGAATGAAAGAAGGGAGAACATTCACAAGCTTTTTCATTCATTCACGGAAAGCAATTTTACCTTAGAGAAAGAATCCGCAGCAATTCGATCATTCCATATCATCTCGATGTTATCCATGCCCTCGATATATAAATTCTCCAAGCTAGGAAACGCAACTGTGGTACTCACTTAAATTATGAATTCATGAACTTCCAAGATGTAGATACATAAGAGTGCCAAGATGTAAATTACAAATTCATGGAATTGGTGATTCTATCTTAAGTTGACAAATGAAAAAAAAAAAAAAAAAAATAAAATAGTAAAAAGGAAAAATCTCCATATTTATGTCAATTGACTCCAAATCGAGAAGGCTATTTGAATGTACTGGAGACAAAAGAAAAGGTGCTAAGTATGAATTCTGACCAAAATGTGTAAAGCATGGGCAAAATGGTAATTTGGATATGCTCATATAACAATCATCTAAAAACATTAGTGTCTCATAGATGCCAAACTCAAATAAGATCTCTTCCTTTGTGCTTTTTTGGCTAGCCCAAGAATGAAATAGCTACTATACAGAGTGATTGTTAAATCACTTAGAGAAGGTCATTTAAGTTACAATATGGATGAAATTCTGAAGTGAAATAGCACCATTTGTAAATTAATTAAGAATGAGGAAGAAATCATTTATTTAAAGAAACAAAAAGCAAGTCACACGAATAATCACCATTAGAGAAGTCACTGAATTGATGTGGTTTAACAAGAACATAGTTGAAGGATCGCTTGAGGAAAAAAATAATTAGACATTATAAAGAAAATGATGGAGAGATTGAGATTAAAAAGGCAACCGATCAACCATCAAATGGTATGCTACAATGGGAGGTATGATTTTATCTAGTACCCAATGCCCCAAATCAATAGTGTATCACTCTAAAGCAATTGCATAGTTAGGCTAAGAGAAAGCAATTAAAAAAGGAATTGCTTGGGGCAAATGAACAAATCATACTCCCATCATTCCACACTTGAAACGACTATATATACTTAATCAATTGAATTTTCCTTTCAAAATTGATTTTCTATTAATGCTGGAAGATCCAATAGTTATATGCCAAACACATATCATATACATATACTGGAGTCAAATTAAAGAAAACAGTGCTAAATATCTCTTTAAAATATATCAAAAGTATTTAAGAAGGTCGATGTATTAATCCCATGGGATGGCCCATTTTTTCGGGCCTATTTTCCTTGCATGAACAACATTTTAGGCAAATGGCCTCTATTGCTTTTAGTTCAGTCAAAGTCAACTTGCCTGTACATTGCTTTATTTCATTTTCCATTGAAACGTTCTTCCACTGAGAACTCGACAATTCAATTGACTCAGCTAAAATGGCTGATTTGCAAAAAGTATTTTATTTTTCATAAGAATGGTGTTGCAGTTCACGTAAAAAGTTAAGAGGGGTGAAATCTGAAGCCCAAGACCCGAGAGGTCTTGCTTAGTATGGCGACAGAGAAGGCTTCGATTCCTTTTGCTGGTGGAGTTAAGAGAAAGTAAAGCTTCCTTTGACTAGGAAAAAAAAAAAAAAAGAGGTCTCGTAAGTGCAAATGAAGTCAAGTGAGCATCTTAAAGGCCCTTCATCTCCAACCTTTTGAGCCATACTGCTCACTTTCCTCTCAATTGTTTTTTCAATTTCTTTCAATGTACGTGCATGCCTTGTCCATGCCGTACATGAGGTTATTAAGAGTCTTAACTTTCTTGGGAATATCATAAAGCTTTTAGAGATCGTATTCAATAGTTGTACTACCCGTTCACGCTTTGTTCAGGTGCAATAAAAAATGCTCAACCATCTTTATGGAAACTATTTGTAGAGAAATTAAAAGTAAGAAATTGCAACTCATACATGTTGGCAATTTTGAACGCTTATGCTTGTATGACACTCATTTTTTGTTAAAATATTTTAACCAAAAATATACATTATAAAACTAACTTAGTTTTATCTCGGTATGCTTGTCCATGGTATATTTAGTATTTTAATGTAATGTTAATCACGTACCTCTTGATTGAAAAGTGTGGTGGCGCATGATCCAACGCGATTCTGACTTCGACTTTCTTGTGCACCTGTCATGCATGAAAAGAATCTCACCATTTGTATTACAAGGATGAATATATCTATATGATGATCTTCAATGATAAAAACAAAAAAGCAATCTTACACTTTCCACGAGAGAAGTACGTCAAACTTTGCAATCGTTTTAAGCGTAAATTGGTTAACATCGGAAATGCCAAAATTTCCGATGTTTTCATTTCCAACCCTTCTTCCTCCATAATGATCGCCTCCATCTTCTTGCAACTCGACACAGTCAATTCTTTCAATTGTGTAAAAGATTTAACCATGGATGGAGAAAATAAAAACTTGAGGTTATCCAAGCCAATGATTTTTAATGTCTCCAATCTCTGAAAGGCAACCTACAGAATTTGTCCATCGAATTGGTGATTAATTTAAATCTCAAATTCATGAACTTTCAAGATGTAAATATAGACGAGTGCCAAGGGGAGAGGGGGATTATTAAGTTGCACAAAAGGAACAAAAAAATATAAAACAAAAAAAGAATGGAGCAAAAAAGATCTCCATACTAATGTCGTTTCTAATTTCCAATCTTTCCTTCACTAAAAAACTTGCAGTGCAGAGCTTAATTTGATGAGTGAGCTAGTTTTATTCCATCCGAAGAAATTCTCCTTCAGAAATGGATTACCGAGTGGAGCATTACTTATATCTCTATGTATAATCAAGTAAACCCAACCACACTTTCAACCTCAAGTTTCAGCCCAAAAAAAGTTCTGCTAATATCCATGGCCAGTGTCCAACGAGAACTACGGCAAAAGTTAAAAGCCCCAAAGACCATGGCAATTAAGAAAAAGCGAAGACGCAAAGGCTCACACACACCACCCTGTGGGACCCACAACAAATATGTCCAAGACCCTCTACTGACGGGAAAATTAACATATTGCAGGAGTCCTGGGCCCCACCATCAACTTTAGTGCTAATTGCCATTATAAACGTGTAATATTTTCTGGTCAACGAGATAGCCGCCTCAACTTTTGCTGGACAAAATAGTCGTGCGCTTTCTTCAATTGGACAATTGTTTGTCCTTAGTTTACTGACTTCTCTTTAATGCTAGTAAATCACTATCAATAACGAATTTAATGGGCATCAAACACCCATTGTGAAAATGTGTTTGTGATGCCAAAAATAAGTACAAATATATCTCTATACATACTACATGCCTCTATGAACATGCACAAAATTTCGTACTCTTACAATTACGAGGCGTATGCAATCACTAAGTGCTTTTTTAAACACAATGCAAAAAATACATGCATCAATTAGATTAGCATAATTGCTTTTATTTAAAAACCCAGTCCTCCTTTCCATTCTTTATGTTGGTTTTTAAGAGAGTTGCCTATATTTTTGTAGATTATAACAATAATGTCAACAATAATGTCCCATCTTTCCGTTTTTAACATAATATCAGTAATTTCTATAGGATTTAAATTAGACAAGGCACTTGTACAAAATAGGAATTCTGTTATGGCATGATTCTATTGATAATGGACAAAATATAATTTGGATATGCTCATATAACAATCATGTAATCACATTAGTCCACCATGGATCCTAAATTTAAATAAAATCTCTCCCTCTCTTCAATTTAGTTACTTCCCTAAAATAACGGATTAGCTACTATACGTAGTAATATTCAAATCACTTACAGATGAGGAAGAATTGATTTAAAGAAACAAGAACCACGTCAAAAGGGTAATTAACGTTAGAAATCACGGAATTGATGCAGTAAAAGAAAATTGCAGCAGAGGATCGCTAGAGGAAGAATATTAGCAATTAGAAAGATAATGATGTAGACGCCGAGATTAAAAGGCCAAACAATCACTGTCATAAGGTGCACTACCGTGGGAGGTGTGATTTTATCTTAATATCGAATTCTCAAATCAATATTATATCACTATAAAGCAATTAAAGAGTGAGGCTTAGAGAAAGCAATTAAAAAAGGAATTGTTTGGATCAAACGAACAAGCCTTACTTACATCATTCCGACTTGAAATAACTAAATATACTTAATCAATTGAATTTTCCTTTTAAAATTTATTGATCTTTTATCCATGTTGGAGGATCCAATAGTTAGATACCAACGACAAATCATACTTATACTCAAGTCAAATAATTGAAGGTTTTCCTAAATATCTCATTATAGAAAATTAAAATTATTTAAGAAAGTCGACATATTATATTTGTGGGAGGACTCGTTTTCACAGCCTATTTGACTACATAAACAATGTTTTAGGCAAACGACCTATATTGCTTCTAGTTTGGTCAAAGTGGACTTGCCAGTAAATTACTATTTCATTTTCCATTGAAACGTTCTTCCGCTATCCACTCGACAAGTCAAATGACTCAACTAAAATATCTGACCTGCAAAATGTACTTTATTTCTTTAACAAGAGTTTCATAAGAATGGTCTTGCAGTTCATGTAAAAACTAAAAGGGGTAATTTCCGAAGCCCTAGACCCTAGAGATCTTGCTCAATTTGGCGATGGGGAGGCTTAGATTCCCTTTGCTATTGCAATTAAGAGAGCAAAGCTTCCATCGATTAGGAAAATAAATGAGATCTTGCAAGTGCAAATGATGTTAAGTGAGCATCTTAAAGGCCCTTCATCTCCAGTCTCTTGAACCTTATTGCTCGCTTTCTTCTTAATTGTTTTTTCAATTGCTGTCAATGTACATGCGTGCAATGTCTAAGCCATACATGTGAGGCTATTGAAAGTTTTAAGTTTCTTGTAAATATTGGAAAGCTTTTAGAGATCCTATTCGGCATTTGTATTTACCGTTCATGCTGTGTGCAAGTACCATAAGAGATGTTCAATCATCTTTATGGAAACTAAATGTAAGAAATTGCAACTCATACATGTTGGTAACTCTAAGCACTTATGCTTGTAAATCACTCATTTTCTGTAAAAATATTTTAAGCAAAATATACATTATAAGTAACTTAATTTTTATCTTGGCTATGCTTGTCTTAGAGGTGATTGGTTTCCGGTCCGGTCCAATTTCCGATTTTGGGAATCGGAGATTGGACTGTTTTACCCTAGGATCGAGAACCGGATTGAACTGTTGGTTCTAGTTTGGTAATGAAGAAACTAACCACTTTTCTTTTTCCATTAAAGAGTGGCCGTGCTCTGGACCAATCAATCCGATTCAGTTCTCAAGTGGTCCTAATAAAACCAATCACATATGTTCCCACGTGCTAAAAAATCAAACTCTACTTGTGTTTAAGTTTATATATATATATGTGTGTGTGTGCGTGTTTGAGAAATAAAATAGTCTATTTGAGAATTTATTACTATTTTAAGAAATTAAAAAAATATATATTTAAAAAAGAGTCGCTTTGATCCGTCGATCCGGCTCGGTCCGATTCCCCTCGAAACCAAGAATTGGACCAAAAATCACCAATTCCATTTTATGGAACTAGAAACCAGACTAATGCCTCCAGGAACCGCCGTCAACTTTAGTGCTAATTACCATTACAAAAGTGCAATCTCTTCTAGTCAATGAAATAGCTACCTCAATGAAGTTGCCATCACAATATATGTGTGCATAAACATGCACAAAATTATGTACTCTTATAACTATGAGGCCAAAGTAACTCTTTAAGGAAGATTTAGAATCCTAGAAAGTTAAAAGCCCCAAAACTACCGCCCAAAAAAAAAAAAAGCTACAAAGGTTCGTTCATTAGACTATAATTGCCATTATATTGTGTTTCGTTCATTAGACTATAGTCAACCCTGAGCCAAGCTTAGACTACTACTTTTGTAGGTTGCCACCGCTTTAAAATGTCGGAGGAGATTTATTACAGTTTCAAGAAACATTTCATTATAAACCCATGGATCTTTGCATATCTAGGTTTTACACAAAAAATAATAATAATAAAAAGTACTAAGGCAAGATTAATTCTTTAACGAAGATTTAGAATACTAGGAAGTTAAAAGCCGCAAATACTACGAAAAAAAAAAAAAAAAAAAAAAGAACACAGCTACAAAGGCTCTTTGCAAAATTTCCCGATCTAGTTCCATTATTTTTTAAAGCAAGCTCTCTCCATGGAAACTCATAGCATGGGTGAAGAAAAGTCATCCTTAGGCACACTACCATGTGGGGCCCACAAATTATATTTCCACAACTATTTATTGACGGGGGAGCCTAACGTACTACATGAGCTTTAGCTTCGCACCAGTCTAAAAGAGTAATCTTGTCTAGTCAAATAAAACCCTCTACTTACGGCAGTTTCCCCCGTATAAGATATAGCTATGAGCTTTCATTAATTGGGCAATTGTTTATCCTTGATTTACTAATTCTCTTTAATGTTAGTAAATCACTATCAATGACCAATTTGGCGAGTGAAAATATTTTGTTTTAAATCCAATGGCTGATGTTGGAGACAGGATTGGTCTCGTGGAAGTGCATATAGAGGCCATAAAATCTATCTACCATGGCGTAACATCACTTTCATTGATAAAGACAAATAACAAAGCACTTTTCACCAGTAATTGCTTTCCTTTTTAAACTTGAATGATTTGTCACCTTCTTTGAACTTGGTGTAAAGATGATGCCAAAATGATCTCCTATAAAATGTTATTACTAAAGCTAGTTCAACTTTTTAACTACATTTCCACCTACTAGTCTAGAATTTAATATACTATAAATAATCGCCCTCAATTTCAATTGAATGCCATTAATTGTTGATGTGATGAGTTAATTTATCAACTTTGTATTCAAAAGTTTTTCAATTACATAGTGCTCGAGACTCTTTTTTGAGTTAGATTTCAAGATGACAAAGATTTATTTTACAAAATGAATAATTTTTCAAATAATGAATGTTACGATCTTATTCTATCTCGATTGCCATTTCACGTGTTCGAGTATCAGCAGCATCTTGGCATGATGCTTCTAACTATGGGTTGAGATTTCGCTACGATTTGTCTCCTGCATATTTAATACTTCCATTTATATCTAATATTTTGACGTAATGTTAATCACATACCTCTTGATTGAAGAGTGCAGCAGAGAGGGTGATTTGACACAATCCCGACTCCGAGCTTCTTGTGAACCTGTCATCAGTTTTTTATTGGATGAAAAGAATGTTACCATTTGTATTGTAGGGATGAATCTATCTACAAGAAGAGCTTCAGCGACAAAAAGAAAAATCAATCTTACACTTTTCACGAGAGAAGCACTTCAAACTTTCCAAATAAGTTAAGGTCAAGTTAGTTAACGTGGGGAATGCCGGAGTTTCTAATGCTCCCAACCCCAAGCCTTCTTCCTCCGTAATGATCGCTTCCATCTTCTTGCAACGTCTTACCGTTAGATCTCTCAGTTGTGTGAGAGATTTAATCATGGATGGGAAAAACAAAAACCCAAGGTCGTCACAATGATCCACCTCTAACTTATTTAAATTATGGAAACCCATTATTCCACAAGGATTCTTATTCCATATGCACCTCAAGCTCCCCAATTTAACTAACTTCAAGGTGGTTACCTCAAAGAGAGTATCAACATTTCCATTGGTGCTTGGTTCGTTAAGGTCAAAAATTTCTTGCACTGAGTTGCAATCTCTTATACATAAATTGTGCAACTTGTGTAGTTTTATCGGCGACCTAGAGCTGATAACCTTCGAGAGAGATTTGCATTGTGCCACTTCGAGAGTTTGGAGATTGCTCAACTCCAATGAAAATTCGTTGCTCCATATCTCTTTCATATTGGGAAGTCCTATCATTGTCAAGGACTTCAAGGATGGGACTGAAACCTGATGGACAAACCCATAAAGAAAAAGCATTCACAATTACAAACGATAGTCGGGAAATTTACGTGATATAGCAGGTATTATGAATGGTTGCCGAAGGAAATTTACAAGCAAGATAATGTACAACCTTTAGGATAATTTTTGCATGTATGGAAATCTATAATGAACAAAAACTAATTAACGACCTCAAAAGACGACTAATGAACTCTTCCTTTTATTTACGATATAACAAGGGATGCTATTACGATTAGATTTTGTTTGCATTGTACTAGCAAAATCAGGAATTGCAATCATCAAGAATTAGCACTTGTTCCGGTTACTAATGACAGTCAATTGATGCATGAAATATCTATCTAATTGTCAAATTATATCGATAAGATGGAGATATATGCAGCTCATGTTCCTCTAGTCTCGGCGAGGTAGGGCCTTCTATATATCTATAAATCATCTTGTTACGAGCCCAACTCAAAAATTAAACCTTGGGCAAACAATGCTATATGAATAAGACTTATGGCCATAGGGAGTTGACAGCCAAACATGACATCATTTCTCATCCATTTAGGCCAAGAGGACATTTTTTGTTTTGGTCGCAAGGTCATGGGGACTTGTCACACACGGAAATTGTTTGCTTCCTCATAAAATCCTACAAAACGGGCATTTCTCCGTCTTTTCTGTCTCAGATGTCCTCAATCTCTCCAAATTTATCAGTGGGACTAACTTCCCCACACAACATGAAATTGGACACATCAGTTAGCAGTAGTGCTTTCGCAGCAACTGAGTACTCACTAGTCATTGTCATTAGTTGAGATGCCAACTTTCGTCGAAAAATAGTAAATTACTTGAGATTATCTAGAATTCTTTTTTTTTTCCTATATTTTGTAAATTACCTTGAGTGATCCTTTAAATTTAGAGGCATATGTAGCCTATTAATTAATCATCCTTATTGTCATAATTTTCTAAAGGTGAGTCTACATCCACGGTCAACAGAGCTGGAACCATAACATTTGAGGTGAAGGGATCCAACTGTCCCTAAAACATCATTCATCTAAAAAGTCGCTCGCATCTCCCGTCCATCTCGCCATCAACCCTCACCCCCCACCCATACAACAAGTTTAACTTTTTGTGTTTCGCTCATTAGACTATTGTCATCCCGAACAAGCCAACTTTAGACTACTACTTTCGTAGGCTACCACCACTTTATAATGTCGGAGGAAATTTATTACAGTTTTAAGAAACATTTCGTTATAAACCCATGGATCTTTGCATATCTAGATTTTACACAAAAAATAAAAATAAAAATAAAAATAAAAAGAAGTACTAAGGCAAGAGTAACTCTTTTAAGAAGAATTAGAATCCTAGCAAGTTAAAAACCCCCAAGAGACTACCACCAAAAAAAAAAAGAAGAAGCTAAGCCACAAAAACTCGTTGCAAAATTTCCCGACCTAGTTCCATTATATTTGAAGGCAAGCTCTCTCCATGGGAGCTCAAAGCGTGGGTTGAAGAAAAGTCACATTCTGACATCACAACCTTGTGGGACCTACCGCTACATCTCCACCGCTCTTTATTAATAGGGAAACTTTATTCATAGGGAAACTAACGTGTGGCATGAGCCTTGGGCCCACACCACCATAAAAGCACAGTCTTGTCTAGTCAAATAAAACCCTCTACTTGCGGCAGTTTTCCCCATATAAAATATAGCCGTGAGCTTTTCTTAATTGGGGCATTGTACATCCTTAGTTTACTAATTCTCTTCCATGTTAGTAAATTACTATCCGTTAAAAGTGTAGATAGGACCATAAAATATATCTACAGCAAGTTAACATCATTTTCATTGATAAAAACAAATGACAGAGGATTTTTCACCTATAATTACTCTCCTCTTTGAACTTGCATGATTTGTTATCATCTTTAAACTTGGTGTAAAGATTATACCAAAAGGATCTCCTATAAAATGTTATCACTAAAGCTAATTAAACTGTTAACTATGTTTCCACCTACTAGTCAAGAATTTAATATACTACAAATAATCGCCCTCAATTTTAGTTGAATGCCATTAATTGTTTGTTGTGATGATCTAATTTATCAACTTTGTAATTGCTCCCCTTTTTGAACTTGAATGATTTGTCATCATCTTGAAACTTGGTGCAAAGAATACCAAAAGGATCTAAATACAAAATCACGATGTAAAAAAAAAAAAAAAAAAGCAAAGCCACAAGGGCTCTTTGCAAAATTTCCCCGGTCTAGTTCCATTATCTTTGAAAGCAATCTCTCTCCATGGAAGCGAAGAAGAAAAGTCGTATTCGGACACACAAGCATGTGGGACCTACAACTTAGGTGGGAAGAAGATAAGTCGTACTGATAGCAAATGCTAATCTATTGCACGAGTCTTGGGCCCCACCATATACTCCAATGATAATTACGCCGCTCTAAAAGGGTAAATCTTATTTAGTCACCCTTATTTAGTCAAAAGGCGCTACTCGCAATAATTTTTCCCACATAAATAGCCATGTGCTTTTAAAATATTTAACCATAGAACACTTTGTAAGTATTTTGTTAGTTTTTATTTTGGCTTATCCTTTTTCTTTTGCTTGCATATTTAGTACTTTTGTTATATTTAATATTTAATGCTAATCATGTACCTCTCGACTGGTGGAGCATGATTTGATATGGTCTAGACTCCGAGCTTCTCGTAAACCTGTCATCGGTTTTTCATTAGATGAAAAGATTATCACCATTTGAATTGCAAGGATATATCTATCTAGAAGAAGATATTTAGTGATGAAAACAAAACAAAAATCAAACTTACGCTTTCCACGAGAGAAGCACATTAAAAAACTTTCCAAATTTCGTAACTTCAAGGCGGTTAACATTGGGAATTCTAAAGTTTCAGATGTTTCCAATGCCGATGCTTCTTCCTCTACAATGATCGCCTCCATCTTCTTGCAATTACATATGTCTAGATCCCTCAGTTGTGCGAGACATTTAATCGTGGATGGGAAAAACAAAAACTCGACTTTATCCAAGCCATTAATTGTCAATGTCTCCAATCTTGAAAAGGTAACCTGCAGTATTCACTCATGGAATTGGTGATCTAAATAAATCACAAATTCTGGAACTTCCAAGCTATTAATATAGACGTGTGCTAAGGGGAGGGGGAATTATTAAGTTGCACAAAAGTAAAAAGGATAAAAAAAAAAGGAGTTAAAAAATCTCCATACTAATGTTGTTTCTAAACAATTTAAGGAATCTTTCTCCAAATCTTTACTTTGGAAAATAACTTTGCATTGCGGATCTTAATTTGATTAGTGAGCTAGGTTTACTCCTTCTAAGAATAACTTACAATGGAAATCTGTATTTCTTTTTTCTTTTTTTATTTCTAGTAAAGAGTAACTAGTCTTCTTCAAAAGTTCATTGCTTCAACTTTAGAAAATCCTTCCTCCACAAAGTTACTCAAAATCTTCCATCTACCCCGCCATCGTCCGTTGCCCCCACCCATTACAAGTTTAACTTCTCCGTGTTCCTTTCATTCGATGACAAGCCATCCTTCCACTATTACTTCCGTCAGCTATACCTCTTTACCATTGTCAATATCATAAAAGATTTATTACAGTTAACAGAAATATTTCATGATGATCCTATAGATGTTCGTAGCTCTAGTTTCTATGGCCAAAATGAAAAGGTATAAAGGCAAGAATAATTCTTTAACGAAGTAGAACCCTTGAAAGTCAAAAACCCTAAAACCTCTTTGCAAACCATCCCAATCTAGTTCCTTTATCGCATGGGAGGTAGAAAAGTCAGGGTTGAAGCAGAGATACTCAGACACGCCACCATATGGGACCCACCATCAGCATAAATCTCCACTACTCTTTTTACTACCAGGAAAAATAAATATATAGTGCGAGTCTTGGGCCCCACCATCAACTTCACAGGTAATCGCGCCACTATTAAAGGGCAATTTTGTCCAGTCAACCAAGGTTCCACTAGCAGCGATTGTTTCCCGTATAAAATAGCCACGTGCTTTCCTTGATTGGACAATTGTTTATCCTTAGTTCACGTAACTTCTTTTAATGTTAATAAATCACTATCAATAACCAATTTAATGGGACATTAAACACAAACAATGAATTTGCGTACAAATGCATCTATACATACTTTAAAGGCCAAATTCAAAGACATTTAGTTAAAGGACTCGGTATTTAGATTTGTAGATCGCCATGGAGAGAAATCACAATGACCACATATGGTCTTGTGAGACTGGGCACCAACCGGTTTTTCTTGACAAAATATTGAAGCTACATAAAAGCTACAATCTAAATTGGATGGATTCAACAACAAGAAAACTCAAATTTCTTGAAGATTAAATTGTGAATTCGGAAATTAAATTAACACATACTTAGTAGCCAAATTGAAATACAAGGCCCATTACACTCCCATGTTTTTTTATTGTTGGCTTTTTTTCTTAAAATAAGGCAAGCTATTCAAATTCGAACCAACATTTGACGTAAGTCTCTATAAAATTATTTGGACTTCAAGATAGTGGATTTTCCATTAAGTCATCAAATTCCATTATTTGATATCGTCACATACTTGGCCTTATTCACGTGACCCAATCTCCCCAAAGGAGCATCCAAGGGTTATTACAAAATAAGATGATCATTTAAGGTGAATTTTACTCATGAATCACTTCGCGAGACATTCTCTAGTCGATGGGATATGGAGCCAACAAAAGTAAACCACGGGGGATTTCAAATTCTATTGTATGGAGTTAAAAAAGGGTAAAGATCACATTGGAACTCCAAGAGTAAGAATTCCAAATTTGCAAGGATGACTTTGTTGTGACATAATGAAAATCATACAATTGCCAAGGCCTACTTTTACTACAGAAAAACCATGCTCAAAATTCTGTACTCTTACAATTATTAGGCCTATGTAATGATTCAATGCTTATTTAAACACGATACACAAAAGGCATGCGTCAATGGCTGCTTTTATTTGAAAATTCAGTCCCCCTCATTTTCGTATTGGTTTTTAAAAGTCACCTATATTATACATTTTGTGGATAATAACAAATTTTGCTAACTAATTCAGTGGAATGCATTTCAAAAGATTATAAATTACTTTACTTATGGAATTACTTTAATGCCAAACTCCCTTCAATTTGTCTTGACGAAACCCTATTAATATAAATAAAATTGCAACACATAAATTGAGATAACTCAGAAACTATCACAAACCAAATTTGCATGGATTTCAGACAATTAGTTTGATAACATATTTCTTTTGGATTGGGAAGTCCTTCCATTGTCAAGGACTACAAGGATGGGATTGAAATCTTACGGACAAACCCATCAACAATTGCATTTACAATTACAAGGACAATCAGGAAATTTCCGTGATATAGCAGGTATTATAAATGGTTACCGAAGAAATTTCCAGCAAGATAATGTAAAACCTTAAGAATAATTTTTGCATGTACGAAAATCTATGATGAACAAATCTAACTTACGTTCCCAAAAGACAACTAATGAACTTTACCTTCTTTTGTTTTTACGATATAATAAGGGATGCTATTACCGTTAGATTTTGTTAGCATTTTACTAGCAATATCAGGATTTGTAACCATCAAGAATCAGCACTCATTCTGGTTACTAGTGACAATCAATTAATGCATGAAATATTTATCTAATTGTCAACTTATATCAATTATATGTCCCATTAGTCTAGGCGAGATCAGGCCTTCTATGTATAATATCGTTACAAGCCCAACTCAAAAATAAAATCTTGGGCGAAGGATGGTAATGAATATGGCTTATGGACATAGGGAGTTAATAGCTGAATGTGACATCATTCCTCATCCATTCAGGTCAAAGGAGTTTTCACGCACTGCTATTGACTGCTTCCTTGATAAAATCCAAAAAAAGCGGCATTTTATTGTCTTTTCCATCTCAGATATCTCTGATTTCTCCAAATTTATTAGGCAAAAACGGGACTAACTTATCCACAAAACAACATGCAATTAGACATGTCAGCAATTGGGATATCACAATAATTGAGTAGTCACTAGTCATCATCACTAGTTGAGATCCCAACTATCCTTGAAAAATAATAAATAACTCGAGATTATTTGGACTTCTTTTTCCCTATCTTTTGTAAATTTCCTTGGGTATTCCTTTCAAGCTGGACGCGTATGTAGCCGATCCTAATTAATCATCCTTCTTGTTGTAATTTCCTTTAATCAACATCTCTGAAAGGCAAAGATAACCATGGTCCCCTTGACAATGAAAAGCTTCATTTACATTTTTTCTGCGAAGAGTAACTAGTATTTTCCAAAAGTACTTTGCTATAACTCTAGGAAAGCCTTCATCTACCAAGTTACTCTCAATCTCCCATCTATCTCACCATCACCCCTTGCTCCCACCTATACAACAAGTTCAACTTTTTTGTGTTTCGTTCATTAGTTTATTGTCATCCCCAACAACTCAACCTTAGACTACCACTTTTATATGCTACCACCGCTTTATAATGTCGGAGGAGATTTATTATAGTTTTAAGAAACATTTCATTATAAACCCATGGATCTTTGCATATCTAGGTTTTGCACAAAAATAAAAATAAAAAGAAGTAATAAGGTCAAAGTAACTCTTTAATGAAGACTTAGAATCGTAGAAAGTTAAAAGCCCCAAAGACTACCACTTAAAAATAAAAAAAAGGCAAAGCTACAAAGGATCGTTGCAAAATTTCCTAATCTAGTTCCACTATCTGTGAAAGCAAGCTCTCTCCAGGAAAGCTCAAAGCATGGGTTGAAGAGAAGTCGCACTCAGACACAAACTTGGGGACCCACAACTAATATTTCCACCGCTATTTATTGACGGGGAAACTAACTAATTGCATGAGCCTTGGGCCTACACCACTATAAACGAGCAATCTTGTCTAGTCAAATAAAGCCCCTCTACTTGCAGCATTTTCCCCCATACAAAATATAGCCATGAGCTTTCCTTAATTGGGCAATTGTTTATCCTTAGTTTACTAAATTTCTTTTATGTCATTAAATTACCATCAATGGCCAATTTAACAAGTGGAAATTTTTTGTTTTAAATCCAATGGCTGACGTTGGATACGGGACTAGTCCTGTAGAAGTGCAGATAAAGGCCACAAAATTTATCTACAACCGCGTGACATCACTTTCATTGATAATAACAAATAACAAAGCATTCTTCACCTGTAATTCCACTCCTTTTTAACTTGAATCATTTGTCATCTTCTTTAAACTTGGTGTAAAGATTAAATGTTATCACTAAAGCTAGCTAAACAGTTAACTACATTTCCACCTACTAGTCTAGAATGGAATATACTATAAATAATTACCCTCAATTTCAATTGAATGCCATTAATTGTTTTTGTGATGACCTAATTCATTAACTTTGTACTCAAAGTTTTTCAATTACATAGTGTCTGATACTCTTTTCCAAGTCAGGTTTCAAGATGACAAAATTTTATCATAAAAAATGATTAATTTTTCATATTAAGAATGTCATAATCTATTATTGTTCGATTGCCATTTCACACGCTCAAGTATCAACAGCATCTTGGCATGATGCTTCTAACTATGGGTTGAGATTTTGCTATGCTTTGTCCCCTGCATACTTAATATTTTCATTATATTTAATATTTTGACGTAATGTTAATCACGTACCTCTCGATTGAAGAGTGCAATGGAGTGTGATTTGACACTGTCCTTGACTTTGAGCTTCCTGTGAACCTGTCATTAGTTTTTCATTGGATGAAACAAATGTCACCATTTGTGTTGCAAGGATGAATATATCTACATGACCATCTTCAATGATAAAAACGAAAAATCAATCTTACACTTTCCACGAGAGAAGCACGTCAAACTTTTCAATAGTTCTAAGTGTAATTTGGTTAACATTGGGAATGCCAAAATTTCTGATATTTCCATTTCCAACCCTTCTTCCTCCATAATGATCGCCTCTGTCTTCTTGCAATTCGATATGGTCAGATTTTTCAGGTGTGTGAGAGATTTAACCATGGATGGGCAAAATATAAACCCGACGTTATCCAAGCCAATGATTTCTAATGTCTCCAATCTCTGAAAGGCAACCTGTGAAATTTGCTCATGGAATTGGTGATTAATTTAAATCTCGAATTCATGAACTTTCAAGACATAAATAAGGATGAGTGCCAAGGGAGAGGGGGATAATTAAGTTGCACATAAAAAAAAGAGAATAAAACAAAAAAATGGAGTAAAAAAAACTTCATACTAATGTCGTTTCTAATTTCCAGTCTTTCCTGCACTAAAAAACTTGTAATGCAAAGCTTAATATGATGAGCGAGCTAGTTTTATTCCATCCGAAGAATTTCTCCTTCAGAAATGGATTAGTGAGTGGAGCATTACTTATCTCTCTCTTATATAATAAAGAAAACCCAACAACACTTTCAACCTCAAATTTTGGCCCAAAAAGTTCAACTAATAATCCATGGCCAACGAGAACTATGGCTAAAGTCAAAAGCCCCTAAGACTATGGCGATTAAGAAAAACCAAAGACGTAAAAGCTTAGACACACTACCTCGTGGGACCCACAACAAATATGCCCAGAACCCTCTACCGTGGAGGGAAATTGAGGTATTGCAGGAGGCTTGGGCCCACCATCAACTTTAGTGGTAATTGGCATTATAAAAGTGCAATCTCTTCTAGTTAACGAAATAGCCACCTTGACTTTTGCTGGACAAAACAGTCATGCGCTTTTCTTAACTCAGCAATTGTTTGTCCTTAGTTTACTAACTTTTCTTTAATGTCCGTGAATCACTATCAATAACCAATTTAACATGATGCTTCTAACTATGGGTTGAGATTTTGCTATGCTTTGTCCTCTGCATACTTAATATTTCCATTATATTTAATATTTTGACGTAATGTTAATCACATACCTCTCGATCAAAGAGTGCAATGGAGTGCGATTTGACACTGTCCTGACTCTGATCTTCCTGTGAACCTGTCATTAGTTTTTCATTGGATGAAACAAATGTCACCATTTGCATTGCAAGGATGAATATATCTACATGACCATCTTCAATGATAAAAACGAAGAATCAATCTTACACTTTCCACGAGAGAAGCACGTCAAACTTTTCAATTGTTCTAAGCGTAATTTGGTTAACATCGGGAATGCAAAAATTTCTAATATCTCCATTTCCAACCCTTCTTCCTCCATAATGATCGCCTTTGTCTTCTTGCAATTCGATATGGTCAGATTTTTCAGGTTTGTGAGAGATTTAACCATGGATGGGCAAAATATAAACCCGATGTTATCCAAGCCAATGATTTCTAATGTCTCCAATCTCTGAAAGGCAACCTGTGAAATTTGCTCATGGAATTGGTGATTAATTTAAATCTCGAATTCATGAACTTTCAAATTGTAAATAAGGATGAGTGCCAAGGGGAGAGGGGGAAAACTAAGTTGCACAGAAAAAAGAGAGAGAATTAAACAAAAAAATGGAGTAAAAAAAATCTTCATACTAATGTCGTTTCTCATTTCCAGTCTTTCCTGCACTAAAAAACTTGTAATGCAAAGCTTAATATGATGAGCAAGCTAGTTTTATTCTGTCCGAAGAATTTCTCCTTCAGAAATGGATTAGTGAGTGGAGCATTACTTATCTCTCTTATATAATAAAGAAAACCCAACAACACTTTCAACCTCAAATTTTGGCCCAAAAAGTTCAACTAATAATCCATGGCCATTGCCCAACGAGAACTATGGCTAAAGTCAAAAGCCCCTAAGACTATGGCGATTAAGAAAAACCAAAGACGTAAAAGCTTAGACACACTACCTTGTGGGACCCACAACAAATATGCCCAGAACCTCTACCTGTGGGGGGGGTTGGGAAATTGAGGTATTGCAGGAGGCTTGGGCCCTCCATCAACTTTAGTGCTAATCGGCATTATAAAAGTGCAATCTCTTCTAGTCAATGAAATAGCCACCTCGATTTTTGCTGGACAAAATAGTCACGTGCTTTTCTTAACTAGGCAATTGTTTGTCCTTAGCTTATTAATGTTTTGTTAATGTTTGTAAATCACTATCAATAACCAATTTAACATGATATCAAACATAAATATGTGGATTTGTGTTTGTGATGCCAAAAGTGCATGCAATTATATCTATACATACTCTAAAGGCCAAATGCAAAAGATATTTAGTTAAAAAGACTTGGTATTTAGATTTATATATCGCTATGGAGAGAAACCGTAATGACCATATATGGTCCTGTGAGACTGGGCAATCATCGCTTTTTCTTGACAAAATATTGAAGTTACATAAAAGTTACAATCTAAATTGGATGGACTCAACAACAAGAAAACTCAAATTTCAGCACAAATTTCTTGAAGATCAAATTATGGAGCACTTGAAGCTTCGGAAATTAAACTAACACATATTTAGTAGCCAAACTGAAATACAAGGCCTGTCAAAACATTTGAAGTCTCTAAAAAAAAATATTTGGACTTTAAGATAGTGGATTTTCCATTAAGGCATCAAATTCCATTATTTGATATTGTTACAGACTTGGCCTTATTCATGTGATCCAATCTCCCCAAAGGAGTATCTAAGGGTGATCGCAAAATAAGATGATCATTTAAGGTGAATCTTCCTAATCAATCATCCTTGTTGTCGCAATCTCCTTAATCAACATGTCTGAAAGGTGAAGAGACCCATGGTCCCCATGACAATGGAAAGCTTTATTTACTTTTTTCTATAAAGAGTAACTAGTATTTTCCAAAAGTTCATTGCTATAACTCTAGGAAAGCCTTCATTTTGCAAAGTTGCTCGCACTCTCCCATCTATCTCACCATCACCCTTGCTCCCACCGATACAACAAGTTTAACATTGTGTTTTGTTCATTAATCTACTATCATCCCGACAAGCTAACCTATTTTTGTAGACTACTATTTTTGAAACATTTAATTATGCTACCACTACTAAGTTTTTATAAAAATAAAAATGTACCAAGACAAGAGGGGGAGATTTATTACGGTTTTAAGAAACATTTAATTATAAACCCATGGATCTTTGCATATCTAAGTTTTAGAAACAAAAATAAAAATCAAAAATAAAAATAAAGGTATTATCAAGACTTAGGAAAGTAAAAGTAACTCTTTTATGAAGAATTAGAAACCCAGAAAGCTAAAACCCTAAAAAAGACTATCGAAAAAAAAAAAAAAAAAAAAAAAAAGCCACATAGGCTCATTGCAAAATTTCCCGATCTAGTTGCCTTATATTTGAAAGCAAGCTCTCTCCATGGGAGCTCAAAGCATCGGTTGAAGAAAAGCTGCTCTGACATCACAACCTTTGCGTGACCCACCACATCTCCACCGCTTTTTATTAACAGGGAAACTAACGTACGGCATGAGCCTTGGGCCCACATCACTATAAAAGAGCAATCTTGTCTAGTCAAATAAGACCCTCTACTTGCAGCAGTTTTCCCCCATATAAAATATAGCCGTGAGCTTTCCTTGATTGGGGGCATTATTTATCCTTAGTTTTTACTAATTTTCTTTCATGTTCGTAAATTACTATCCATAGAAGTGCAAATAGGACCATAAAATATACAGCGGCCTAACATCATTTTCATTGATTAAAAAAAATAACAACGGATTTTTCACATGTAATTGCTTCTGTTTTTGAACTTGCATGATTTGCCATCTTCTTTAAACTTGGTGTAGAAATTATGCCAAAAGGATCTCTTATAAAATGTTTCCACTAAAGCAAGTTCAACAATTAACTACATTTCCACCTACTAGTCTAGAATTTAATATACTACAAATAATCACCCTCAATTTCAATTGAATGCCATTGATTGTTGTTGTGATGAGCTACTTTATCAACTTTGTAATTGCTCCCCCTTGTTGAACTTGAATGATTTGTCATCTTCTTTAAACTTGGTGTAAAGATTATACCAAAAGGATCTAATGTACAAGATTACGATGTACCCCCCCCAAAAAAAAAAAGGAAAGCCGCAAAGGCTCTTTGTAAAATTTTCCCGATCAAGTTCCATTATCTTCGAAAGCGCTCTCTCCACGGAAGCTCAAAGCAGGGGAAGAAGATAAGCCACACACTAGCGTGTGGGACCCACAACTTAAATTTCCATGACTCTTCATTGACTAGAAAGCTAATCCAATGCGTGAGTCTTAGGCCCCACCAACAACTTCAGTGATAATTGCGCCACTATAAAAGGGCAATCTTATCTAGTAACTAAAGCGCTCTATTGGCAGCGATTCCTTGCCATATAAAATAGCGATGTGCTCGTCTTGTTTGGGCAATTGATCATCCTTAGTTTACTAACTTCTCTTTATTGTTAGTAAATCACTACCAATAACCAATTTAATAGGATATTAAACAAAGATTGTGGATTCGTGTTGTGATGCCAAAAGTATGTACAAAGATGTCTATATATGCAATATGTATATATGCAATGTGCATATATGAACATGCACAAAACTGTCTTTTATAATTCTAGGGTCTATGCAATGAATAACTACTTACTTAAACACGATACATAAAAGAGACGCATCAATTAAATTAGCATAGTTGCTTTTATTTAAAAACCTGCTCCTCTTTCCCATTCTTCGTATTGATTTTTAAGAGTCACCTATATTATACAATGTGAGGATAATAACAAAGTTTGGTAAGTAAATTCAATAGAATCTGCATCCAAAGAATAAGAATTACTTATGGAATTACTTTAGTGATGAATTTCCCTTCAGTTTTGCTTTATGAAACCCTATTAATATAGATATACTTGCAGCATGTAAATCGAAAATAACTCATAACCTATCACAAATTAAATTTACATGGATTTCATACAATTAGCTGGATTTCTACATAATGAAGAGAACAAAAGATTGCCTTATCTAATTGCAGAGAAGGAGAAGGCATGAAAGGATAAGGTAATTAGGAAAAAAATGAATTGAAAATAACAAAATGAATAAGCATCAAAATATGTAGCACCTAATTAGCAAACGTAGGAAAAAGTAACACATATTATATTCTTTTGATAGAAAGTTACCTTGTGCCCATTGAAGAATGCAATTTGAGTGCCAACTTGGTCGTCTAATGTACTGCTCGAAGGAGTTGTCCCAGTGGTGAAAAAGTTCTTGATATTTGGCAAGTCATGCAATGCCAATACATGCAAATTACGCAACTCCACTTTATCACAATCATCAGCTTCTACAATCCCGCACATTGACTTGCAACCAACAACTTTGATCTCTTCTAGTTGTGGAAGTCCTTTTAGTAATGAAAGAGGAAACAAAACTTTCATCTTGTCACATCTTTCAACTCGAATTACTTTTAATGAACTAAAGGACTTGGAGGAGGAGATATGGATATAATGGACAGAGGAACTACTATGGACTTGTAGATGCTTTAATTCTGGAAAACCTTGTTGGGACAATGCACAAACACTTTGCTCAGTTCCGTTCAACCCCTCCAAAAGTAGATTGTCAGTTTTACTTAAGATACTCTGTATGCATCCTTTCTGAATAACATCGCTTGTTGGAGTTAACTCGAGCTCCAATGTCCTTGATCCTTTGTACTCACTTGGACGCCACCACCCATTACCTATTTGGATTCTGTACTTGGTTAATTTCTTAACATTCAGGTCCTTTGGGAGCACACATGGATCAGGAATAGAGACTTGGAGAGTGCAGAGATTCTTCATGTTATTCAACTCAATTAGACTGGCATTAGTTGGTTGAGTTTGCTCCACGGGATTCCATCGATTAAAGCTACTCGTCATATACAACTCCTCCAATTTGATCAATCTTCCAAGCACACCCGGTTCAATTATCTCAAGATCTGAACAATAACTCAAGTCCAATAACCTTAGCTCTACCAGTTGCCCAATTTCTTTCGGCAATCGTTTAAAGTTGCAGCTCACACAGCTGAGAACTTGTAGCCCTTTTAGCTTGCTAAGAATGGCCACATCCTCTAGCATACAATCCTCAAGACACAGAGTATGTAAGTTCTCCAAGAACAGAAATGACGTCGATGAAGGAGTGAGACATACACTTGTAATATTTAAGACCTCAAGTTTCTTCATAGAGTTGAAAAATGAATCTGGAATATCAAGAGATTCATTGTTGTTGAAAAGCAAAAAGATGCGCAATTCGGGGCAATCTAATTCTTTGGGAAGCTCCTTTATGTTAATATAGGGAAAGCATATTGCCGAACAACTTTTGAGCCTCTCATTCTGCAATTGTGTTGCCAACGTATCTTCATCTTTCAACACGAGAAGAGGGTAATCTCTAAAAATGAACCGGGCAATAAAGTCACGAACCAAGTCATGTATCTTGAAACCATCGGCACCTCTATTGTCCAACAGAAGGGAGGAGGCTTGAAGAGTGTGGATGAGTGTGCTCACCCTATCTCTAGCTTTTTCCATGCTGCAATCTTTTTGAAATATCCCCAAACCATAGCCATACCTCATCAAGTTTTCAACAGAGGGATAAGTGACGTCATAAGCAACACAAAGTTGTAACAAACTTTTCGCGTCCGCACTTTCTAAATGATCATAACTCAGTTGCAGCATCTTATTTATCACTCCACTTATTCCTTCGTTTGTCGCCCACCCAATTTGATTCAAAGCATCCCTCCATTTAGATGGAGGAGCGCGTTTTAAATGTTTCGCCATTGCGACAATTAGCAAAGGCAAACCTGCACATTTGCGGAGTGCTTCATCCACCAGGGGTCTAAACTCGTCATTATTAACTTTGTCTCCCACCATCCTCTCAAACAATATTTTTGCCTCTTTCTCCTCCAGCATATTAAGGCGGAAGTCCTTGTCGCAACCCATTGTCTCTTGCAAAATATTTCGATCTCTCGACGTCAACAGTAACTTGCATCCCATGACTTTGTTGTCATGTCCGCAAGGAATGCCGACTGATTTCAAGTCGAGCTCCTTCCATAGATTGTCCAGTATTATGAGGACCTTCTTTTTCTCCCTCTCCTCATTTTCCAATCTCCTGTGCAGAAGTTCTGCTCGCCCGCTGAGGGACTCTTTGGTCTTTATGTCACTGAGGCCCAACGCATCCGCAATCTCTTCTTGAATCCTCTTGATGTCTGGATTTTCCGACACGTCGGCCTTAGCTACCCAATCAAATGACTTCTCTTCCTTTATTATTTTTTCGGCATCTGCCAAAACGGTGGACTTGCCGACTCCGCCCATTCCGTGAACCCCAACCACGCTATTGCGGTTATCGGCAAGAGCGTCAATGATGTCCATAATAATCACAGCTCTGGATTCGAAGACGCCATCGTCCATAAGCTTAGTCAACATAGAGGCACGAGTGGAGGCTGTCACAGTGGTCGACTGGTCGACATCTTTGCCCTCTCTCCTGGCCAGAATCGGAGCAGTGACATTCCCCGAAGCAGGAGCCCCGACGGAGATGTCCTCCGATTTTTTGAATTCGCTGCCCTTTCGAGCGAGTTCCTGAATGACCTCGATCTCAGCCTTGGCCTTCGTGCTGAACTGATAGCGACAATAGGGGTCGGGAAGAGTCCCGTAGCAGCAAGTCTTGCTCGCCTTATCGAAGGCGTCCAACAGGTTTCGCGCCTCCTCTAAGGCCTCGTTGGCATTTTGCTGCCACTCCGTGAAGCAACCGGTGAGAATCCGAAGATTGTTTCTGGCCTCTTGTGCCAAATCGTGGACCCTCCCAGCCTCGTTCTCCAGTTTTCCGACTTCTTTCCCTAGATCGTTGGCGAAGCTCTTGGAGGACATGGCGAATTTCACTGGACGCTTGATCAAAATAACTGCCCCCTTCAAGAGATCACATACAGTAGGAAGGCCCCACTCAATCGACATTTCTCTTAAATTTTTTTTTTCGAGAAACAAAGAGCGAGAAAACAGAGAGATGAGAGAGAGAATGATGAAATAGAGCAGCAGATACTGAAGAAGAAGAGAAGGAGGAAGAGGAAGAATGGCTGAGCCGAGGAGAAGAAAGAGCGAAACAGAGCGAGAAACGAACAAGGCGAAGAGATTTGAGCGCAAGAAAGGATGAAGGAAGGGGAGCGTGGAATAACAATGAATTGCAGAAAGAAAGAGATGATTAGCAGCGGTTAAAGTAGTAAACAAGAGATTCTACTTAAACCATCACCCTCGGAATATGGACTTTACACTGTATATCAGCACCTATATAAAAAATGTAATTGATAAAGAGAATAAATGGACAAAGGACAGGCCCCACCCACGTGACATTGTCACTTACCGTGATTTCCTTAGGGTTAAAATTCCAAAATGATGCGACAATTGAGGGATCGTTCACACAGTGCTGTCGGTGCCATTAAAGCAAAAGCGCATGGGGACCTTTGGAAATTCCAGGGTACTTAAAGAAAATACATTATTTTTATTATAAGTAATTAAGACATGATTGTGATAAATAGCATCTTTAATTTTTTAATGCTATCAATATTTTCATCGATATTTGTACGCGACCGCTAATCTGATTCAAAAGAGAGTGACGATTAGAATTCGAAATGTACATAACACCTTCACTGACTAATTGTAATACCTAATTGATTAAAAATCTTTTATGACATTAGAGAATTCAAACAATTATCTATCTCATGAAACAAAATTATGGTACATGCTTTGCAGATAAATAAATATTAAAAAGTAAATAAAAACAATTGATGGAAAATCGTGAGGATAAAAATTTATCTACTATTACAAAAATTATATAGGGCAAAAATAATAAATTTTTAGAGGGTTACATTACATGGATGTGCATCCATCATGTGTAAATATGACTAAATAAATAATGGTTGACGACACCATACTGATGATGCAAGGTCAAGTAGCATCTCATCATGCAATGCATGACTGTTTTATAACCTTCCATGACAAAAGTTTAGCCTCCATAGATACGTATATGAAATTAGCTGTTGCGGGATACTGAGCATTTTAGTCATTATAACAATATGAGTCAAGTAGCACACAATACATGATGAGTCCATGACATTGTGCTTTCATGTTAAGAATTTAGGCAATGGATATAATCACATAAACTTAACTTTCTATATTGGCAACTATATAGACAATTAGACAAAAATGTATCATTCCATGTGTAAATCCCACATGATCAGTACTCAGTAGTACATTTTATGTAATTTGTTGTACCATAAACGCTAAAACAAATATTTTATTTTCATCATACGATAGTTGTTTAATTATAATGTACGATTTTGTTTGGCCAAATATATAGTACAATTTGTGGATGATGGTTTCTAACTTGATTGATGATATTGGATGTAGACTAACCTCTGGACATAAGGTTCATTTTATAAAATTGGTTTTTTAAGAGATATGAGAAGCTGTAACAATCATCACTCAATATAGATAAGAGATAATATATGTCATATTGTGAATTGATATTTTACTAGGAAGGAAAACCCAACTTGCAAGTCTCATGCATTGTCCACTAGTTACGTGGATAACAAACTATGGATCTATTAAAATCTAATATTAGTTGAGGCCTTAATTAAACACCAATCAATTCCTTAATTAATTTATTGGAATTAAAATGACCGGACTTAAACCATTGCTTATGTATAATATAAATTATTATTTTTATCTGTCTTGTTCTAACTCTCAACTTATTTTTAAACTTTTGCCCATGTCTGATTGTAAGGCATAAGAATATAACCCCATACCTTAAGCTAATCGTCTTCACCTAAGCCCTCTTGAGAATGTAAGAATTCAAACTTCTCACCTCCTTCTTTTGTGGGAAAGGCAATCACTAGGGTAACCTGGGTGGTTATAAAATGTACCTTATATAGTTTGTCATTCTTCTATATGGCAAATGTCATTAATAAAGAGAACAAAAGGACGAGGACAGATCAAAACCCACGTGACATGTAGCTCCATCCGGAGGTGGAAATATTTGTCAGATACTCATTTTCAACTCAGTTTTAGTGTGACTGAGTGTACACAAGACACTTAAAATTTTCAAGCCAGTTCTTCTTCTTTTTTTAGTCGCGCAGGTGGCGTTCTTTGAACTGTGCTTCTCAAGGTGAGTCAAATCCCAGGTTTCGTTATAGGGTGACCCTGCTACAGTTCTGGCGTGTAAACGTGCGCGTGCGGCTTACCGGGGTTTCTTTCAGTTATTTGTCGGCGGGGTGCGGGGTTCCCTAGGTCATAAAAAAAATAATAAAATAAAAAGGCATAACCAATTCCATGTAAGTCTACCAGGTTTTGCACCGGACTTATTTTCAACTCATTGTGAGTCTAGCAAAATGAGCAAATTTCTCATCACTACTATCATGGGGAAGATCTCCACTGAGTGTCCCCCAATACTTTCTAATTAAAAGCTGAATATGATAATAGTAAAGATTTTCTTGTTTCTTTACTTGACCGGTCATCGTCACCAGTGGGTAAGTTTCCACATCCTTACCTCCACCGCCAATGGACAAACATTGATTACGCACTAGTTCTAAGTCCGTTCCTTGCTCAAATCAATGAAATCACATTTAAAATATAGAAGTAACATTAATATTAAGCAAATTGTTAGATTATAATGTCAACCGTAATTGTAACGTTAGACGAAACTTCAATTAGGATTGTTAAATCAAAACTTCTAAGTAAATTAAACTTTTACCATTCTTTATTAACATTTTAAACTAGTTTACTTTCATGAGTATTAGTACTATTCACAGGACAAAATTAATATAGGAAACGATTCCGAGTCACCACTGCATTGTTTTGTCGTCCCTCGTTCTAATTGGAGTTGCCTTCTTTTCTTTCAAATGCTAGGGTCTGTTTGGAGTATTTTACTATTAATATTTACTTTTCAAATATTGCAGTCAGTTTTAAAATTTTTCAAAAACATATAATTATTGACAAGTAAAGTGATGGGGCTTTTGATAATTTACAACCCTAATTTTTCTTTCACTTTTAATGTTTTTGAAGGACGGGAAGGGTTGAAAAACAGCACATTTGGCAGGAAAAGTTTATAACAAGCGGCTGAGTTTTAATACTAGCTATCCAGCAACTTAGAAATTTACGAATGACTAAAAGTAGGGTATGGATGGAGCTCCACTTGGGGAGTTGAGCAATCAGAAACTACCCACGTCGTCATTGGCCAAACGTAAAAATACAAAAGGCCGCTATATGTCGGCCGCTCCATTAAGACAAGAATGATAATAGACTGATAAAAGATTGAGTGAAAGAAATAGATGACCTATAAAAAGCATATATATGGAAATGAATAATTTTGTTCTTTTTCAATTTACTGCTCCTCGATCAGTCACCATCACTAATGTCCAAGTTTTTCGTCCTTTCTTCTTCCGCTGCTCGTGGACAACCATCTAAATATACGAAAGATTGCTTTAATTAGGGCAAGTGATAGGAGAGGGAGAGGGAGAGGGTAACTGAGGGTTAGTTGCAGGAGCTGTAATGGCTTTCTGCATTTGACTGTTCCTTTATCTGACCAGTCACCATCGCCAATGTCTACCTCTGCGCCCGTCGTCCACCGCTACTGGACAAACGTCTAAGTATTAATAAATGCATGAACTGACCGGGTGCCTGAGACTTTTCTGGCCTCTTCGGTTTTATTGTCGAGAAACATTGCTTTCCCCCTTCACCCCTCCCGAGGCAAAGATCAATAAAGCAAAAGAGTGGCCAATTATTAAAAGCTAAAGGTGACAACTCTCTTGACGAGGCCCAAATATACGTGAGAAAATATTAGGTACATAGGGAACGCTAGGTCAACAAATGGAAGACCGTGCATTAGACGACATTTGTCCCCTCAGGCCCACTTGCATTAATTTTCCTCTCTCTCCGTTACTTTTTCATCCTCTCCACTCTCTTTTCCTTTCCCTCATCTTCTCCGTTGCTTTTTCCATCGAACATCCATCCCCTCGCCTGAAGCTCCAGCGATCGACGCCGCCGCCCCGTGCGCCGCGTGCGACGAGGACATGCACTCTGCCAAACCCCTCGCTGGCCGCCATGTGCGGGTCCCTTTGGAAACCTTCTTCGATGCGGCCGCTGCTGCAGCCGGTCCGTCGCGACGGGTTCCGACGCCGCCGCCCTATGCGCTGCTTGCGATGCGGACGTGCACTCTGCGAACACCCTCGCTGCTGCCGCTGGGCTCGTCAAGCTGGGCTCCAACGCCGCCGCCCTGTGTGCTGCGTGCGACGCGGACGTGTACTCTGCCAACCCGTCGCCGGCCGCCATGTGCGGGTCCATGGCAAGATGTCAAAACTCGGTGGCCATGGCTTCCGCGAGCTTGAGCTCTAGCCATGGCGGATGCAAAAGACAAAGAAAAATTGGTTCTAAACAAAGAAGATGATGGACGGAGCAGGTGAGGAAAAAAGGACGAGAGAGAGAGAGAGAGGAGACGGGAAAATTAATGGCACCGGGCCTACACGACACATGTCGCCCAATGAACAGTCTTCCTATTTGCTGACCTAGCGTCCCATTCGTACCCAATAATTTATAGCAAGCTTTCCCTTCGCTTTTTTTTTGGATCACGGCTTTCCCTTCACTTGAATTAACACTTGTTGAGTGAGGATGCGTGATGTCCCGATAACAGAGTTAGACGGATAGATGACCTCGATGATTCGCTATTGTAGATACTATATATTGAATAGCAGTTTTTGATTATGTTCTCCTTATTGACACAAATCGAGACTCTTATAAATAATTAATATTAACCATTAGTTGGAAATAAGCCTTGAAATTTCATTTATCCTTTTGTAGATTTATTGATAGAAAGCCCCTCCACGCTTCTCTTTAAGTGAAAAACAATAAAACTCACTTCATAGAATAAATTTGAAGTTGGTTAATTTCTATGCTAACCATAATTAATAGATTAGAATGTGAAATAATTATCATGAAATTGCCATATGATGATTTTGTTAATGTCTTAGAATGTGAAATAATCATCATAAATTGCCATATGATGATATGATTGGAATTTTGTTAATTTCTCTCTGTTCTTGCTCTTTGAAAAATTAACTATTGATGTGAGTTTAATGTAATTTTTCCTATTATTCTCAAACGGCAACATCAATCGAATTTTTCTTTGAAAAAATCGAAATTTTCTTTGATTTTTCTTCTAAGAAAGAGAGAGCGAATCTCACACCAATGATGCATAAGAGACTCAATGATACAGGCTTTAAGGAATCGTGCAAAGACAAGATGCCTTACACAGTACACACAATGTGGTGTTTTGTGTTCACTTGACGTTCTCAATATATATATATATAAAGCACTCATTGAGCTGTCAAAATCTTCGTCCTTTCTCTTTTGAATTTTCTGACAAGCTGTTCCATTTCCCACCCTTCAAAAGTCTATCCCAATGGTACCTTTCGACTATTCTTAGACAAACGCATCTTCTTTGATGAAAACAAATAGGAATTTGATGGCACATCAACGGAGCTCATAGGGACATGTGTTGGCATTGGCCCACGAAGTAGAAGAAGTTTGCAGACTTTGCACATCACAAACGAATCAAATAAGGCAACATTAGAAATAAAGCTGTTCTAGACACTCCATCACCAAAATGTATGTACCTCAAATGATACTCAGTAATATCTTGTGAGTTGCGATGCATATCTTAGCAAAGACTTATAAAAAAAAAGTTTTCATTCATTGCATTTTCCAAAAAATAGATGATGGCTCAAATTAGCTCCGGAGCAGGATTTGATAATTAATAAGAAATTTAGGCATCGTAGTAATTGAATTTTTTGTGAAAATTATCAGTAAATCAATAAGTCAATGTACTATTTTTTTTGTGAATTGCGTCCATACTATATATATATGGACAATATAAATGGGACGTAGATCGTCTACTACGAGATGTAGGCACGTCATTTGTCTACCGTGCCATTGGGACAATAGGAGAAGAAAGAGTGAAACACAACAAGAACTAAGAGAGACGAAGAAGGCAAAGCGAGCGCAAAAAAGAATGAAGGGTGGCATCAAAACATAGCCACTTTTTGCGGAAAAAGTCGATAATGTCTGAGTGATTGCATGCTACATGAGGCATGCTTTGCCATAACAATCAAAATTTCATGATTCCTCTGCATATTTTGCTGCCAAAGATCTCGTTATCACCATCTTGGGTTATCATTAATCTATTGATTTTATTTCCATATTGCATCCAAAATCATGTGCTTTTTTTTTGTCGAGAAAAAAAAATTGTATGCATGATGCTTTGTTTTTGGTCTATTTAGCATTTTCAAAAGGCATTTTGGACTCGACAGGAAGATGGAACATCCCACTATTGAATTTCTAGTTAAATTATTGCTTCTCCTGGGGTTTGAGCAACTTGCAAAGTTATTTTCCAACGACAGAACTCTCATCAGACAAAAGAGTGCATATAGACCCCACTTTTACATCCATGGTTCAATCATGCGATTGGGGTAATAATTTATTGTTGCTGGGAACATGAAGTCAGAGAAAACGAAAGTATAGAATAAGAATAATTAATGCTATCATCAAATCATCCACCTTATAATGCTTATCGTTAATAGAGACTCAATTTTAAGTACTTCCCATTTGTAAAAGACGCGATGTAAATAAACACTAGGTAAAAGATAGCAATGCGAGAAACAAATTGGCTTATGAAACTATAAGTGACCCTACCAGACTCTTGTAATTTCAGTTTGGACTTGGCAAAGAACAAGATAAATGCAATTTTGCCCTCATCTTTTGAGAAGATGTAATGCATCTTTGGCTTTGCCGTGGACGATTTATTTGAATGCTTAAGAGTTGCAATTTGATTATTTCCCTTAATAGATCCCTTGAAGAATGTAAAGAGAATTTTCTGCTCATTTGTATATTTGAACAAGCAATCTATGAATACGGAAGACCATAATATAATATTGAATGGGAAAAATTAGATAATATAGAAAAGATGAGCTATTTCAGCTTAAACATTTGTAAACATAAGAAAAATAGAAAAGATCAGATTGACCTTGACGAATGAGTGAAGGATGTTTCTTCACCCATATTTCCCAACAATAACCGACTTGGCTTATCATTAATCTATTGCTTTATTTTCACATTGTAGTAAACATCTCTTGCGTGTCGTGTCGCTTACGTTAAGTCATTTATGAATAATCAACGCTCAGTCTTTTCATCTTTTAAAAAAGCAGCTTTATTAAAGGTGGACTTGAAAGGGAGATGGAACATCCCACTAAGTCTGTTCAAATTATTGCATCTATAATTATGGGATTCTAGGGATAATGCATGGCTACCTTCTTGGAAATAGAAATTTTAATAAACGAAAGTATAGACTAGCATCTTTGAATGTCAAGGTGCTTTACCTTTTCTTGTTTTGAGTTGCGTAAGGAAGGGGTATTATCAAAATAATCGATGCCTTTTGTCTATTCAGCTTTTTTTATAAAGCATCTTTATTAAAGGTAGACGTGCGAGAGAGGGAGATGGGATGAAGACAATCAACGCTTTCATCTTTTTAGCTTTTTTATAAGGGAAAATATCATAAAAAAACAAAAAATTCTAAGTTGTATCACTTAAAATATATTTATTCTAAATTTTTTGATTGGAGGGTATTTTCATCTTTTTCCTTTTCATATTTTCCTTTTGTTTTAACTTTTTTATTCTTTTTCTTCTTCTTTCCCTTCGCCGGCCTCGCCTCACTTGAGTCGAGCGAGGGCAGCCCTTGCTTGACTTCGATGCTAGCTAAGGGCAGCCCTTGCCGGCTTCCTTTTGCCATGGCCAGTGGAGGGTAAGAAGAACAAGAAGAAGAAAAGGAAAGAGAAAAGGAATAGAAAAAAGGAAAAAAAGAGAAAAAGATGAAAATAGTCTTTGACTAAAGAATTTATGATAAATATATTCCAAATGATATAGTTTGAGATTTTTTATGTCATAAAAAAATTTAGGATAAATTTATTTTGAGTAACATAATTTTGAATTTTTAATGATATAAAAAATTCGAGATAAATTTGTTTTAAATGGTATAATTTTGAATTTTGGGTAATATTTTCTCTTTTTAAAAGTATCATTAATAAAGGGAGACTTGAGAGAGATGGGATCAAAATAATCAACACTTATCTTTTTGGTTTTTCTATAAAGCATCTTTATTAAAGGTGGATGAGAAAGAGAGAGATGGGATGAAGATAATCAACGCTTTCATCTTTTTAGCCTTTTTTTTATAAAGCGCCTTTATTAAAGGTCGACGGGAGAGAGATGGGATCAAGATAATCGACATTTTCATCTTTTTAGGTCGACTTGAGGGGGAGATGGGACGCCCCGTCATCTAATGTCAATTCAAATTATTGCATCTGTAATGATGGGATTTCTAGTGATAGTGCATGGCTGCTTTCTTGGAAATAATAACTTTAATAATTTTGTGAATTGGATCAATATATGCCCCGACTCAAAATTTCATGCAAGAATGTTAAGCCATCATGGTGCGGATTAATGTGATCTTTAATAAGGCCCCAGCATGCCTGCGAAGCCTTGACCCATTTCAATTCTGAAGGTTAGGTCGGAAAGCCCCGTTGAAGCCCAGCCTCTCTCTCTCGTAATAGCATGGAATCATACCATGCTTGGGCATGATTCCTCGCCACCTTGGACAACCTTGGGCAAAGTAAGAATCCGGGCATTTGTCGAAGGTGGGGACTCCACCGGTCCAGATTTTCCATCAATTGTCCATGATACCAGAGACGCTTTCTTTGGCAATTGTAAGAAGCCATAGTTCAGCTTTGAGTCCAAAGCATACTCATGGAGACTCCTCCATTTTGAAGAAGAAAAGGCAGAGATTCTGGTACACTGGGCTGAATCTAGAGGTAAAAAAAGGCGAAGATTCAGAACCTCCTTTAAATCATTAATTTAAAGTTTAATTAGTGTCCTTTGCATTCTTGATAGATCGAACACTTGTCTCTTACAAATAAGGTTTTTCGCACGCACGCAGAGACTGATAATTTTCTTTAAATATGACCATCACCGAATAAATCCAAAACTGCACAGAGCCTGGTTTTTGACCAGGATTGGGCCTAGCCAGTGATCGAGCCATGCCCCGTTCGTTGCCGGCATGTGGCCTGGTTCGCTAGTGGGCCTAACTTGATCAATGTCTGGAACTTTCCTTTCTCCCCACTCCTCTATATTAATTGTTGTTAACACTTTTCTCTTCTTTGTCTTTCAATTAATTTTTTGCATGTCACGATGCGGCAGTCCATGTTGCAATGTTTTGATATTACTAAGATCCCCTCGCTGGGGAGTGAAATTGAATGATAGGATGCATAACTTAGGAACCACATGTCCATCTAGGCTAGTGTCGTTAAATAAAATGCTAAAACCATGCCTATGTTCGATTGAATTCATGCACGTATTAACTAGCCTTTCAAATGTTTCACAATTTAACTGCATTGCATGCTTAGTTTAAATTACTGATTGCATTTTTGTACAATTGTATGTTATTATAATATCTTTGAAGCACTCTCACTGAATAATAATAGGCAAAAAGAGGAGTTCCCTTTATATTGGAAAACTATGAGGTGCACATGACCAATGGAGTAACGCTCACATATTTCCCGCCACTCTTTCCATAGCAAAACCATGTCATTGTTTTGCATTTCTAGTTCTATGGTACAGGTTGAATCGGCCAGAACCTGGAGAAGCACCGAGTTAGAGAGATCCCTTCCACATCTACTCAAGGAACTTCTTGGAATTAATTCTCTATTACAAAAAATTTTCGTGATAGTTACTTCATTTCATGATTGTAAAGCTAGAGAATCCAAACTACACTTCACATACTGATAAGGGGATTGGTGATATAGCCCATCTCATGATTAGTCCAACAGTTGACATAAATTTATCTTTATCACACGATCAAGATGCCTTGTCATCCAACAATTGAGATTAATTTATTTTTTATTCGATGGCTGAGATCGTGCACGTAACTTGGAGCGACTGGTGAGGTTGCATGATAGATGCTCCAAATTGATAGACCGACTGGCGACTACTTCGGTCGAATGTGCTGGCTCTCACTTAGAAACAAACCCGCGATGAAGTAGCACGTGGAAGTTGCTTCACGGGAGAACTTTAGGCCGGTTTTCATCAGGGAGAGCTAGCAATTAATTTGCTTATCAAATGAAATCAGTACACCACTAGTCTCGTATTCCATCTATTAATATTTCCATTTATTAGTTTAACTATAAAAATAAAACAAACAAAAATGCTAACAGATATAGTTATGTCACTGATGCAAAATTTATAAAAAAAAATGTGAAATTAAGCAATGTGTAAGTACAAACTAATTCAAACTTACAAGTGGTACAACCAATTCCTAAATTTTGTTAAAAAAAAATCAATTACTTCCCATTATCTCTTCCATTTTCAGTGAACAACCTTTCCAAGAAAGTTTATGTCAGTTGAGATTGATAAGGCACCAAGTACATGCTAATGTGGTGCCCAAAATAGCTAAAAAAAAAAAAATGGTTGTGCCATCGTCACCCTTACTTTGGTATTGAGCACAAACACACCTTATTATTAGGATACACATATGAATTGTATTAGAAAAGTTCTACATTAGAAAATTGATGTTGTGTTGAACAATTAATATATTGTAGTTGGCCATAACTCAATGACTTAAGTTTCGAGTAAATGTTGGTCTAATTAGATATATTGACGGACTTGAATCTGGGCTTTCTCTTGAAAATTCTCAAGGTGAAGGTATCGGACTTTTATTATGCACTTCCAACAAATGATATCAAAGCTGATGATTGCGGTTTCTAGGCAAATGGGTATAGTGGATGTTGTGGTGTTGCAACGCAAGCCCAATAGCAAACTTCAAGATGAAGATGGCTTTGATGGAGAAGATTCAACTTGAGATAAGTTGATGCGGGAGGATACTTGAATTAAGTGGGAGCAAACCTAATATTGGAACTCAAATGTGAAGGGGAAATTGTTAGGATACACGTGTGAGTTGTGTTAAAAAAGTCACACTTGGAGAATTGGTGTATTGTTGAGTAATTAATATATTTTAGTTGGCCCATGACTCATTAGCTTAAGCTTTTGAGTAAAAGTGAGTTCAACTGGATATATTGATGAGCTTGGACTCAGGCTCTCTCTTGGTGATCTCCTAGGTGAAAGTATCGGACCTTTGCTGTACACTCCCAACACTTACCAGGCTACGATGAGGGCTTACTTGCTCTCGCTTTCATGTGCTAGCAACGCACCAATAAATACAAGGACCTATGACCAGCCAACCTGTGCGTGTCCTAACTGTCATCACTAGTGTGCTACTACCACATGAGGGTGAGCGGCAGTTGTCGTCAACCCTTGTCGTCGCCTAGATCTAGGCAAGGGTTTGGTTACATTTTGCCCTGTGTGTGCTTTGCGAATGTGATGTCGGAGGATGATCAACGAAACAAGGCAGTAATAAGAATCGATGTTTCATTAGCAAAAGCTTCGAAAGAAACTTCGAAGATCCTGATCTTTGAAAGTAGCAAATGGAGAATGGAAGAAACTTTTAATTTTGCTCTCAAGAAGATTCTGCATAAATAACTTGCACACCTAATCCACTTCCGGATGGCACAAATGTGAAGATTCCGACAAACGTAGAAAAGCTATCAAAACAGTCTTTATGCTTTCATGTTTCTTCTTGATTCATAGCATGTACGTATATTATAATTCGATGATATTACAATTTTATATCTTGGTAGTTGCTTAATATAGGGGATTAAAAAAATTCTGTAAACTTAAAAGTCGCACGATGAAGATCGCGACCAACTCTTGATAATGAGATTTCTTGACAAGAATCTTATACTCAGAGTTTTGCACGTGAGAGTCCTCAATTGCTTCGATGACATGTTGGCCTGAATCTAGTGTCAAAATGGCTGGACCCTAGGTGTCTAAACAAGCCGCCCATGTAGAGATTGACTAAAACTCCCATACTAAGGGTTTGGAACTCGATTTGATCTCGATCAAATATTAATTGCATGCGGGAGCTTGACTCAAATAAAAGTCAAGGTGCTATATATCTGTGTATGTGGTTACGGATGTATGTCTAATTTTATAACAAAGAAAATTTTTGAATTAGGCTCACAAGCTTTTTGAGGTGAGTATTAGCGATCTCGAGTTGAATTTGACAAGATACTTGATTAGTTGGTGCTTAGAGCTTGTCTAGAAATCAGTCAAGCCCCTGTCAAACAATCATCAACCCAAGATCGGACAACTCGTGAGAGCTTGAAGTAGTTTCACTCTGAGTAGGTCTCCTCATATGCTCGGTGCGAGAGGAACAGGATATGTACTTGGTGTAGGAAATAGTTTTCTCAACGTGACTAGCATGACAACGAAATATATCTTGCCAGCACAAGTTGGCTATTATACATGAATTTTCATTTTAATATGCAAGGATACGAGGGAGTATGGTTTGCAAAGGCCTCAAAAGGTGTCTTGTGAGGTGAAGGGGGTGTGAAGCTAATACATGGGAGCGCCTCACTTCTGCCAAGTGATGGGGGAATCCCTTCCATAGGGGCTTAACATGCGCCCACATCCATGTCAACAACTCCCAAGTCCACCGGACCCCGTTCTTATACCAGTTCGGGGTTCTCAGCCTCAAAAGACGTCTTGTGAGGTGAGGGGGGCACTGAAGGTTAACATAGTGGGGTGCCTTCCTTTTGCCAAGCGATGGGGACTCTCTTCCGCAGGGGCTTAACATGCGCATGCATCCACATCAACAACTCCCAGGTCAACCAGACTCGGCTTTTATATATATAGCCAAATTCACCGGTCAAACAATGGAACAAAAGCCTTCTGATCAAATGAAGATTCCACCAAGATCCTAACAAAAGGCTCGTAACCTAATCAATCGATAACTAAGGACCCAATGAGAAATGAGCCCTTTCTACACCCAACTCAATTCCTGGGTTTGTGTATTCTAAACAAAAGAGAATTAGAGGGAAAGACAGCGAACACCATCGTCATGTCCACAACACCGACAATCGCAGTCCTTCTCATAGTACATTACGAGTGACCCGGACACGGCTTCTGTGGACAAGGTTGGAACGGAGGGCAATACTACAAATGGGACGATTATTCCTTGGCATGGGACAGTGTCACGGTCGATCTGAGGTTCGCCACCACGGAAAAGGGGTTTGACTTCGACACCCATGCTTGTTTCCGCCACGCCGCGTGCTTCGACCGCGGTGTGTGCAAAGGTGCGCTGACACACGTGGACTGCATTAGTTGCATGGATTTCACACACAAGGAAGTCAAGAGAGTATGGCCGTATAATATTGGCGCACAAGTTCAGCTTTACGATTGTGGACTTTAGGTACAAGCAATATAGACTCAGGGAATAACCTAAGCTTGTATTGGAAATTGTCCAATATCATAATGGTGGCACGTGTATGAAAATCTATAATTCAATAAGGTTTCATCACAGAGTGATATAAATGTGGAATGTGAGTGGCTTCTTTGGCGCCATTGATCTTTGTGTATGTTTGAATTGATTAATTGTCTACCATTAAGGATCAATTTGATCCGACAATATTTGAACTTGACCCCACTCGAATTAGCAGTGTTAGATCTTGAGTAGTACAAAATTATCTCAATTAAATAGAAAATAATCAAAACTCAAAGTGGACAGATATCAATCTCAGACTTTCTTTAAGAAGTTCCATGAAATGCCAATGTCTATTGTTAAAATGTACTATAGGAATATGGTATAAAGCAGTGGACGAATTAGTTGAGATTAGGTTGACAAGCTTGTTAAGCAAGGTATTGACGAGGTCAAATTTCAATTTGACAAGAGATTCGTGTAGCTCGAGCTGGAGTTTGACTTGAAATCAATTAAGTCTGTAAGACTTGCACGAATCCTGATTAGCCACACCTCATTTAGGATTTTTTTATTATTAAAGTTAGATTAGACCACATTATCACTTTTCTTCAAAAAATGATCCCCTCCTTTCTAACCCCAACTTAAGTTTTGTACAGTAGTTGAAAGGTAATTTAGTCTTTAAAGTTATCTAATATGCAAATTGAAAATTTTAAACTTAATCTCATGTGTGAGCTTAGTATAGGTCTTCTCTCCTATAATTCGAATACCTTTCTCTATCAATATGTCTCAAATTGGGGTTAGAACATTATGAGTGCTACAACTTTCGTAAGGTGTTCATTTTGGTGCCAAAACTTTTTTTTCGCTTACTTAAGTGCCACAAGTTTTAAAAAATGTTCACTTGAGTGCCACTTCCATTTTTCGCTCTTTGGAAAAGCTGATGTGGCATCGGAAAATAATATTTTAATATTTTAATTAATTTTTTTGATTTTTTTTGCTTTTTCTTTTCTTTTTTAGGGCCGGCGAGGGCCACCATTGACCCTCACTAGCTGCCGAACCCTCACCCAATGGCCTTTTGCTGTTGGCCACGAAGGCCCTAGATGGGGTCGGCGAGGCCGTCGAAGGCCCTAGGTAAGGCCAGCGAGGTTGTCGACGGCCTCACCTGCGGCAGCCACGGTGAAGGCCAGGCGGCCTTTGCCTAGATCTGGCTCGCAAAGGATTTGGGCAAGGCCGCAACGGCCCTCGACAGTCGCGGGGAGGCTGTGACGGCCTCACCCAAGGCCTTCGTGGCCGATGGCGAGGGGCCCTCACCCAATTTGGGCGATGGGTTCCGCGGCCGGCGAGGGTCAACGGTGGTCCTTGCCGGCCCTAAAAAAAAGCAAAAAAAATAAAAAAACAAAAGAAAAAAATAAAAAAGAAAAAAAATTTAAAATATAGTTCACCGGTGGCCACGTTAGCTTTTTTTTCGGTAGAGTGGCACTCAAGTGAATATTTTTTAAAACCTATGGCACTTAAATGAGCGAAAAAAAAAGTTTTGGCACCAAAGTGAGCGCCATACGAAAGTTGTAGCACTCCTAATGTCCTAACTCCGTCTCTAACTTAAATCTTTAACACTTACCCTCATCCCTACTCTTGTTCTCGACTGAATTATGAAGACTATCATCGTGATTGCATTGGTACAACACAATGTTCACCTTCACCCCAAATCTCTTCCACTAAAGTGAACCATCAAGGTTGCTCAAAAGCTGCGTTGGTCGCAAAATTCTTTTCTTGAGATATCCACCAAATATAGATATACACTGGGAATGAGCCACCCATTGAGATCTATGAAAAAGGAGAAAATGAACTTATTTAACTATCTACATATGATTTCTCATATAGATCCACCTCTTGGCAACTCCCTAGAAGATGTCGAACTATTGACTCTATAAGCCGAGGTATTGCCAGCTTCCAACTCCAAGAAATCGGGCAAGCAGGAGGCTACCAAAGGCAGGCCCCAATTGAAAGGTGCTAGACTAGCTAACGGCAAGTGAGATAGAGAAACAAATTGGCTCTATTGGTAAAACCTTTGCAGTCAACTCATTTGCTTAACACAAGCAATCAACAAATTGGGAAATGCCTATATATGATATCATTTGTTGAAAGCGTACAATAGGAGTCAATTCTTTCTCCTATAGATATTGTTAAGAAGGATCCGAAATTTGAGCCCATTAATATATTCAATTGGATTCACTTTCACTTAAAAATTTAAGCTTATGTGTTATGGATGAGTCATGATTTCTTAACTGCTCCATGCATTTTCTAACACAACTTATAGATGCATCTCAATAATGCTTAATCTCTATCGTGGTTATGTGGAAACACTCATGTTACCTATCATTTTACTCATTATGTCACATTGATCCATGCAATAATTCCTTCACTTTGTAAGTATTAAATTATATCTCGAATTTGAGCTCCCGATCCAATAGGAAGATATAGTCTCCGTGTATTAAAGCGATAATTAGGCGTTGAAGGCAAATCTGAGTTAATTCAAATTGACGAGGAGAAGTGGTCTTGAAATAAGAAAGCTGCAGATTTTGTTTTATCTCCTGGGCACAAAGGATTTTTTTTTTTTTTTGCTCTGTTGGAGAAGATAAACATTCACTCCTTAACGAGTTTAACCGGTCAAGATGTGGTTTGTCTAAATGTTGTACAGTGGACGTCCTAAAAAAAAACCAAAAAGAGAAGAAAAAGATACCGGTCGCTACAGGACAAAAGAAAGAACTCACCCGTACTATGGTTAAGAAAAAGGAATGGTCAATAACTAAAATGGTCTTTGAATTTTTAATCTAACGAACAAGGTCATCATTAAAATTTTAATTTGTTCAATGTATTTTTTGAACTTTTACTCAATATGCAGTGTAGTCCATAAATTTTTCATTTGTTCAATGTGGTCTCTAGACTTTTGATATATGTTCAATTTAATCCTTGAATTATATGAAAATATTCAATGTGATCCTTCAATTGATTAAAATTAGAGACAACATTGAACATTTCTCATAAATTGTGGAAACTAAATTGAACATGTACCGAAAGTTCATGAACCATATTGAACAAATTAATTATTCGGGAACTACATTATACATTGAGATAAAGTTCAGAGATTACATTGAAAAAATTGAAGGTTCGAGGATCATATTACATATTGGGACAAAGTTTGAGGACTATTTGTGTCATTTTTTCAAAAAGCAAAGAGAATAGTGCCGGGGTTTGCTCTGACTCTTTCAAGCTGCAAACAAAGGAGAATAAAATCGCACAGTCAAGTTCTTTCTTTTGGCTGCAAAACATTGAGATATTTGTGCTGGGAGCAGTACATCCGATTAAGTTATTTATTTGTAAATAATGTGAGTTCGAACTTAATGTAAGCGTGGGAAACATTCAAGCATACGAAATTGATGTAACTAGTGTATGCACCTAGAGGGGGGGTGAATAGGTGTTTAGGAATTTTACGCGCAACTAATATCAGATTATTGCAATCCACAAACAGAAAGTAAATAGAGAGAGTTAGAGAAGGTTGCAAACACGATTATAGTGGTTCGGCTTTAGACAAGCCTACGTCCACTCTCCGGCGACCAGCCAATCGGCTGTATTTCACTATATGATCAACGGTGATTACACACTTCCGAGTGTTTATACTTGGTGAAAATCTATCTCACTAAGTCACTCACTTTTGTAATACACTGAGATCACTCAAATACGCTCTATGAACAACAATTGAAGAACAGAATCAGCTTTGGAATAATGTTCATCTCATCTTCCCTTAAGTCTTAACCTATCCTTAAATACTCTCCAAGCCACATTCGACCGTTGGCTCTTTCCGTGAGAGTTCCGTCTTTCCTTTCGGACAGACTTCATAAGGCAAGTCTTTTTGACCGTTGAGAGTAGATCGGATCCCCTTAGATTACGTTCGCCCATACAATCGAGAAACGGGCTTCCATAAGTGCTCTATTCTTCTTTGGAAGTTGTCCACTAATTGATCCTGTAAATTAGATTAACAGAATCAACATAAATAAGGTAAGTGAAATACTCTACCGTTGGTGGTCTTATCTTGTAGATACACCTTAAGTCTCCATTGACAGGACTTTAAGTTCGAGTCGCTTTTAGAATTTCGATGCAGTACGGTCGGACTTTAATTCTCGATGCAGTACGGTCGGACTTTAATTCTCGATCCGGAAGACTCTTCCGTGCGAAGGCTGGCGGACTCTAAGGCACCCCAAGCTTTATCTTCGCTGGCAAGCAGACTTTAAAGCCTAAGTCTTCCCGAGTTCTTTGTCTTCAAGAGTTTAGTAAGAATCTCAATCATAAAATGTTTTGTAAACATCAAAACTAGGAGTTTCCTCAACAATCTCCCCCTTTTTGATGATGACAAAACATTTCGATCATATGGCTTTAAGTTCTCGCAAAATATGGTTAGATAGAGCCTTCTTCCAAATATCTGCACAACTTATAAGAATAGCTCATATCAACCGTATAGATAATACAGCAGCAACATAACCTCATTTCATTAGTGTAATAAGCATATAAGAAAATATTATCAAATATTTTATCATGCATTAACATCATAATAAAGCCATAATAAAGCCAGAAGCCAACTATGTCATGCATCCAACTATCAAATCATCAACAGTTAATAACCATCAAAAATAAAAAAGCCATATTACTCTCCCCCTTTTTGTCAACCTCAAAAAAAATTAGTCAGTTCAAAACAGTTTAAAAAAAAAACAGAAGATGTTTTTAAGAAGATTTCTTGTTTGGGGTCCGAACAAGGGTGAAATCCTCCATATCCGATGCGAGACTTCTCATTCTGTCAATACATTGATTGACCGTCTTCTCAAGATTTTCCAGTCTGTTTGTGAAGGAGGTTTCCATTTCAATCTGCCGATCCTTGATCTCGGTTAGAAGTGCCAAGATCTTCGATAATCGGCATTCCCAGATGAAGCTCGGTATTTGAAATTCAATATTTTCAGAAAGATGCTCCCCCGAATTGATGCTTCATTCGTCCTTGTTGTCCTTCCTTTTCCCTTTCTTTATCTCCCTCTTCTTCTTCTTCTTCTTCGTTTCCTCTTCTTCTTGATCTTCTTTTGGATCTTCTTACGGATCTTCCTCGGATCTTCCGCCAATTCAGATACATCATTCTTCTCATGTTCTGTGTGGAGAATGTTTTCTGCGTTTGTTTCTGCTTCTGGTTCTGACATTCTCTGAGAAGTTTGACGCATATTTGCCAGAATTGCGGAGATGCTTTCTTCTTCTTCTTCTTCATCTACCAGTAGAAGTTGTCTTCTCCTTTTAGAACTTGGCTCGGCGAGCCAGCTACCTCTTTACCTTTTCTTTTTGCTGTCTCTGCTCTAGCCAATTCCTTTTCTTTTCGTCTCCAAGTCTGCAACGTCCTTCAATCTCATCTTATTGATCATCTTCATGTCAATAGCCATTGTGGGAAGAGTTTTAGTGCTGAATTTACTGGGTATGTCTATTTTTAGATGCTCAAAAATCCTTGTCACTAAAGCTCCATAGGGTTAGCTGCCCTTTCTCCTTCGACACCGTCCGATACATGTGCGGTAATATAGAGTGAGGCGTGAGAACAAGTACTCCCTTTTCAATAGCCCACATTAACTTGGCCTCAAATTTAGATACATCAGTTTTTGATGAGGCTTTTGGACGAATACAGCTGATAATAATCTTATGCAAAATAGTTCTTGCAGAAGTTAGAAGAGGATAAGTGATAGTGGCCCTTACGACTTTGTAAGAAACTTACAAACTGTTTCATAGGAGACGTCTATAGGCTGAATGCTCCTCTTTCAACTTTTATAATGTCGCCGAGTGTACGTACTAACATCATAGAACTGTCATTCACTTGAATTGCATTCGATCCGGAGAGAGAAATGTTAAATTCGAGTAAAAATATCTTTGTTAGTTCGGGATAAACAGCAGCGAGAATCGGTGCAAAATTGGTCCATCTGCAATTTTTCAAGGCTTTCCCGCAGATTTACTTCAGCAAAGCATCCGGATAATCAAAATCCACAATTCGTGGTTCATGATTCCTCGATCCATCGATCTGTTGAAGAAGGTTTTATGTTCTACGGATCGAAATAATTTCCGGTTGTATTTCGAACTACGGCGGCTATACCCATTCTAACTTCAAAATTTCTGTATATGTTCTCATCATCATCCTTCATACTATCCTTGCTTTTCCCTTTATCACTCACTTGTTAAATGCGAGTGGCTGGTGAATCGTGGCACATCTTGCTTGAATGAGCACGAGTTCATTCGCATATCCTTCCTTTCTTAAGAAGAACAATTTGACATCATCTCTAACATTTCTCTGGACTAATTTCTCATATCTCCTCAATATTACATGAGGGCTTTCAGTCGGTGTGGGTAGAGTTAGTCCAGACGTACCTCTTCGTGAGTAATGTCGTTCTTGATTGTGATATGATGGCTCTTGAAGATTCTTCAGGATTATTTTGAGAGGAGACTCTTGGAGAATGTTCTTGGGTATCTTCGGAGGTGCGTGTGAGATCGAAATGCGTACGTCTCTGTCGACTCTTCTTCCTCCTTGCCCAGCGATCTGTTTGACCTCCTTCTTGGGGATGGAGATCTTGATCTGGATACGGAGGATCTCGAGGCCATGTTCGAAGAGATTTGGTTTTTGGAGAAGATTGAGATCGATTTAGAAAGAGTTTTTTCTCTGTTAGGGTTTTTCAAAACGTTCGAAGAGTTAAAAGAGATCCCGACTTTATACGTTTTTATACCCCCTTATTAGAAGAACAAATGACAGTCGCGATTCAACACAAATTAAAACGGCAGTTATTTTAAACTCAAAAATATTCAATAAGCACATGCCAAAAATATACAAATTAATCATGTAGATTAAAAAAAACTTACCGGGGATTGACCAGATTGAATTAGGAAATAACATACCTTCCCAAAATACTATAATTTCCTTTTTCAATAGTCGTCCCGGACGATTCCTTTTTCTCAGACTTTGTCCTGCTCTTATAGGATTTATAGAAAAGGGTTAATAATATTTAATCTCTCACATATAGAATCGAATGTACCTTTGTCCAGCGGCTTTGTGAAGATATCAGCTAATTGATTCTTAGAATCAATAAATTCCACATATATATCTCCATTTTGCACATGGTCTCTAATAAAGTGATGTTTGATTTCAATGTGCTTTGCTCTGGAATGTAGAATTGGATTCTTGGTGAGGTTTATAGCACTTGTATTATCACATCTTATTTTAGTGCAAGCTTCTTCCTTTCCATAATCCAATAGTTCTTTGTTTCATCCATAAAATACGTGAGCGGCGGACTTCCAAGAGCAACATATTCTCGCCTCTGCGGTTGATAGAGCCACTTTGTGTTACGCTTTTTAGAAGACCATGATACCAGCATTTGTCCAAGTAAGCGGCATGTTCCGGATGTACTCTTCTTCTGTCTACTTTACATCTGCTAAGTCGGCATCGAGTAGCCAAGGAGAGTAAAGTCTGTTTCTTTAGGGAACCACGGACCCGAGAGATGGATAAGTAGCTATGTACTTGATAATACGCTTACTTCTTTTGTAAGATGAGATTCTCTTGGATCGCTTGAAAACGAGCACATACACATACACTTTGTATATAATGTCAGTGCGGATGCGGTAAGATAGAGAAGAGACCCAATCATACTTCTATAAGATTTCGATCGACTTTCTTTCAGATTCATCCCGATCAAGTTTAATGGAAGTTGACATTGGAGTTTCGGTCTTCTTGCAGTTTTCCATCCCAAACTTAACCAAATCTTTGGAATATTTCTCTTGATGAATGAATGTTCCACGTTTTGATTGGTTAATCTGAAGTCCTAGGAAGAAAGTAAGTTCTCCCATCATACTCATCTCGAATTCCTCCTGCATAGACTTTGAGAAATTCTTGCACAAACTTTCATTAGAAGAACCAAAGATAATATCATCTACATAAATTTGTACTAAAAGGATGTCCTTACCTGCTTTCTTGATAAATAAAGTTGTATCAACCATACCTTTCTTGAAGTTGTTGTCTAATAAAAACTTACTCGAGTCGTTCATACCGAGGCTCGAGGTGCTTGTTTCAGTCCATACGGGGCCTTTTTCGATCCGAAAACATGATCGGCTTTCTTGTTTCCTCAAACCCAGGTGGTTGTTCCACATAGACTTCTTCCTTAATGAACCCATTTAGAAATGCGCTCTTTACATCCATTAGAAATAGTTTGAAATTCTGATAACAAGCATAGGCAAGTAAAAGTCTGATTGCTTCTAATCTTGCTCTTGGAGCATAGGTTTCATCATAATCTATTCCCTCAGATTGGGAATAACCTTTTGCCACAAGTCTTGCCTTATTTCTGGTGACTTTTCCAAGTTCATTTACTTTGTTTAGAAGACCCATTTGGTACCGATAATTGTCCGTCCTTTTGGTTTAGGAACTAATTCCCATACATCATTTCTCTTGAACCGATGAAGCTCCTCTTGCATTGCCTCTATCCAGCTTTCATTTTCCGAGCTTCATTAATTCCTTTGGGTTCAATTTCAGAAATAAGTGCAACAATACCTGTATCCTTTTTGTTCTTTGATCTGGTTTGAATCCCCTCGTTGATGTTTCCGATCACGAGCTCTTTGGGATGACTAGATTTATGCTTCCGGTTTACATTGAGAACTTCAGCATTATCAGAATCTTATGTGGATGCAGAAATATTAGGCTGAGTTGATTCTCCTTCATGAATTCCTTCTTTGACTATTTCCTGAGAAGATTCTGCTATGTTGAAACATGATCTTTCTGGTACAAAGCAGCATCGGTGCGATTCTTCGTACCTTTGTGACACTTTGTTTTGGAACTTCAGTCTCCAGAAACTTTACATTCATGGATTCTTCCACTGTCCTGAGTGTTTTTATTGAACACTCTATATGCTTTGCTAGAGTTTGAATAGCCCGAGAAAAATACCTTCATCGACCTTTCTTCAAACTTACTAGGTTGACGATTAACATTTTTAAGAATATAGCAAGGACAACCAAAAACTCGAAAGTATGAAACAATAGGTTTTCTTTCTTTCAAAATCTCATAAGGAGTTTTCTCAAGAATAGGTCTTAGAAAAATTCTATTAATAATATGACAAGAAGTAGAAACCGCCGCCCAAAACCGAGTTGCCACCTTGCTTTCTATAAGCAATGTTCGGCCATTTCTGCGAGAGATCTATTCTTTCTCTCCACAACTCCATTTTGTTCTGGAGTGTAGGGAGATGAAAAGTATCTGTATACCATTTTTATCACAAAAGTCGAAAAGTCTTGATTCTCAAATTCTCTCCCATGATCTGTTTTGATACTTGAAATAGAGTAACCTTTTTCATTTTGAACCTTCTTTGCAAAAGTTGAGAAAAATGAGAATGTATCTCCTTTGTTTGCAAGAAAAATACCCATGTAAATCGAGAGTAATCGTCTACAATCACAAGACAATATTTCTTACCTCCGATGCTATAAGTTCGGTAGGTCCAAACAAATCCATGTGAAGAAGCTGTAACACACGGTTAGTGGATATATGCTTTTTAGATTTAAAAGAACTTCTTACCTGTTTTCCCGGTGTGCATGCGAGCAAAGTTCTGTTTTCTTGTAATTTAGTGAAGGTAAGCCACGAACAAGCCTTTTGTTGGCAAGCTTGGAAATTTGTTTCATCTTTGACATGTCCAAGTTTGCGGTGCCACAAATCTGCTTCATCTTGGACTGATAAAAGACATTTTGTAGTGTCTACATTTATATCCGAAGATAAATGTTCCCATGTCTTCGTCCGAGTGAAAGTACGTGAAGAGTCAATGCTTGTTCCGAACATAAGTTCTCTTTGAAGTTTATTCGAAACCAGCATCACATAAGCGGCTGATGCTCGAAGATTGTAGTTTAATCCTTTGACTAGAGAAACGTTGTTGATGATTAGGCTGCCAATCTTGGCAGTTCGTCCTATAATGTTTCCTTTAGTATTTCCTCCAAAAGAAACTGTTCCTCCCTTAATTTTCTCAAATTCAATGAACATCTTTGAGTCTCAAGTCATGTGTCTCGAGCATCCTTTGTCCAAGTACCATTTCTTCTTTCTTTTGAAGCTTACCTGCAATGTTTACAAGAACTCATTTTTCTTTGGTACCCAAATTTTCTTGGGTCCATTATAGTTAGTAGTATAAGCTTTTTCTATCCAATTCTTTTGAACAGGTCTCCAGACTTTAGGACATTTGTTTTCAAAATGTTCTTTTTCTCCACAATTAGAACATTTAAGATTATTCTTACCAATGGGTCTAACAAAATTACTTTTGAAATGATTTTTGTAAACTTGTCGAGGAGGTCTCTGTCTAATTCTTTCCTTGACTTTGGGAAAATCAATCAAGGAATCATTTTCTTTATAAAAGCCAAGTCGACTTGTCATAATAAGGAATTTGAATAGAAAGAATATGCTGAAGGGTTTTTGATCCTTTTGAGAACTTTGTGGTAATATCTAAAAATTCCTTTTTGAGAACATCATTCTCTTTTTGCAAAGAATCTTGATTTTCCTTTGCTTTCAAAAGATTCTTTTTGATAGATTCATTTTCATTTAAAAGAACCTCTCGATTTTCCTTCATTTCCAAAAATTCCTTTTTGAAATCATCCAAATTTTCCTTCAAAAAATCGTTCTGTTTAATCAACTTGTAATTTTCCTTTTTAATGTGGAGATCCTTTTCAAAGTAGTTTTTAGATTAGAACAAAGCTCATTTATATAATCTGAAACTTCTAAAGGAATAACGAGAATGATTTACCTCGATTTCTCTGCGAGTCCGAGTCGATTCAAAATTTGAATCGAATGTGCCATAAGACAAATGTTTCCATATTCGTCTTCACTATCCTCAACTTACGTATCGCTCCATGTTTCAGCCTTGAGAGCCTTCTTGTATTTTTCAAACTTTCCCTTGTTCTTTTTGAGTTTGGGACAATTCGTTTAATGTGCCCCTTTTTCTTACACTCAAAACAAATTACCTCTTTTGCATAATCATCATCGTCATCGGACTGCGTTGTCGGTATGCTCGCTTTGTTTTCGTTGTTGAATTTTCTGCCTTTTCTGTTTAGTTTCTTTACCTTTTTGATCAGCGGTGCTAGTTCCTCATCATCTAGCTCTTCTTGAGAATACGTATCATCGAGAATCGGTATTAGACTTAAGAGCGATAGACTTCTTACCTCACGGATTCCACTTCCTCGTTCATTTGTTCCGCCTCATAGGACTGCAGAGTGCCTACAAGCTCATCAAGCTGTTAGTGGTGAAATCCGCGAGTTTCTCGATAGATGTCTTCACATTGTTCCATTCTTTTGACAGTCCTCTTAGGAGTTTGTTGACTTTCATTGGTCCGGGGACAGCTGTCCTTGATATGCCAAACCGTTTACAATTTACGTAAAGCGGCGAACATATCTCCTATTGACTCTCCCTGTTTCATCTTGAAGGACTCGTATTGACCAAGTAAAATATTTACTTTGGTCTCCTTGACACGATCGGTTCCTTCATATGTCACATGTAGTCTATCCCATACTTCCTTATTTGTATCACAAGAAGATATACGATTATATTCATTAGGTGATAAAGCACAATATAGGGAGTAAATAGCCTTTGCATCAAGAGTTTGTCTCTTTGTTATCTCTTACGGAGAGAGAGTGGGTGATGATTGTTTCTTTCTCATCGGTGCTCTTTGAAGTCTTTACGATGCTATCGGTGGGCTCAATTCCCCTATCAACCACATCCCATTCCGGTGGATCTTTCGACTGAGAAAAGCTTTCATTTTATTCTTCCGAGATATTGTAATCCTTGCCATCGAAGTAAGGTGGACGAGTGTTGCTCGCCCTTCAATTAAACCTGGTGCAAGAATACTAGCCATAGAGGATATTTAACTCGAAGTAACAAACACTTCAAAACTTGAGCACGAGGCTCGATACCAATTGATGTAACTAGTGTATGCACCTAGAGGGGGTGAATAGGTGTTTAGGAATTTTACGCGCAACTAATATCAGATTATTGCAATCCACAAACAGAAAGTAAATAGAGAGAGTTAGAGAAGGTTGCAAACACGATTATAGTGGTTCGGCTTTAGACAAGCCTACGTCCACTCTCCAGGCGACCAGCCAATCGGCTGTATTTCACTATATGATCAACGGTGATTACACACTTCCGAGTGTTTATACTTGGTGAAAATCTATCTCACTAAGTCACTCACTTTTGTAATACACTGAGATCACTCAAATACGCTCTATGAACAACAATTGAAGAACAGAATCAGCTTTGGAATAATGTTCATCTCATCTTCCCTTAAGTCTTAACCTATCCTTAAATACTCTCCAAGCCACATTCGACCGTTGGCTCTTTCCGTGAGAGTTCCGTCTTTCCTTTCCTGGACAGACTTCATAAGGCAAGTCTTTTTGACCGTTGAGAGTAGATCGGATCCCCTTAGATTACGTTCGCCCATACAATCGAATCGGGCTTCCATAAGTGCTCTATTCTTCTTTGGAAGTTGTCCACTAATTGATCCTGTAAATTAGATTAACAGAATCAACATAAATAAGGTAAGTGAAATACTCTACCGTTGGTGGTCTTATCTTGTAGATACACCTTAAGTCTGACAGACTTTAAGTTCTGAGTCTGCTTAGAATTTCAGTCTGGTACGGTCAGACTTTAATTCTCAGTCTGGTACGGTCAGACTTTAATTCTCAGTCTGGAAGACTCTTCCGTCTGAAGCTGGCAGACTCTAAGGCACCCCAATCTTTATCTTACGCTTCAAGCAGACTTTAAAGCCTAAGTCTTCTGAGTTCTTTGTCTTCAAGAGTTTAGTAAGAATCTCAATCATAAAATGTTTTGTAAACATCAAAACTAGGAGTTTCCTCAACAGAAATATTGTAAAATTTAATTCTCTAATTATTAATAAATTATTTGTTGTTGTCTTTTCTTATAGAGTAGGTACTGACATTCGAATTGAACCATTTAAATTTCTTGCGTCATTGATTGTTCATTATTTATTTCTCTAGCAATTTTCACATTGATTTCATTCCAAGATCCTGTCAATTTCCGCATTAATTTAACAACAATAAAACCTGGACAGATTCGGAAGACAATTGATATTATAGAGTAGAGCATATTATTCTTGATCATAAAGAGTATCTAATTTATTTCATGCCTATCTAACCATATACTGCAAAAGCATAGACAAGGACGAGCGAATCGAGGAAGTTGTGAAGCCCTTGGCTAAGAATATTCAAGAGAAGACGATGGAATAATCGAGGACGTTGTCACCTATTTCATTGACATTTGCACTGATGTAATGATGTAAGAGTAGCGGCCCAACCTATGCAGTCGACCCCCCTTATATAGCCGAAACTGGCTGACCCTAAACTTCAGAGAAATATTTACTAAAGACATAGACAGATCACGCATATAAACATCATGTCGACGTTTCACGGAATCGGAGGCATCATTATGGGGCTCCTTTCTCTGAGCACCACGGTGAGTGGTACCCCAGACACGACCGAGCTGAACAAAATCTGCAATGGACAACAGTATTACCCTTATGGTCCGTATGGAAATACAGTGAACGCGGTCCTAGACGACTTGAGCGTTAACATGGCAACTCATGGGTATAACTACTATGGCTCGTCTCTCGATTCCAACTTTCAATGTTGGGGGCATGGAGCATGTAATGGCGTGCTCGGACAGCCAGATTGTACAGCGTGCATCAATTCCGCGAGACAGCAGCTCTTTCAAGAGTGCAGCTATGCCATTGGTGCTCAAATTCAACTCCGAGATTGCCGAGTTAGGTATGAGATGTATTCTTTCACTAAATGAAGCTTGTTGTGAGAGTTGTTCATTCATGAAATGATGGAGTGTCACCTCCATGTAAGAGATAGGGTCTAAGACAAAATAAGATAAAAAATATATATGATAACAAGATTGTCCTTCTCAATGAATCGAGACCGTAATACATGCGTAACTGTTTGAATCAGTGATGTTGATGAGGAATCGAAATATTAGAAGCATAAACTCTTAACATCAACTACTTATCCTATGTCAATGTAAGATTTTTTATGACGATCCCTGTACTTAATTTTCCCCTGTAAGATTTGTAGATAACTCTGAGGATTTAAATGGTAGAGCGATTCCTAATTGATGCAGTAGTCACATTGGACATCACATAGCGAGAGTGAGATCTTAGATGCAGTTATCCATTGGATATGAGTAGAGGTGTCAATATGGGTCATAAACCCATATTATGACCCACTTTTAGTTAAATAGGTCAAGTGAAAGTTAAATATAGGTCAAATATGGGTTAAGTGAAAGTTAAATATGTGTCAAATATGGGTCAAGTGAAAGTTAAATATGGGTCAAATATGGGTTGAGTAAGTTATTAGGTAGACTCATCATCTCTCTCATTCCATTCCCCTCCTCTATGCGTTCTCAATCTTCGTTGCCAATTTGATGAGGTTCACTCAACAATAATTAAAAAAATGATTTTTAAAAAAAAATTATTTTCCTCGAACTATTTCAATTTAGAGGTATCCACATTTTTTTATTTACTAATTTTTTATTATTTAATTTACTTTATAAATTTGATGTGAAATTTTTATTCAAATAATTTATATGTGAAAAGTTTAAAGTGGACTAAATAAGTGGGAGTAGATTTTCTTAAATTAAGTTAAATATTAATATGTGTTGGTAATATGGGTTGGGTATGGGTTGAGTATGGGTCGGGTCCGGTATATGTCATCAAATTTACATTGCATGAAAATGGGTCGATGTGGGTCGGACCATTTTCGACCCAACCCACCCATTTGACACCCCTAGATATGACTCCACGAAGAAAGTGAATGGCCTCTTCACGGAGAAAATGGGAGCTTGCTAGTTGGAGGATTTACTTACATTGGGAGTACTACTATAACAAAAGTTAAGCTTGTTTTAGTCCTCCTATCCTTTAATTAGTTTAATTTGTGGCTCTTCTCTTAGAGTTTGGCGTTTCAAATATGATGTCGGTAATTATGTTGATGAGAGTTTATGAGACTTTACACAGAGGAGAGAGGCTGGAGTTAGGGAAGATGAACAGTACATGAAGCGAAGGAACATGAAGATAAATAGAACCCAAAGGAAAAAAAGAAGAAAAAGAAAAGAGAAAAGAAATCATAAGAAAAAAAAAAGTAGAACGACATCATTTTGCATAAATTTGTCCATGTCAAACACTGGATGTGCCACATACGATGGCCGGTAATGACAAGATGTCCACATCAACATTTTCATGTCAAAATTGGTCAAAAGGACTACATAGGAATTTTGGTATAGATTTAGGGCTACGTTATAACATTTGAAAATTTTAGAACTAAATTGATAACATGATATTATGTTTAAGATTGTTTAATTAATATTCCCTATAAATAGAGACTAGTAAATTGAGGAGAGAACATAAACTATTAATTTTGGTCTCAAGAAGATTCTCATAAATAGCTTGCGCACATTTTCTTTATCAAGTCGAAAATCTAGAGAATTTGACAAATGAAGCAGACCTATCAAGAGAAAGGAATTTACATTCTTTGTGCTCTGAGGTTTCTTATTGATTCACAAGATGCAATTATATTATGTTTGATATATTTCAATTTCATATCTCCAAACTCCATGATGTGATTCAAGTCCACTTTTTTTAATAAAACTGCGTGTAAACTCTAGCAAAAATTTGATTGATGTGAATACTTATTTTGTCATAATTTTCAGTATTTCGTTTCTCTTGCAAAAATTTATGTCAACACTAATATTTAGAGTAATATAACAAATATAATCTTGGACCCATGTATCTTGCTACTTGCTTAATATAGGGGATAAGAAGATACTTGCATGATGAAGATCGCAACCAAATCTTGAGTAATAAGATTTTCAAAAACCTCGAACTTGAGTTTTGCACGTGAGAATCCTCAACCGTTTCAATGGAGATTCCGGCTCCAATTAACCGAATTTAGTGTCAATATGGCTGGGCCATAGTCATCTAAATGAGTTGCAATAGTGTCCAAGTCGAGATCCACTCAACCCTCATCCTCAGTATCTTGCGCTCGATCACACATTAATTTCATATATATCTGCGTGTGTGCATGTATGCACATGGCTAGGGATGTCTATACCTAATTTTATGACATTAAATTTTTTGAACTGGGTTCGAAAGTTTTTAGAGTTGAGTATCGGCAGGCCCGAGTTTCAATTTGACACGGTACTCAAGTAGTTCGAACTAGAGCTTGACTAGAAACCCGTCGAGATGTTGTCGAACGATCATCACCCCAAGCTCGAGCAACTCGAGAGATCTCGACTTCGTTTCACTCCTAGTCGGTCTCCACATATGCTCGTTGTGAGAGGAAGAGGGTATATATTTGATGTAGGCAAAAGGAATTTCCCAATTCTACTGCCACGACAAGGGATCATATCTTGTGCAAGCACAAGCTGGCTATTATACATAAATTCCCCCTTTATAATATAAAGAATACGAGAGAGTATGTTTTGCCAGGACGTCAACAAACTTGGATTATAATATATGACAAATTAACCGGTTAGATAGAGGAGCGAAATCCTTCTAATCCAATGAAGATTCCACCAAGATTTCTGAAAAATTTGGCACAGGATGTCACCCCCTATATCATGTCTAATATTGATCGTAGTGACTAGGAAAGACTCTTAAAACCTAGGCTCTTTCCATTTCATGGAAATTGTGATTCAGAAAATATTTTCTAGAAAGATATTTTAATATTTTTTAGAAAAATGTAATTATTTTTCGGTGTTTGGTTGAAATCTAAACATAAAGTGAAAAATATTTTCTATTGTTTGGTAAAGAAAATATTTTCCTCCATGTACTTTTTTCAATAATTTGTTTATTGTTTTATTTTTTAAAATCGATTTTAATTATTTTATTATTTAAAAACTATTTTTAATCCTTTTTTCTTTGAAAATACATTTTTATATTTTTTTCCTTTAATTTTTTTTTTTTGTTCCTTCTTCTTCCTCACCGAGTCTTGACCTTGTAACAGTCAACAACCAGCCAAAGGTGACTTGTAGCTCACTCGATCTCTAGCGAGCTCAAGCTCGTTGCTCGCTAGATCGACAAGCATGAGCATCGAGCTCAAGGCTCACTAATCTAGCAAGCCCCAAGGATGACAAGCCTTGAGGCTGGGGAGCGAGAGCCTTTGGCTCGTTGATCTGGTGAGACCTGAGGCCAGTGAGCCTTGAGCTGGTCGATCAAGCGAGCGATGATGAGCATGTGTGGTCAACGTAATCATCCACTCGTGAATTTCACTCTTCGTGCAAGCGCGAGAGAGAACGCAGGAGCACTAGGCGGTAGCTGAAATCTTGCGCAATCAAAGTGGGCTGACTATGGATGTTTTGTTTTCAGAGGAAAATTTGACAAGGGAAAATGCGGATGCAGATGTAGAGATTGAAATCAAAAGAAAAAGGTATTGGTTATTTCACCAAACGTGGAATCGAAATGATTGTGGCGATATGGCAGAGTCCATCATGGAAGAGAATGGGAGAAAGAATTGCTTGCTGGCCTCGACGCTCACTGGCATTGGCCCTCGCTAGATTGGTAGCCTCAAGCTTGACGCTTGTCCTCACCAATCTGGCTAGCGAGCCAAAGATCATCGGCAAGTAAGCCAGAGGTTGCCTTTGGCTGGTCGTTGGCTATCGCATGGTTGATAGCTAGCAATAAAGAAGATGGATAAAAAAAAAAGAAAAATAACAAAAATTAGAATTATAAAGAAGAAGGAGAAGAAGCAAAAGAAATGGATACTAATAGGAGTGTGAGATAAGAGAGAGAGTAAGTGAGAAAAATATTTTCCTTATTTGAAAGATAAAAAATATTTTCTTCTAGAATTTTTTTTTATGAAAAATATTTTCGCATCAATTCATTTTTTATGAAAAATTTTGAAAATATTTTTTGAAAATTATTTTCCCGAATGGAGCTGAATCAATGATTGAGGACCCTACGAGAAGTGAGCCCCTTTCATCCCCAACTCAGTTTGGATGCTTTCTCTACACTAAACGCCAAAGAGAGTTTGAGAGGGAAAGTCAGTGAAGCGCTATCATCATGTCCACATCGCAGAAAATCGAGGTCCTGCTCACGGTACTTTCCCTTTGTCTTCGTATCATTAGAAGTGACCCGGACATGACTCTTATGGAGAAGATATGTGCGAGAAAAATATTGGACACGCTAGGTGTACCAACGTGGTAAATACGGAAGGCCCATAAATTTACGACACCTGTCCAAGGTGGGCCCTAAATATCAGACTCTTCTCTCTCTCCTCTCCTCTTTCTGCAGTCTGCACGCTCTCTCTCTCTTGTCTCCTCTGCAAGCTCTCTCTCGCCCGACTCTCTCTCTTTGCCGCCCCCTCGTTCGACCGAAAAAAACAATCGACGCTCAACCGACGAACTTCGCGACAGCGGAGGCCGCGCGATGGTTCGTCGGACGACCCAAGGCACCCTCGTCCGAGTGACGAACCACGGCGCACGCCCGACAGGCGATGGCGGGGGCAACCTTTCAAGGCCGAGGCCGCGCGGTGGTTCGTCGGACGAGACACCGCGCCCTCGTCCCACCGACGAGCCACAGCCCGTCGCCGAATCGCTACTTCCTCCCGACAGTGCCCTCTCTCTCTCTCCCTCTGAGTCACTGAGCCCTCGTCCGACGAACCACCGCGCGGCCTCGAAAGGTTCTTCCGCCGTCGCGAAGTTGGTCAATCGGGCATGGTGGTTCGTGGGTCGGACGAGGGCTTAGTGCGGGAGAGAGGGGGCGGCGAAGAGGGAGAAAGTTGGGCGAGAGAGGGCGTGCAAAGGAAGAGAGACGAGAGAGAGGAAAGAGAAAAGGGAGCGCCGTGCAGAGGAGACAGAAGAGAGAGAGAGCGTCAAAGAGGAGAGGAGAGAGAGAGAAAAAGAGCGTGCAGAGAGAGATATTTGGGGCCCACCTTGGACAGGTGTTGCAAATTTATGGCCCTTCCTATTTGCCACGCTGGCACACCATACGTATTTATGTCGAGGCAATGGACACCGTCCCGATCCATCTGAGGTTCGACACCACAGAAAAGGGGTTTCACTACTACACCCACGCTTCTTTCTTCCATGCCGGGTGCAATGGTGCTCTGACCCACGTCGGCCATACTAGCTGCATGGATTTCCCCCACACGGAAGTCAAGAGAGTGTGCCCATACAGCAGCGGCACGCAACTTCAGCTTCGCGATTATAGTCTTAGGAACGAGCAATACGCATTCAGAGAATAACCGGGGCATCTATTGGAAAGTATCCAAAATCGTGATGTGTCATCTCTAAAAAATCAATAATTCAATAATATCTAATCACCCTGTGATATGAATAGGAATGGGAGGCGTTATTGGCGCCATTGATCTTTGTGTTCATTTGAACTAAATAATTGTATGCAAGAATGGATCAATTTGATATGGCAATGTTTGACCTTGATCCTATTGGAATTGGCAGTGTTAGATCTTAACAAGTACAAAGTTGTCTCAATTAAATAGAAAATTTTTATATTCAAAGAAGATGGATTTTGTTAAAATTTTTGAGAAAAATGCTAATGTTTGTTCTTAAAATGTATTATAATAGTATAACAAAATGGACGAAATTATGACCCTTAAATCAAGATTATTGTCAACTAATCTCATGAATATATGGAAAAATAGAGCATGCACTGCCAATGTATTTTTTTTTTTTTTTACACAAGCAATCTCATCTATCCTTGTTTTAAGGATTATCACTACATGCTTTCTCAAATCAGTGGTATATAAGACTTTTGTGTAAATTCCTTTTACACGAAGAGTGCATGCTACGATTTCTCTAAATATATTGCTTTTTGAAATCAAACATAATGCAGTTAACTAATTTGTCTCCGATGGAGCCCTTTCTTGATATGCATTTCCTTAAAAGAAAAAGAAAAACGATGTAACTTGCATGAATCCCCGTAAGTCATGCATCATCTATAGTTTTTATTATTTAGGAGAGTTTAAATTAGACCACATTTTCACTTTTCTTTAAAACATGCCCCTCCACTTTTCTCACCCCAACTTAAGTTTTGCTCACTATTGATGGGTGATTCTGTTTTTCAAGTTAATCTAAGAATGTATTTGTTTCGTAAAAAACTCAATGATAAAAAAAATACTTTTTGGGAAAACATTTTTAAAGAATATAGTTAATTTTCCTTTATTTGGTGATGTATGATCAAAAACGTATTTTGATGTTTGGATCTCACTGAAAAATGATTTTGATCTCATGAAAATATCTCACCCAAAAAAATTGAATTATTTAATTTTTAATTTAAAAACGAATAGTAATTACTTTTATTTTAAAATTAGTTTATTTTTTTCTTTTTCTTTTTTCCTTCTTCTTCTCCATCAATCTAGGGGTGATCGGTTCTTGGTTTGGTCTGGTTCCACTAAAAATTGGGAATTGGACAAAAAAGAATAATAAAATAATAAAAATCCTAGTTTTATAATTGTTATTATTTTATTATTTTAGGGTTATTGCTATTTTTAAGAAATTAAAAAATATTTAAAAAAATTGGCTTATTGTCCAATTCCCCTTCGGAATTGGGAACTCGATCAATGCCCTTGGGAACCAAACCAAATTGGTCAATTAGGAATCTGGATCTTGCCAATTTTTCTATTTTTTTGTTCTTTTGTTCCTTGGAATAGAAAAAAGAATGAAATGCGTTTGGTCACGATTTTTCTATTCAGGAATAGTCTAAAAAATAAGAAGTAACTTAGCAATTTTAAAACTAATAAAAATGAAAAAAATACTTGAATTGTTATTATTTTAGGGTTTATTGCTATTTTTAAGAAATTAAAAAATATTTAAAAAAAGTCGGCTTAGTCTAGTCCAATTCCCCTTTGGAACTAGAGAACAATTTTTGTATTTACCAAACCGAAATTGTTTAGGGAACCAAACTCAAATGGTCGATTTGGTCTATGTAGTTCCCAATTCGGTTGGTTTGATATGCTCACTCCTAATCAATTCTCTACTTCCTGGGTGCCATCCCCATCTGCTTCCTTTGATAGTTTGTCCTTAGCCGACTCATGAGGGGTGAGCTGAGACCTCACTACTAGAGGCCGCAAGCTCGCCTAATTTGGTAAGGCTCAAGTCTCATCATTGGAGGCCATGAGCACGCTCAATCTAGCAAGGCTTGAGGCTCTCCAGCCTTGGACAAGCTCGAGCCTCACCATCGGAGGCCGTGAGCTCGCTTGATCTAACGAGGCTAGAGCTCACCGATCATTTCTTAGTATTGGGTTTTATCATAGTATTAACCCTAAAGAAAAAGATCTGCTTGACCTAATAAATGACTAAATCAGTGACTTAACCTGAAAAATAAGTTATAAATGATGGAGTGCCCTATGACAATGAGTCCTTTCTATAGCCTGAATTCCAATTGTTCGTTTCTATGTAGTAAACAAAAGTGAATTAAAGAACCCCATATGATGACGTCTACATCACATAGTATCACAATTATGTTCATGGGGATTTTATGTAGCTTGAATATAATGAGACAAGCGATCCGATTGTGTCACTTATCAAAAAGATCCGCAATGGAGAGAAGTAACGTGAATCAAAAGCTTATTATGTCCTAATTGATTTGAGGTTTATCATGGCAATTGAGGGGTATGACTATTTCAGTGAAGCCACGTTTGGGCACGTCGATTGCTTCGAGTGCGCAACGAGGCACTAACCCAGTTGGACTGCACCATCTGCTTGAATTTCGCTCATAAGCAAATGCGAAAAGCTTGCCTGTGTAGCGTTGGAGCGCAACTTTAGCTCTAAGATTGCATAATCAGATATGGGAAATACGATTTCACCGAGTAACTCAAAGACTTGTTACCAAGGATTAGCTCATACTTCAGATGGAAAAAAAAAAAAAAAAAGGTTTGACACTCCCAGGCTTTCTGACATGAGTCCCCTTCTCACATCAACTCTCTCAACTCTCTGGCATCATTGTTAAACGCTCATCACAGTTCCACGTGCCGGACGCATCGAATTCTAATGCCATCACGGTTGTATCTTAGGAAAATGCTTAATCACTTATTGAACTCATCATGGTTATATCCTATATTCATGTTACCTACCTGTTTTACTCATTGCTTGAAATGGATTCCCATGGACCCACTCCTCCGCATTGTGTGACCGTCCACAAGATAATTAATATTTTAGGACAGAACCGATCACAAAAAAGTATCTGACCTATGTCATGCCTGACAAATTATATACTGCAAAAGCCTAGACAAAGAAGTTAGTCAATCAGGACATCGTAAATTTCTTAGCTAAGATTATTCAAGAGATGAGGATGAAATAATCCTATGCTACAAACTTGCACAAATGAATAGACAAGTAGTAAAATCCAAAAACCATGAACTAAGTTCTTTCGATAATAGCGGTCCAACTTATGTAACCGACCCCTTATATAGCCGAAGCTGGCCAACTCAGCTTCACAGAGATACATACTAAGTACCCAAATAAAGGGAAAATTGTCCAAAAATTATAAATTTATTGCACTTTTGCTAATTCAATCATAAACCTATTATTGTGCCAATTGAGTCCCACCTAAACCTTTTCGCGTTTTGTCAATTAATTTCACTTTTGCCAATTTTGGCTAGAAATCGCTTACGTGGACGATAGTCATCTTACGTGGAAAGGTCAATGCTAACGTGGATAATTTTTAATAATATTTTAATATTTTTTGAATTTTTATATTTTTGTTTTTTTTCCTTTTCTTTTTCTTTCTTCCTCTAATAGTCTTTGGGCCTCGGCATGGGCCAACGTAACAACAAGTGAGGGGTGACCTCACTGAAGGCCAACAAGGGTCACCCTCGCCGAAGGTCGGGGAGGGCTGGTGAGATCAAGCCTCGTCCAATTAGGTGAGAGAGACCCTTGCCAGCCTTTGGTGAGGGCAAGCCTTACCCGAGGCCAATGAGGGTCGCCCGAGTCAAATGAGAGTTGGTAATAAAACATAAAAATAGTTGATAATATGATAACCAAAAAGCTGATCGGTCAATCAAAAAGGATTGGTAAATTCTTATAAGAGTTGATAAGAAAGATTGATTAAAATTTGCGATTGGCATCTTGTCGACGAAAGTTGGTATTTTCCTAAAAGTATTGATAAAGTACCCTTTAGTTATCGGAAATCAAGTGAATGATAGTTATCTCTTTACCAGCAGTTTATTGACACTTAACAACTCTTTCAAAAATCTACAGGTACGAGAAAAACCATGTTCTTAGACAGAATGGTTGGATCTCCAGCAGGAACATGTCGGTCCGCCTCAAAAAAAAAAAGAAGAAGATTTCCAAATCAATCAAGTTTTATCGTCTAACCTCAAAACCAGTGCCGTTTGGTAACATTTACATAATACATATGTTTTTTGCCTTTTTTTTTGCATGCAATATTCAATGTGAAACTTTCCAACAAATAGATGGAAAGATGAAGTAAGGGTTTCTTTGCCGAAATGCGAAACAGCGTATATCCGAAAGTCTCCCCAGGTATAATATTCTGTCCAGATGTGATACATTGGCAATGCCTTGTAGAAGTTGATTGAGAGAATCAAATAAGATGATCAGAACAAAAACTAAACTATCAAGACCACGTCATCACACACGAGCACGGCGAAGAGATCTATGAGAGTAGCCCTATAAACCAGCCTGGCTGAATATGTTTTCAAGCAATGAATCGAAGATAAACAAAGACACAGAAGATTGCTGTATGATGACCACACGGAGCACCAAATTCTTGGCTCTAGGGCTCTTGTGTTTTTGCTATGTCGTTGGCGGCGCTCCCGATATGACCTTGAAGAACAAGATCTGCAATGCCCAAAAGTTCATGCCATGGGATTCGTTCGCAAGCGCACGAGGTGACGTTCTGAACGACTTGAGTGCGAACACGGCGAAGAATGGGTACAATTACTACAGCAAAGCCGAAAGCAACGGGGAATCGTGTTACGGCCATGGTGCGTGCAATGGGGCGTTGGTGAATGCAGATTGCGCATCGTGCATGAGTTTTGCTAAGGACCGAATCAAAGAAGAATGCGGCCAAAGCATCGGAGCTCAAATCCAACTTCAGGACTGCAGAATCAGATACGAAAACTACTTATTTTCAGAATAAGAGAAGTATTCCCTACTGTGAATTTTTGGACCTTTGTCCAAAAGCATGTGTGAATGGGCATAACTGAACATGAACAGGTTCTACCTACATCTTCATTCATGATGTTTCTTTATCATAATGTAATGCATACGGTTCCTGCAGTAGACGATCGCCCCCTCAAATTTGAATATCGATGGTTACATCTTCTTCGTTCATTGGGCCTTTCACCTACGAAATTTTTTCAAAATGAGAATTATTTGTCAAGGGCCAAGAGAGTTGAGATACGATAGAAGAGACACCTGTTAAATCTTTAGAACTCTTCAGATTTCAAGCAATTCAGGTATATCCTTCCTTCAAAGAATGCCTTCTGATAGAGAGATTTCCAAGAATCTGAATCCATCAACATATCGTGCCATTTGATTACTTTAGTGTATTGTGTGACTACTCTTTCATGAATTGACATTTGCTCCTCTAACGTTCCCTGTTTTATTGATGGAAGCATATCATATGATACAATAGGCATAAGCAGCCTAACGGGCATTTTGTTAGTCCTCCTCAGACTTCAACCATGTCTACCAAAATACACGCATATACTCATTTCATTGGATGAGACTAAACTCGCGTTTCAGTGTGAGCTCAAACTCAATCAACTTTTAAAAAACATTCATGGCATTGTGAGGAAGCCCTAGCGATGCAGCCAAGTTGTTGCTCTCCTCGCTCTGAGAAGAGACTAATTTTGGTCAAAAATTGCTGACAAGGAAAAAAATTTAGGATAAATTTATTATAAGTGACATAGTTTGGGATTTTCGGTGATATTTGCCCTTATAAAAATGATTAGTTTTCATCATTCGAAAAAACAACCTATGCCTAACCATTTTTGTTAATGATGAAACTATTTCTAATTCATTGTTGTTTATAAGTGATATAAGTAATTATTTTTAAGAAATTTTCTAAATCACGAATATTTTATAAATAAAACGCATCCATAGAAATTTCAATCTAGTCGCCGAATTTTGATTTTTACTGCTGGTACTAAACTTCCATTTCTTCACCGCTGATGGAAGTTTGAACGGGACTTGATCAACTTTCCTGTCAGATGCTGACTTGACAAAGACGCAGCCAATTTTTCTGAATGTCATTGCCATAAACTTTTTCAACAATCTTTCCATCACACTCTCCTAAGGGGTTGCCATTAGTGTTAAGATTTGCATACCCGGGTGTCGAGCCATCAAGATAGGGTTGCCGGGGCCGACTGGGCATCCACTTGACCGACATGGAGAAGCGCGACATGGCGTTCGTGGCGGCACTAGAGGGCGGGATCGCCACAGGAGAGAGAGAGAGAGAGAGAGAGAGAGAGAGAGTGGATGAATAAACGAAGTGAGAAGTTTGCACTATTTATAGGAAAGAGCATGTGAAACGAGTGGAAGGGAGATGTTTGTATTAATTGTAGCAAGGGCATGGGAAACATGTGGAAGGGAGAAGTCCGTACTAGTTGGCGGGCCAAATTAAAGGTTGTATTTATTCATTATCTATGAAGATGCAATAGCATAGGGCTGTTTGTCTTTGGTCGGTCTACTATGGTAGGAAGAAGGACACGATAAGTATTCTAACTTTCATATGACGCCACTTTAGTACCATAACTATTCAATCAATCACTTAAGTATCATAAATTTTAAAATAACATTGAATTTGATAGTGTGACTTTTTCAATGGATCACTTAAGTGTTGGAAAATCTGACATTGATATAAAAATTTATGACACTTGTGGGGAACGCCTTCTAAATAATTATTATCTTCTTAGCAACTTACTCTGATAGTGCATTTTACTCTCTATAGTGAATGGTGTTATCAATTTTTATGTCTATATATTAAATTCTAAATGCATTATTAGATATTTTCTGTATATATACCACATAACATGTCATGTCATGTCATGCATAACAAAGTCGATCATACGTAGATAGACATGTTATTTTCTTATTCTCTTATAGTTAATTTTTACTACTTATTATTACTTTAGATGTTACTAAACAGTATTTGCACTTCATACAGAGAGTATCAAATTCTTGGTTTTAGAGCGCTTATGATGTTGCTATGTCATTGTCTATTGTGGGTGCTTTAGATACAACCTCGAAGACCAAAATCGGCAACACTGATTACAAGTCATTTTCAATTGCCCGACATGACATTCTGGACCACTTGAGTGTTGACTAGGTGAACGACTATAATTACTACAAGTAAAGACGAAAGCTCCAAAGAATCGCGTTACATTCATGGAACGTGCAACAGAACCTTGGAAAATGTGGATCGCACATTGTGTATTGGTTCTGCTAAAGAATGATTCAAAAAAATAATGTGACAAAAAGCGTTGGACCTCAAATCCGACTTTGAGATTGCAGAATTAGATACAAAAATTACTCATTCTCGGAATAATGGAAATATTTCCTACCATGAACTTTGGATGCTCTAATTAACTGTTCGAAGTTTGCATAGGCCCGTTCTAATTAAAAAAAAATTAATAAATCCCTATATACAAAAGACTGGGCCTGCGTGGGCCGTGGCTCTCTCAAAGGACAATTTTTTAAAAGAAAATTACTTGGGAAAGCCCAGGCTTTGTGCGTCCCTCGGCAAGGACGGAGTCTTTTTTATTTTGGGAGATCCATTGTGTTGTCAATGATTACACCAGCAACATATTTAGCCAGAATAAATAAAATTTGATAAAAGGGACGATTTTTAGATCTTTAACACTCCATTTATTTTGTAGAAAATAAATAATTTAAAAAATATTTTAAAAATGATTACTCGTATCGTTTGAAATAATCAATTAATGGATAATTCATGGTGAAATTTTTTTTTTTGTTCGTTCATTTTTTGAAATAATCAATTAAAAAAAAATAACAGTTTATATCTAAATATTTCCGTATATGGTGAAATTTGAAAAAAAATTTTTTATATTGATTACTTTTTATTTAAGAGTCTTAATCAAAAAATTATAAGTCAACTAGGTTTATTAATTGCTCGATCCCTCTTCAATTACCCAGATATGAGGTTTTGTCTATAATACCCTCACACATGTAATGACGAAGATGGACTCTGTTCCCAAGGATACCTGTGTGTGTGTGTGTGTGAGAGAGAGAGAGAGAGAGAGAGAGAGGGAATCAGCAAGCTTTATCTGGGGGTGAGATTAAGTTCGAGTTCGAGAGCACGATATGCTGTGAATTCTAAGACGAAAAGCCACTGCCAGAGGCTCAGATGCTGTGGTATCGAGAGAAAGGCCGCGGAAGAGTCGTGCCAGAGAGACGCAGTTACAGAGTTATGGTGGTGCGGCAAAAGAGATGACTGTGAGAGAGGCTCTGGATATGGCGCTTGATGAGGAAACATCTGCAGATCCTAGAGTCTTTCTAATGGGTTAGGAGGTCGGAGAATACCAAAGAGCCCACGCAGAGGATGAGAGGGTTGTTGATACTGCAATCACAGAGGCTGGTTTCGCTAGAGTGGAAGGCGGCGCTGCTTTCTATGGTCTCAGGCCTGTCGTGGGGTTTCTGACATTCAATTTCGCTATGCTGGCAATCGAACGCATCATAAATTCTGCTGCAAACATGAGTTCCATGTCGGACGGCCATATATCATTCCCTATAGTTTCAAGAGAAGCTGCAGCAGGAGTCGGTGCCTAACACTTTCAGGCGTTGCGGAGACGTTGCCATCCCACCTAGAGGAAGCTTTACCGGATCCGGCCTTGTCAGATCACTCATCATCCTCAGGATCTATCGGACATGAGAATCATCTGTGGCATGCAAAATGAGAGTTGCTCGTGAACTGTGTATTATCTCAACATAAGCACAGAAGAATGAGAAAATACATTGACGCACATGCTCAAATATAATATGGTGGCGCAGGATGGGACCAGTGTTATTACACTGATTTCATCGGCTTACAATGTTTGGTATTGTTGTTAGCCTCAGAAAGCTTAACGTCTCCTTCGTCCATAGTACTGCTCGATTGTTTAACCATCCAATCCGCTCTCCCAAGTAACTACACAATCGGACACGGCTACTTATCTTTGAATCCCTCTCTCACGTCCAATTTCTCACTTTAAGATGTCATAAGCCCCTCAAGTGATGTTCCCGTGCCGTCTAGCGACAGATGTGGTTCTCAGGGGTCGGTATCAATCTGAACTACATGACAAGGAGACCAGGTTCCACTTAGATCAAAAACTGGTAGGGATGGGGGATCAAGATTCAGTTGACTAACCTTTTCTCCCAGTTAAACGCTGAGGAATTTAGTAGGCATTGGTGTGAAAGTTTCTTAAATTGACTAAGATGTAGCGTATCAAAATTTAGTTGATTTGCCCAAATAAATTCCGAATGCTCCGCATGAGAAAAAGGCTTGCCATAAAATCTCCATTGAGCGCCGAAATCTTAGAGAAATTTTTGGCCAGAAAGGAAGTCACGAAGTTTCAATTTCAATTGCAAGTGATCTAAAGCGGCATGTCCAAATGTTCATCACAATCAAAGAAGTCTGGTACTCACCCACAGCGCTGAAAATTTGAGACTTTGAACACGATATCATCTCCATCGACGAGCTCAAACACGCAGACATCTCCTACACAGTCATCTTTCTATCACCATGCACGCATAGCTCCTTAACTTCTCCCGCCATGATCTGTCTAAATGCCTAAAGAGCGGCAACTACTTTACTGTCACGAGGATGTTTCTTGATGAAGCCACAAGGAGTACTCTGCCCATCCACCGTTTCAAACAGCCAGTTTGATAAAGAAAGACCCATATACACGCTCAATCCTCGTCTTCTTCAGCTAGTTTGAGGAACTTGTCCTTTTGAGACTCTTAAGGTAGCCTCCCATGATCTGAAGTCACAGGCGCAAGTGGAAAAACATAACAAAAAGATAAAATAACGATGACCTCGAACCTGGAACGAATTTGAAAACAGAGCCCTAGCTGAAAAAGATGACGACGATGACGATTGAGGAGGAAGGTTTTACGAAACCAGCTTCCGACTTCAACTGATTTGCGTGCGACAAGACACGGAAGTCGGAAGAAATTCTGGCAGGCTGGAGAAATGATGGGCGGAGGAGCCGTGAACTTACTGAGTTTGCCGGATATAAATGGCAGGCAAAGGGCGAAACAACAAGGACGTGAAAATGGACCTGATGTGATGTTCATCACAATTCCACAAGATAATTGATATTATAGGATGGAATGTATTGCCCTTGATCACAAAAAGTACCTATAACCTATATAAATGCCTAACCGACAGTATACTACAAAGCGCAGACGAGGACGTTAGTCAAAAGAGGACATTGTAATTTCTTGGCCAAAAGAGTATTCAAAAGAGAAGTCCATGGATGGAATATTTGCCTCACATTTGCACAAATTATTAGAGAGATACGTGATAAGAACCCAAATAAAGTAACAATCTTAAAAATACACGCATCACCTATATAAATATCACGATGGTGTTTCAAAGAATTGTGCACATCGCGAGCTCTCTTCTCTTGTGCACCATAGTGAGCCACATGGCAGACAAGACCATGTTGAACAGGATATGCAGGATGAAATGGTATTTCCCCTTGGGTCCGCATGCAATCGCAACGAACATCGTCCTAAGCGAGCTGAACACTAAGATGGTGAGTCATAGGTACAACTACTATAGCGCGTATAATGATTCCATCGCAATGTATTGCGTGCATGGAGCGTATGACTGTGCACTTCAAGGCCCAGGATGTATAGCATGCATCGATTTTGCAAGAAATCAACCCAAGCACGAGTGCACCATGCCATCAGCGCTCAAATTCAACTCAAGGGTGGAAGAGTTCGGTATAAAAACTATTCTTTCAATGAATGATGTCGCAATATTGCACAAATAAGGAATTATAATAGAGTTTGAAGCAAAGTTGTTCTTTGGCCAAATGATGGAATATTGCTCCCATAAGTTTTTGCCGGCAAGTCGAACATGCATTAGGGTATAAATAAATAAATATTATATAGTATAAAAATAATATGAAAAATAAATAACAAAAAAAGAAAGAAAGAAAGAAAAGAAAAAGAAGGTAATGAAAAAAAAGCTCCAATACAGTCATAATTGAAAGGACTTGGTCCGGTCTGTTGGGCCCGGTTTAATTCACATAGCCCAGACTTGATCAACAAGCTCAGCCCAGACAACCGTCCGCCATCTATAATCACCAACGACCGCTATAGTACCCCCATCGACGGCCACCACATGCTCATCGATAACACAATAGAACGCATGCACCGAAGCTCCCGAAGAAAGATGTTCTTCGGAATTCTAGAGGATCCTTCATTGGTTCAACTTCTCCATCGTCCTTTAGATACTGTCGAAACGCCACCGTAGCCACCATCGCCGGTTCCGCTGTTGCTGCAATGCCTCCTCTCGTTCTGCTCTGTTTTCTGCTCAGGACGGACGAAAGTGCAACAACCTTGGTCTTTCCCCTTTCGCCAGCCCCAATCATCGGCATCGACACCTCCAACAACTTTGTCTTTGATCTGATCTTAGACCGAGGTCAAAACTCAGTCTGCCTGATTCCACGCACTCTGTTTCTGCCGCTTATGAACGAAACAGAGCCAGTGAGCTTTAGCTAATAAAGTAAATCAGTTGAGATTGAAGCACTATTAACAACTCGGACTTGTACATATGCGCGCACAGGCGAGCTAGATACAAAGAAACATTGTGAGGATTAACTAGCTCTTAACACTATCTATCTGAGCGTAATGATGCGGAGAGTTCTTGCTTGAAATTTGAATCAAACAAGAGAACAACGCAATCGCGCGGGGAGATATAGCTCGTAGATTAGGACTTGCACCTCGAAAATCTCGCGATGAGCAGTTTGAGCTTTTGACTCTCCCCAAATTCCACGCTGAAACTAATGTGAATAGGAATTGCCATGAACTTTGCAAAGTCACGAAGCTGAGGACGCTTAGGTGAATGCAATTCATTCCCCCAACACTTCAAGCTCAGACCGAAATGTCATGGCCATCGCTGGCGTCTTCCACTTTCATTGAGACAAATCCACAATAGCCGAGGCTCGGTTCCTCAATGTCGGCATTTGGCGCTGATGGTAGATATTCTATCTCAAAAGCGCTTCTTATCAAGTACGATTTCACAGATTCATTCTAACCTTTTGATAACCAAACCATTTCATCACATTTTTTCCAACTCCACATGCCAAGTAATTGCACCGTTCTACACTCTCAGATCCTCACCATATTTTCTCATAAACCTCTTTGGAATTCCCCATGGCACTTAATTTCGAATTCTAATTGAAGAACGACATAACAGAATGCAGAAAACCAAAGAGAAATGGAATGAATAAAAGCATATATATATATACTTTGGAGGAGGTATCGAGTTCTCGCAAAAAAGAGAGAGAGAGAGAATCCGCGAGCTTTATCCGGTGGGGAGAGCAAGTTCGAGTTCGAAAGCACTAGGATTTTGCCGATTCTAAGACAAAAAGCCACTGCCAGGGGCTCCGATGCTGTGTTTGCCAAGAGAGAGAGGCCGCGGAAGAGTCGTGCGGCAGCGACACAAAGATGCCAGCAGCATATTTGCTTTAGTCATGCCTATTAACATTCAGTTAATATGAAAAAATAAATAAATGAACTCCGAACGCCCTTCACACGACAAGAAACTGACAAACTTCAATTTATGCAGCCCACGTGCGAAAAAACTGATTACAAAATCTTCAAGAAATCGAAAAGAAACAATGCAAAGAATCATGGTTGATACATGGCTTAAGGGAGGTATATCAAATGTTGCTGCACTTTATAGTTATAAAGGTCAGGATAAGTCACTGGAAACCTTAAAGAAGCACCTAATTTGAGAGAGATTGTCTCCTCAAAGCACAAAAACAGAAAAATAACAAAAACAACAGCAACAACAAAAAGAGCGAAAAAGAATAGATAAACAAATAAATAGTGAAATAATCAAAAAAATAAATTTTTTTATAGAAAATGGTGGTGTTGAAAAGGGGGGGGTTTCTGGTTCGTGGCCTATTTCACATGGCCCACTCCATAGGCTAATAAAGCCACAACCCATTAGACTAACACACCCATTCAACATGGGGCCCGTGGAGCAGAGAGTATTCTCTGTAATTTGGTTCTCCAAGTCATTCTCAGTCCGGGACCGAGGACATTGAAAGTGCCTTCCTAACAGGGATAGGGACTAGGAGCAATCCAACACATGATCAACGCTACTAATCGATATGAGCAACAACAACAACAGCAACAACAAGGGATGAATGAATCAAGATTGAGTTAGATTCAAGAAAGGATGCTCAGCGAGCGAAACCTTAACATGAACTAATAATAGCATGGGAATGACTAAGCATGACATTAGAAGGTCTGACAATGCGATCATCTCATCCGATCATGCGTATTGATTAAAAGTAATCCTACTTCTACAAGGACTAGATATATTCCACTCAAATGACGAAATAAAAAATAATAAACACAACAAACGGTCATGACATAATGCCCACATAACTTAAATTAAATAAAAATAAAGTCGTTTTAGTTGAAAAATCATCTAATTAAATCTTGATGAATGATAAATGCATCACACATGCATTAATTTGGAGTGTCTAACGTTACAAGTAAAAAATAAAAAAACTGAAGTAGTCATAATTTTGGATTTTTGAGGTCACGCACAAAGAGAATAGTTTGGACTTTTGCTGGTTTTTCCATGAGAGGGGAAAAAAGAAGAAGAAGTTGAAGTGAGTTGTTGGATGAATCTTCATCTTAACGAATTACTCTTTTGTGCAAATCTTACTTTTGACCGATTTCTCGTGGGCTCTCCATATTTTTCCTTTTGTCTCTTTTTTTTTTTATCCTTTTTATCCTTTTCCCTTTACTTTTATATTTATTTTTAACGCTTTACTTCTCATCCAAAAGCCATGACCGGCTTCACCTTCGCTTCGCGCCTGGCTGTTCTTCGTTGTTTTCTCTTCATCCTCGCCGCCGCCAATCTTCACCCTCGCATCCCCTTTGCGAGCGCGGCGGTGACGGGCGAAACAATGGAATCCGAAAGACAAGTGATGAAGTGGGAGCAAACAGAACGAAGCAAGAGTCAACGGAACATATTCTGGAGTGAATCGGAATTCGACTTGGAAGTTCAATCGGACATGACACGACCCTGATGATGGTTTGGCGGCGATGGCGGCGTGAGCCCGAGATGGCCCAGCCACAGATAAATCTGGTCCAGACATGTGCAAGGACAAGGAAAAGGGATGACTCGAATCAGAGAGGAAACGATTGAATGAAGGGGGATTGCTCTCTAGCTGATGATTCCCTGCAACCGCGAACGGAGCACCCACCAGCGATTCATGGAGATCGAGCTCTCTGACGATTGTGGCTTCCAGCACTGACTGAAGCACGGAAAACGTCGCTACCGGTTCGAAGATGCCACTCGCCTTGCCGCCATGACGGCGGAACTTGACCATGGAGTTTCCGCAATCAACAGTCAACAATTACCGAGACGTTCCATCTCCGATTGAACTCTAAAATTGCCTTCGATTCATTCCAAATTTTGTCCGTTTGATTTCTGTTTCACTTTTGTTCTCTCCCATCCTCTCGCCGTCTCCCGAATTTCCATTGCTGTCGGTTGCCCTTTGGAGGAGGTATGGACTCCTCGCGTGCGCGCGCGAGAGAGAATCAGCGAGCTTTATCCTGCAGAGAGAGCAAGTTCGAGTTCGAGATCGCCGAGATGTTGCCGATTCTAAGACGAAAAGCCATTGCCGGAGGCTTGGATGCTGTATTTGTTGAGAGAGACTGCGGAAGTCGTGCCGCAGGGACGCAAAGATGCCAGCAGCATATTAGCTTTTGTCATGCATATCAACATTCGGTTAATATGGAAAAAATTATATAAATAAATTCCGAATGCTCTTTACTTGAGAACAAACTGACAAACTTCAATTTGCACAGCCCACGTGTGTGAAGACTGATCACAAAATCTTCAAAAAATCCAAAAAGAGACTATGAAAGGAATCTGCTATAAGCTCACCGGAGCTTCGTAAAATCATAGTTGATACATGGCTTAAGGGAGGTGTATCAAACGTCACCACACTTTATGGTTATAAAGTTCAGGACGAGCCACCGGAAACCTTAAAGAAGCACCTAATTTGAGGGAGACTGTCTCCTGAAATGGAAGTTACACAATCGACATTAGCAATTCAAGCGAATGTATCCTTTCACTCAAAACAGCTGAGGCCAACGTTTCAGAGAGGAACCTCCCCAGCCACCAAATTCACATTTCAGATGATCGAAACCTACCTCGGGTTGTCACTTGAATCCATCAAGGCAAGTGGTCAAGAGATCCAATGCAAACTAACATGAGAATAAATTTTTAGCATTCAGGAGATGATGGTGAGAATTTCTTTCTCCTCCTAGTAGGACAGATTGTGCAATTTGTGGAACATTAATCTAGAATCTCCGGAAGAGAGCAACCTATACTTGGCAATCTCAAAGTAACATACACATAGACGGAATCATCTTTGCAAGACATTTTGCATGAAGAACTAAACAAGTACCGACCATCTAACAGACAAACACGCATTGCAGTGAACATTGATTTGCGATTTAGATTGTTGATATGAACACTTTAGAGTGAGCACTTCAGCGATGATCATACAATGCACTTATAATGGGCATTTAGACATGCCAGCGGTGAATTTGCCGACAGAAATCACACAAAAATTCCTGAGTCTCTCTTCATGAAGCTAAGAACGAAGAAGGAAGATTATAGTGTTTATTTTATCCACTGCACGAAGGATGACCGGATCAGAGGAAGAGGTCATATGAGACAATGATGCTGAGGATCGGAGCCAGCGAAGGAGAAACGAACAAGTTCAGAGCACCCCGAGCAAACTCACTGGATAACAGGTGCTAAAGAGAGCCACGGCCTACCGGTGGAGCGATGATCGGAGATGATGCTATCAGCGCCGGGAGGTCTGTTGGAAGTCACCAGGCGAAGTAAGAAGCTGAGAGAGATGATTTTCTAGACGTTCAGAAATCTCTGAGCCTCCCCATCCCGTGTGCTCCGTGATGAGTGGATGAGAGTTGTGGCTGGCTATGGAGGACGAGTGGCGGCGGCAGCAACCGGTGGACTGAGGCGACGGGGAAGGAGTGGAGATGGAGAAGCATTTGGAAATGGGTTGATCCGATAGAGAAATTCTCTCTCTTGAGCTCCCGTTCGTTTATTCCTCATCATAGTGTGGCATGAATGTGGGATGAGTGGTAGAGGCTGGCGTCACTGATATTTATATGTGTTTGAACTAATTAATCGTTTATTGACGAAAAAACCTAATTATTCCTTAATAGGTATGGGTCAATTTGGTCTGACAATGTGTGGGCCTGATCCCACTAAAAATTGGTTGTGTACGTTGGATCTTGACAAATACAAAACTGTCTCAATTAGATCGAAAAACAATTAAATTCGAACAAGGTGAATTTCAATCTCAAACCTTATGTTAAAAATTTCGATCGACTACCTACGTCTATTGTTCTGAAGCATACTATAGGAATGTGGTGTCTCGTTGAGCTAAAATTTGAGATGGAGAAACATCATTTATCAAATGAGAGCCAAGGAGGGAGGAAACTTTGGATTGACTTCCGATACGAGAGGTTACCACATTTTTACTATGCTTGTGGTTGTATATTAGGGTGACTTTTATTCCATTAGGTTTGAATACCAAAAAGAATTTTACACATGAATCATACACATAAGATATTTATATCAAATAATAAAAATATTTAATCCACGTTGTTAAATAATGATGGCTATGTTAATGCATGAATTTTATTTTCCCCTTCCTAAAGTAGTTGGGTAAAAAGACGTGCATATTCACTTATCATTTTTAAATATCTAACTCAATATATTATAGTCCGCATTATCAAATAACATACCATTTGTCATTTGAGCAAAATGAAAGATATATTAAATATTTATTAATAATTTGAAGATTACATTAAACAAATCAAAAATTCATATACGATATTATACGTTAGGTCAAAATTCAATATCTATTCCTTTGCTGTTTTTCCTATTTTCACTCGCATCTCAATTATGTATGGTCTAACAAGGCATCACCTTTGATTTTAATGGATACTTTGTTCCCTCTCAAGGACTCAAAAGGTCATGGTCTTGGCATTTTATTAAATTAGCAATCGACCGATAATTGATAACACGAGTTGCTCTGAGCCACGTCAACAACCGACCCTAGTCAGCACCCCATCGCGGGGCCCACAGTTAAAACTGGATAAAGCATCGCGTAAAACCCACCCAACGGCTTTATCACTTTATCCTCGTCTTTGACCAGCATGACCCGTACGATTAACCGACCCCTCCGCTAGCATCAGATCCTCCCACGTGTCCCGTTACGTCGCTCCCCCTCACACTGGTGGGCAGCATCGACGGCCGAGCAGCCTCCTGCGCTTTTATCTCGTGTGAGCGCGATGCACGATAACTCGCTCCGTTTATGTTATTATTATCTTTGAGATAATGACGCAAATAATTTTTGGACTTTCAATTTATTTAATGTAATCCATGAATTTTAACTTAGTATGCAATGTAATTTCTAAATTTTTAATTTGTTTAATATAGTTTTTAAATTTTTAGTACATGTTTCATATAATCCTTAAACTATATGAAAATATTCAATATAATCATTTGTCTTAAATTAATAGAAAATATGACCAAATTGAACATTTTAATGTGGTGCCTCATTGAGCACACATGTGAAATGGAGAAACATCATATATCATATGAGTGGAGTAGGTGATGAGAACACAAATCGAAGCGAAGGATCTTTAGTTTAAGTGTGCACATAAGAAATTTCTTAGGCTTTGCATCATAGTACCAACAATTGCAAGTCACCTTCTTTTGCTTGAATCAATTCATAAGGGTTCTTGCTTGTATATTTGTTGATTCATGAGCTCAATTGGGTATTATTTGATGGAGTAATTCCTCGGGACATGTTTCCTTAAAAAGAAAAGAAAAGTGATATAACTCAAATGAACTCAAGCGGAGGAAGGAAGATCGCGCCGTAAGAAATCTCCACGGACAGCCGGCTCTTCGCTGACATTCAGGCGATGATGATATCCATCGATCATCAGTCATAGTTGCCAGGTCATCTCCATCTCCGATTCGACTCTAGAATTGATTTCGATACGTTCCGGCTTTGTTTGTTGATATCTGCTTCGTTTTGCTTTTCTCCAATTCTCTCGCCATCTTCCGAATTCCCGTTGCCATCAATTGCACTGTGGAGGAGGGAATCGAGTTTGCAAGGAAGGTATTGTATGGAATGACGAATTCCATCTTTTGTGAAAGTCTTCCTTTCGACCAATTTCTCGTGGGCTCCATCCAAAGAACGACCCACCGGCTTCACCTTGTTTGCTCCCGTTTTCCCCACAATCCCCACACAAAACCCGAATTATCTCCATTCGCCCGCTTCGCTTCGCTTCACGCCTTTTTGTTCTTCGTTGTTTTTCTCTTCATGCTCGCCGCCCCCATCGATCTTCACGCTCGGCGTATTGTCTCGGATGATGATGACTCGGATTGGCCTTGGTTGCCGGCGGTTGATGAAGTGATGCTAGACTGGCGGGAGGGATGAGAGTGAACCCCAAAGAATCTCATCCTTCCAGTCGGCTGATGATCCATCCAACCTCAGCCTTGGCAATCGGATAAAGCTCTTGTGAACGGTGAACACCACCCTGCATCCCCCTTTGTGCGCGGCATAGACGGCCGAAACAATGGAATCCGAAACACGGGCGATGAAGTGGGGGCGAACAGAACGAAGCAAGAATCGACAGGACATACTCTGGAATGAATCTGAATTCAACTCGGAAGTCCAATCGGAGATGAAAAGGCCCTCACAATGGTTTTGCAGTGATGGCGGCGTGAGCTCAAGATGGCCCGCCCACAGATAAAGCTGGCCCAGACATGTGCAAGGACAGGAAAAGCAACGACTCGAATCAGAGGGGAAACAATTGAATGAAGGGGGCTTGATCTCTAGCAGATGATTCACTGCCGCGAACGGAGCACCCACCAGTCATTCATCGAGATCGAGCTCTCTGACAATTGTTGCTTCCAGCACCGACTGAAGCACGAAAAGCGTTGCTACCGGTTCGAAGATGCCGCTCGCCTCGCCGCCACGACGGCGGAACTTAACCACGGAGTTTCCTTGATCAACAGTCAATAATTACCGGGAATTTCCATCTCCGATTGAACTCTAGAATTGCCTTCGACTCATTCCAAATTTTGTCCGTTTGATTTCCATTTCGCTTTCGTTTTTACCCATCCTCTCTGCCGTCTCCCGAATTTCCATTGCCGTTGGTTGCACTTTGGAGGAGGTATCAAGTTCTCGCAAGGAAGAGAGAGAGAGAAAGAGGGAATCAGTGAGCTTTATCCAGAGGCGAAAAGCCACTGCCGGAGGCTCGGATGCTATGTTTGTCGAGAGATAGAGAGAGAGGCTGCGGAAGAGTCATGCCGCAGCGACGCACAGATGCCAGCATTTTTGCTTTAGTCATGCGTATCAACATTAAGTTAATATGAAAAAAAATTAAATAAATTCCGAATGCCTGAGTCTATTGTTGAAACGTACTGTAGGAACATGGTGTGTGGTCGAGCACATATGAGATGGACAAACAATTGCACATAGAAACTTTAGCTCTTAGTGTGCACATAGAAATTTCTTAGGCTTGGTACTGCAATGAACTCGCATGATTCATTTGTTCCACACCAACAATTGCAAGTCATCTTCTTTTGCTTCGGTCATTCACAAGCGCTCTCGTCCATATATTTACCGGATTCATGAGGTCTATTTGGTATTGTCTGATTGAGACATTTCTCAAGACACGTTTTCTTAAAAAAAAAAAAAAGTGATACAACTTGCATGAAACCCCAAATAATCGCACATCATTTAGAATTTATTTTTTAGAGTTTTATAATTAGACTGAACTTTATCTTTTCTTTTAAAAAAAAATGCCCCTCCACTTTTCCCACCTCGACTGAGTTTTGTCGATTAGTCGAAGGGTAATTCGGGCTTTTAAGTTAACCTAAGATGCCAATTGGGAATTTTAAATATCAAGCATGTAAAATGGTGTGTGAACTGAAGACCAATAGTGAGCGAGGAGGGTCTTGGAAATTTTATAAATTAAATTTATGGGAGACAATATTTTATGCAATTATACCTTCTGTGAATTTAAGGAAATAAACAAATAGAAATATGACATGCCAAGTTTGGCATGTCCATTGCATTCGGTCATGACGCGTGTGGCAAGGTGCTAGAAATCAACTCGAGCATTAGTGTAGCCATGCAATCGGCGCTCAAATTCAAATAAAGGATTTTAGAGCTAGATACGAGGACTATTCACACCGAATGATTTTGCAATGTTGCACAAATAAGGGATTGTAGCACAATGTGCTGTGAAGTTATTCTTTTGCCAGCAAGTTGAACATGCTTTTTGTAAAGATAAAAACAAAAAGAAAAAGAAAGCAATAAAAAAGCTCCAGCTCAGTTAGAGTTGAAAGGGTTTGGTCCAGTCTGTTGGGTTTGATCCACAATCGCAGCCCAGATCATACCAAGCCCATTAGAGTTAACCTCGGCCTAGACAATTTCCCTCACTAATCGACACCAGAAATCCACCGTCCGCCATCTCCAATCACTGACAGCCACCATCAAGCCACCAGTGATGGCCGCCACAGGCTCAGCAATAACACAATAGAACGCATACGCTATGGCTGACGAAGAAACTCTCTTTCTCGGGAATTCTTGAGGCTTCTTCATCGGTTCTCCTTCTCCATCTTCCTTCAGGCAATGTTAGCCGCCACCATAGCCGCCATCGTAACTTGCTCCTCCATCGCTGGTTTCGCTACAACAAGGCCTCCTCTTGTTCTGCTCTATTTTCTAGTCATTCCCCACTTCGCCCGCCCCGATCATCAAAGTTGGCACCACCAAGGAACTTTGTCATTGATTTGATCACCACCCGAGGTCAAAATCTTAAATGTCGTCAAGGTAAATTCCACACATTGTGTTTCTACTACTTATGAACGAAACAGAGTAGGTGAGGAATAGAGCAGGTGAGGTTTAGCTAATAATTTTTGTGAGTAAATCAGTTGAGATTGAGTAAATTTCCAAATGATAAAGCCAACTTGATTTCTTATTGAAGTGTTTTATATCATACCGCGGTTTATGAGCAACTTTAGGTGATTCTGTCCCTAGAGCATAAAACTCCTAGTCCAATTACGTCAGTAATCACATCTAAACTGTTAATATTCTAAAAAGAAATAAAAAAAGAGAATTCATAATACTTGACATGGAATTACTAGTTTAGGTTGACGAAAATGGCATCCATAAGGAGGAATGAAGATCATATGCTACGAACTGTGCTACACGAAGAATATCAGAAATCTCTCTCTCTCTCTCTCTCTCATCGCAGCTTTCCTCGCATGCCTAGCCTAACCTTGATAACCACTGAAACTAGCCATCGTCATCAGAGATATAGAAATTCCACCGCTCCTTCCCCCTATCTTTGTTTGACCCTCGATTTTCTCTCTCTCCCCGATGTGCCGACCTTGAACTTGTGGCGGTGTTGTGTTTGTGGATCCTGATGGAGCTCAATGCCATGGATCGAGCTTTGCATCGCCGTTGTCGATGGGTTAGTTGTTGATAGCAATGAGATTTGAATGCGCTTCCTCCAGATCTATTCTTCATCCTCGTCGAATCTCTGCATATCTCGACCGGGATGGCTAGGTGCGATGAGATGTTGACGGTGGTTGTGTGGAGAGAGGGAAGGAGAGAGAACTGAGCAAGCGATGGAGCGAACTAGATGCAGCCTCGAGCTGATGGCGTGACGTGAACACAAACCATGGCAAAAGAATCTTTATCCCTTAGTGTGCACGTGGAAATTTCCTAGGTTGCATGAAAGTAGCTTGAATTTCATGAACATAAAAGTTTCCTTAAAAGAAAAAGGAAAGCGATATAACTTGCATGAATCACGATTGAACCAATTGTGAGGGTATTGGAAATTTTGTATGGATTAAATTTATGGTGAAAAGAATATTTGATACTATTATACCTTATGTGAATGTTAAGAAAAAAGCAAATAAAAATAAGACATCCATGAAAAGAAGATTTCTACTTTTATACAAGGGTATGAGATGAAGGGTTTGCATTGCTACGACGTCAAGAAATGTTGGCTTGTATGACAAATGCCAGATTCGCCTGTTTAGGAAATGGGAAGACGAACAAACCTCGAAGCAATGAAACACAATGGAGATTCGCATTTAATCGAGATTTCAAGACTCGTTGAGAATCACCAAGTTGTTTTTGCCTATATCATTAATAATGGCTAAACGATTAGTCAAAATGGAATTTCCCTAAAGCTTGATTAAAGAAGAGATTCATTTGACGTGATTAATGACTTAGAGATCAGCTACTTAACCAAAAATTAGTAATAATAATAAATGATGGAGCGCATATGAGAATGAGTCCTTTTCATGGCCAAATTCCAATTGTGTGTTTCTCTGTATTAAAAACAAAAGTGAATGAAAGAACCACATATGCTACATGCCTACATCACAGAGAATCACACTTATGCTCATGGGGATTTTGTGTAGCTTGAATATAATGAGTGATCCTGGACATCTCATTTATCTAAAACTTCTACAATGCAGAGAAAGTACCACAAATTGAAAGCTCCTTGCCAAAACCGATGTGTTCGACTATCTCGGCTAGGCCACATTTGGTAACATTGACTCCTTCGTCCATGGAGCTTGCAACTGGGCGTTGACCCAATCGAATCGTGTCGGCTGCATGAATTTCACTTAGAGGCAATTAACAAAAGCTTGTCCACATGGTGTCGGAGGCTTAGCTTCAAGATTGCATAATCAAGTACAAAGACAATGATTTCACCGAGTAACTTAGGACTTGCAACCAAAAGATTAGTTCATATTTCAGGAGGGGTAAAAATTACTCAAAACCGATTTATTCAATCTAGTTCTTGATTCAACCCGGAACCAATGCTCACCCCAATTACCAGGGGTCCAATCGTGATTTATTACTTTCATTTAAATAACCCATGACAACAATAATCAATCCTCCCCCCAAACTTAATATATATAACTGGACATGGCTTTTCTTGCAGCAAAATATAATGGCTAAATCCAAAAAATCCAATTTTGGAAATGTGATGATGCGATCGCTCCTCTTTTAACCCCATCGAAAACGTGCAGCGCCTGAATCCCCCATCCACCCATTAGGGGTGAGCATGGTCCGAGTTGGGCCGATCCACCCCCTGACCCTAGGACCAACCCGCATAGCATTGGTCCTCAATTTTTGGGACCGAGGACTGACCCTATTGAGCCTAGGACCGAGGACCGGACCGACCCAATGGGTTCGGTCCGGTTCCAGGGTTAACTCGGGACCAACCGTTAATTTTTTTCATTTTTTTGTATTTCTAAAAAATTAAACCAATTATTTCAAATTATATATTTACCGATACTGTGATTTTAACTAAACTATAAATACTAATACATATTCAACAAATTTAAAATAAAGTAACAATAAAAATTTCACACTTGCTAAAAATAAGAAACCATAAAAACAATTAAGATTGCTTATAGAGCCACAAGACGAGCGTTGCTCACGAGCAAAAAGAATTTCTAATTAGGGCTTTATTTCCTTATAATTTACTCAGAAGGAGCAAGGTTAGTGAATAGAGGTGAGCGGCGCAAGCGTTAAGCGACAAGTGAGGTGAGCATGGCAAGCGGGGTGAGTGTCAAGCGGGGCAAGATTGCTCACGAGTGAAGTTATTTTTTTCGATTTTACTTGGCAAATATAATACTAAGAGGATAAAATAGAAAGAAGAGAACAAGAGCATTGGAGGAGGATGCTATTTGAATTAGGGTTTACTCTTTAAAATAAATAAAAATATATATAATATAATATAATATATAAGGCCAGGGTTGGTTTGGGTTGGACCAACCCGAAACTCCTAGAACCGAAGACCAATCCGCACAATACTGGTCCAGGGATTTTAGGACCAAGGACCGACCCAGTCCCCTTGAGAACCGAACCGGGATTGGCAGGGTTGGGCTGGTCTGGGGTCAGTCCAGGGTTGACCTTGGACCAATGCTCACCCGTACCACCCATCACATTCATCAACCGATCCAACCAGACACGATCATATAAATAATTTGCATTTTTGCTTTTTAGCTTTTTTTGCTTAAGCTGTTGTCAGAATAAAAATAATAAGAATAAATCAACCGCTGAGAAAGCTCCGTAAGGAAAGAAACAGTACAGATGGGGCTCTGATCGGGGGACAGCTCCAGAGTCGGACCCATCATCGCATCACACCTCTGATGGCCCCATCTCAGCCGCCCGTCACGCTCGCGCATGGAACCCCACGGTGGAAGATCTTTTCCCGCCCCGGCCCCACGCGCACAGTGTCGCCACGTGTCATTCCGTCGTGCGCACTACCCAAGCTGTCCCACCCTACTGTAGCGTGTAGGTGTAGTGGGCGTAGTGCACATAAGAATACAGTAATCGATCTGTTGTAGTGCCTGGAGATTTTCGAGTCAATAGCTGAATCGTCTGCTAGAACGCTACGTTAGGAAGAGATGCAAACCAGGAAAAAGAATATAAATCGCACGAATCCAACAAATCAAAGGATGGAGTACATCCATTTCGTTCTGTATCTTTGTGGGGGAGGATTTGTAAGGCAAATATGAAGTGGAGGACCTCTAATTTTTCGTCTTCATTTTTTCAATGCATCTTTCCCGGGATCGACGGGCCTTGTGAGAGAGTTCTAGGGGTTTAAGATCTCGTATTGATCTCTGACGGAAGAGAGATAAGCAACACGAGCAGATTAATCTTTCGTGCAATCACGAGATTGATTGAAATAAACGCGATGGTAATGTATCGAACTTTACAAAAATGCTGGTCTAAATGGAATGAATTATCTGGAAAAAAAGGACCTCGACTTTGGATGAACTGAAGCGTGACATGATCAAAATGCTAGTCTTGACAATGGTGTCATATGATCCATTTAGCCAAATGTAAAATGCACGTGCCGCTCAATGTTTGATGCTCCATCTGAAATCCAAGTACTAATGCGCCCTCGTAAAGGAAGAAGGGAATCAAGGCTTGCGACTAATTCAGCTCAAGATATCAACGGAATCAGTTTCATCTCTGCACACATCACGTATAGGCATTCTGGAGGCTTCTTCATCGATTATACCTTCTCCATCGTCCTCCAGACATCGTTAGCCGCCACTGTTGCCGCTCTCCCATCGCCGGTTTCGCTCCGGCAAGGCCTCCATTCATTCTGCTCTGTTCTCTGGTAAGGACACCTGAGAGTGCACGGACCTTTGGTCATTCCCCCTTCACCAGCCCCGATCATCGACGTCGACATCCCATGGGACTTTGTCTCCAACCCGATCACCATCCAAGGTCAAAAAATCGCTCTCATCAAGGTAAATACCACACTCTGCTTTTGCCGCTTATGAACGCGAAACAGAGCCGGTGAGCTTTAGCTAATATTATTTGTGAGTCGAATAGCTGGAGCGGATATTTTTGGGGTAACATTTGTTTCCGAATAAATTCTCCTATTTTGTTTTCACTAACTAAAAAAAAAAAAAAAAAAAAAAATGAAAATGGTAGAAAAATGCAAGTCTCAGTTAGGCGGTTACATTTTAAGAATAATTTCATTTGAATTTCATTTGATTCATGTGTAAGAGAGCATGATCCTGAAGAAATGGAGGGTCTCCAGCACAAAACATAAAATTTTTTCCTTTGTAGTCTACCATTAATTTTTTTTTCTCATTGATATAACGCCAATTACAGCACATCAAAGAATTCAAATTAGTTTGTAGTTAATCGTTTTGATTTTTAAAATTTCTCAAAAATGTCAATAAAGATTTCGAAAGATATATAATATCTTGATGTACATTTGGATACCTACAATTTCATGAATCCAAATTTGTTGTTAATTTGATTAAAACAGAATATAAAAGTATCGGGTGGCCAACCCCATCCACAAGATGAAACGGTCACGTATCAGGGATTAGCATGTTGAGTTGAGAATTGAGAATAAGGGATCATGAAATTTATTTCTCTTCTTAAGTAATTCAGATCGAAATGTCACTCTTGATAGTTATACTTTTGAGTGTGGGCTGAAAGCCAATTAGACATATTTTGCAGATGTGGATTTGGATTCTGACTTTCTTTATAACAGCATATCCTCGACGAGGATTAATCTTTTTACAATTAGGTTGGATCAAGTTCGAGTTCGTCGGGTTTGTAAGTCAGCTTGAGTCTGGATCAGGTCAGTTTTCTGGTGGATTGAATGACTTCGTCGATCAGAAATTATAACCCCAAGCGAGAAGCCGAATTGATGTGCGGGCACTTCATGGGCTTTGATGTCGGCCTGCGGCGTATGGCCATGCGCTATTATAGAAGTCAAGATTCGAAAAGTCCCATGTCTGAACATCAACAAGATCACGATCACACAATCAGCGGAAATACAAGCAATCTCAGAAATATTTAAATATAAATTGGGGTGGACAGTCTTCGCCACAGCTGGAGCAAATAGTCGAGATGATCATCAAGAATGCGGTTACGCCTGAGCTTCATGGCTATCAATCACAGGCCCAGCTCGACATATGTTCAAGGAACGGATTCATGATCTCAAACGGTCAAGAGTAGAGTTGCATTCTTCAATTGCAGAGTCGTGAGGCTGATCCCAGTAATTCATAACATCACAGAAACTCGTTAGGTTCACAGAAAATCTGAAAAATGATAAGACTGCAACTAGCTCAAAAAAGAGAGCAAAGACAAAATGACATATGCAGGATATTGGTTTGAACTAATAATATACGGCATGAAGTGATGCATCCGGTGTTCATCTCAATCCAACCTAAATCAGGTCCTTACCAGCATTACCGAAGACGAAGACTTTCGAATGCTACGTTGCTCCTATCGATGAGCTCAAACACAGACGTCTCCTTTACTCGGACGAGATGAGTTTCTCTCGCAGATGTTGGCCAACCACCGGAGAAGTTCACGGCGTGGTATTGTTGATTGGTGCTAAGTTGGCCCGGCCCCGATCTGTTGGAATTCTGAGAGCTGCAAGTTTCGTCGGTTTTTGACACGTGTCTATGAATATGCAAGGAACAACACTCCACCCATGTGGATAATTTTCCAGTTTATCGTATAATTTCAGGTACAGTTTGGATAATTTTCCATCGGCATATTAGTTTAATGTTTCCGATGATTTCAAAACAATCACCCGAATTGACACACTTATATTATGTTTACTGTTTTGATTGCCCTGTTACCAAGTTTCATTACTCGATCAATAAGATGGTCGTATGGCCATGGACACTTCAACAAGAATAACATGGTATGTCGTTTTATATTTGAGATATGCCAGTGATGAATGGAGATTAGGGTGGTACTGCTTTTTCCCTTCATAACAAGAGATTGTCAAATTGTCATTTTGAAAAAGGGATACTCTGATTCAAATTCTCTATCTTTTGCAAGGATAGTGAGAGGCCTTGGATGAGTTGAACAATGAATAACCGGCTGAGCAGGACTCAATTGACGTTTAGGTTGTTTGGTCTGAGCTACAATATGGAAAAGGAGAATTGTCACAAGCACATAAGTGAAATATTTCGAGTTACGACAAAGTGATTTAGCACGATCTTTGTATTAGACATAAGTATTAACAACAATTTGGGCCACCCAAATCAATGCCATCAATCAACGTACAAAAAGGTTATCATCAAATTTTTAAGAATTTGAAAAGTGACTATGAAAAGCATGTCATGTGCTCATACACAACTTATAAAACGACAAGTCACAACTCCAAATTATCCTGAGGAGCAATTCGGAACTTTGAAACTCACAAACGGTAAAGGATTTTATCATCCTAGAAGGCGGATAAGAAGGAAAATGAAATTTAGCCTTTGGTTTCCAACATGGCAAGGAACCCTCTGAATCTTCAAGGTTCATGAGGTCTTCAGAATCTTCCCATTTTCTCGAGAGGAATTCGCTCTAGTTTTAAGTTTCATCACTGCTTGAGGGATAATGTATCTGTAGGAGCACTTTTATCAAATCTAACTACATGAGTATAGAGTCTCTCCCATGACTGATGGAATGGTGCATAAATTTCCACGTCCTTCTAGAACCAAAACACGTCACTTTTGACATTCTTTTGTAATACAAAACCAGGTTCAATAACCTGGAACCAGGGCGAGTGCTGAACTAGAGATCCTTTCCAAAACAGCAATGATAATAGCGTAACAAGCTCAAGAGAGAAACCCAAAGTAAAAAGGTGTGCAGGACTTTTAATCACAAACATCCGATGTATGGGGGTGGCTACGCCTAGAAATGATAAGTTTGTAAGTAGCACAGAAAAGAGCACAGTTACAAATATAAGTGCACTTTCATCTGGTTCATCACAACAGAATAGCAGCATAAATTGCTTTTAACTAGTATATGGCCTAAAGTGACACTTCCTATGTTCATCCAATTCGACCTAGACATCGTCCCTATCAAGGAGCTCAAACATGCAAATATCCCTTTCATTCAAGAGTAAGTTCCGCTCATAAACGCAGACCAACCAACAGAGAAGTTTGCCAGACCGTAGCATCGATAGGTCCTGATGGTCACCGGCCACAATGTGTCCAAATACCTAAGAGTAGCAATTTGCTGGTTTTCTTGACTGCATGTCTTTATGAATTCATAAGGAACGCTCTGCCCATGAAGACATTTGACCAGCCAATATATGAAATGTAAGCATACACTAAAGTGAAAAGGCAAAAAAGGTGTGCATTAATGCTAGTATTTGAAAGTTTCTAGAGTCCATATTGGCAGTCTAAAAGGCTTGATGAGATGGTCTTTAATCACAACTTGCAATCTGAAATCAAAATATCATAATCCTATGCTCTTAGACTCTACAATTAGTATGTGTAATCAAAATAGAGACACGCATGAATTTGATGAATACCTGAGTCACCAATCTTGCATTGCGATATGCATAGAACAGACATGAAAAGCTGCACCTAGGGTGCTACATGGATAAATGTACACATAAAGTAAGTAATCTTCTTCCCTGGCTAAAAAAAAAAAAAAGGTGATCTTCTTTTCTTCTTTTTGAATCATAGAGTTGGTTGGAATAATTTTTAAGGTGTAGGGCCGAAATACCTTCCTTTCATTTCCGAATGCAAGTTTGAACTTGCTTGCAACAGTAAATCTCATGAACCAGTCATTCCGAAGAAGCAATATCCAACTAGTGTTGCCGTGCTATTGCAGAGAGCTCCGCCATCCCAAGCCTAGGCCTATTTCTGTAGTTATGGCTTAAGCCAGACATTTGGTGTTGCCTCTTCTTCCCAAGCCTAGGTAGCCAGAGAAAGTACCAAGTAGTTATTTTTGGGAGGAATTTGTACTTAAACTAGAAATCATTATATTCCTAATTTATGGTTGTCATTGCCTTCATCATCCCTCTGACCTTGTTTGTGCACCCAACTGTCACTAAATTATTTCCTAATTGTTGTATGACTTAATGTTTTTCTTAGTCCTGTTACTTAGTTGTTAAGATGCCTGTTTTACACATATAACCATGAACACTTCAAGGAAGATAACATGTCATGTGCTTTCTATTTGAAAGCAAATTAACGTGGGAAACAAATAGGACAGTGGGGTGTAAACCACCCAACAAATGTCAGAGTCTCACTTCCCACAGACCTCGTCCTTGAGGATACCAATGGCTCCTTGATCCCTGGATAAAAGACCTTGTGTGCATAACACTTTGAGAACCCCCCAAACATACCTACGATGGGAACCGGGTTACTAAAGTCATGATTGAATAAATGGCAGTTCGTTTCATCCTTCTTGTGTTTTAGGTGCAAATATAGAATAGGTGGCATTCATAATTGAGATATGCCAGTTATAAATGGAGATCGGGGCCTTACCGTCATTCCTTTCTCAAGAAAAGATGGCCGCAGCACCGTTTGGAAAAAGGGAAACTCCAATTTGAATTCTCTAGCTTTCTCAAAGGCAGTGAGAGGCCTTGGGCACTTGGAACCATGAAAAAGCTGCTTAGGAGGGCTCACAAGACATTTAGACCGTTTGTTCTGACCTGTACAAAAGAGAGAGAATTCCAGTGAGTCCGTAACTCGGTCAAAAAAGAGAAGCAAAGCCAAAAGTTAGCACACTTACAACTGATTCACCACAACTGAATAAGGAGGCATGAATGGCTTTACTAATATACAGCCTCAACTAACACTTCCAATGTCTATCTCATTGACCTAAATGTGGTCCTTACTAGCATTATGGGAGATGGAGACTTTGACCATAAAATCAGCTTTATCAATGAGCTCAAACACGCAGACATCCCCTTCATTAGACAAGCTTCTCTCACAAACGAACCACTGGTGATGTTTGCTGGATAACGATGTTGATTGGTCTTGAGCTGCACCAGCCATGATGTGTTAAAATACCTGAGATTCACAATTTGCTGGTTCTTCTGAATGTATCACTTTATAAATTCACAAGAAACACTCTGCCAATGAAGTATGATAAGGAAAAGGATAAATACAAACAAACGATAAAGAGAAAAGGCAATCAAAATTGTAAATCAATACCTATGATCATGATACTAATGTTTTCATGTTCTTCAAGTTAGGCATATCTAATTAACTATGCTTAGCATGTCCTAAATCGTAATGTCACCCATCAATATACAAGAACTTATTATGAAAATGTCACAAATTTTGAGATAGACCAAGAAAAAGAATGAGATGTTGTGCACATAAGCATAACTTAGAAACCAAGAAGTCACCCCTCTGAATGCTCATGATGAGCGTTTCAGGGTTTCATTTTTGCTATGATATTAAAGCACATCCATTTTGGATAATTTAGATTTGGGATGTGGCATTAATGAATGCACATCTAGGTTATTGTGAACCTCAACAAACCCAATGGGAATGGAAGAAGTACACTTCATTGAATCACCAATGCTAAACAAAGGAGATATAATGAAAACTGAATTTATTTTGGATGAGCCAAAATGACACTTCCAGAGTTCATTTCGATCAATGTAAAACAAGTCCTTACCAGCACTAGTGAAAATGTAGACTCTGAACACAACACCCTCCCAATCAATGAGCTCAAACACACAAACATTTCCTACATGTAGACAAGTTTCTCTTGCAAATGTGGGCCAACCAGCAGAAAAAAAGCCCCGTGGTCATGTCCAGAGCTCTTGAGCTTCACTTTCCACATCCAGTCTGAATACATGAGAGTCGCAATTTGCTCATTTTCCTGAATATGTAGCCTGATGAACTGAACAGGAGCAGTATCCCTATTTACATGGTTGAAAAATCAACATAGGGTGCAGAAAGACCAAAACATAAGCATACACTAATGAGAGAATCAAATCACACACAGCTTGAAATTAAGGTAGCATTCACTAGTCCCAGGAGTTTTAATCAACAATAAATCATATAACGAAAGTCATCAGTCTCAACCTGCAATCCACAGTCAAATGTCAAAATATACGCTCCTAAAGTGCAAAAGGGTACATAACCAGAAGAAACCTTCCATGTCCTGTATATATTCAAGCCACGCAGACCACAAGCACAGGGGAAAAAACAAAGACATCAATGACTCAAACATGATGGGATTGGAAATTTCAACCTAAACTGTACAATTTCTTTCAAGGGCAGCTAAATTAATGTTTTATCAAACTATTGGTTCAATTTGACAAAGTAAAATCATTTTCTTCTTTTTCTCAAATATTTGATTAATATAGCAAAATACAACATTATCTGAATTTTAGAATTTGAAGAGAACAGCGGAAAGAAAGTTACGCAGACAGAAACAAGACATGTTAAACCGCAAGTCACCCCTCCAAATTCTCATGATGATGGGTAGTCCGAGTTCATTGAGAACAAGTCGTTGAGTAACTCCTCATATTTTGACAAGATATGAAATTCTCTCAATTTTCAAGTTCCACTGTATCATGTCATCCATGAGCTCATACATGCAAGAAATCTCCTACACAGACAGTGCTTTATCACTAACGCTTGCCAACCGGCAGAGAAGAACTTTGCCCATCCACATTTTCAAACAAGTCATTGTGATAAAGAGAGACGGCCATACACATACACCCGGATGTAGAATAAGGCGTTAAGGACCTCTATTGGTCCATGATCTGCAGCAGTGGGCTGAGAAATTTACATGGATAAAACTCGACTCTGGAACAAATTCAAAAGCAGAGCCGTAGCTAAAGAAGACGATGACGATTGAGGAAAGGTTTTACAAAAATCGGGAGAAATTCTGGTAGAGGGGAGAAATGATGTGTGCAGAAGCGTGTGAACTTACAATTCATCGGATGTAGATGCGGAGAGAGAGAGAGAGAATATAATCTTCTTCTTTAATGATGAAGCGAGTACAAGACTGTCCGTCCAGACTTGGCGTTGCCATCTCCAGCGTCACTGCACTTTCCTCTTCTCTCCAGCAGCGACGATGACGATGACAATAACACTCCATCTGGTTGAATCTCTCTCTCCTACTTCGTTTTTGCTCCGCTCTCTGTGAAAGCAGCACAGATTCCCCCAGTTTCTGGAAGAAGAGGATAGATGGAGAGAGAGAGAGCCTCTAATGGGTGAGGAGGTCAGAGAGTACTAGGGTTTATTTTGGTAGAAGTATGGACATGATAGGGTTGTTGATATTGCAATCACACAGGCAGGTTTCGCTGGAGTTGAAGTCGGTGCTGCTTCCTATGGTCTCAAGCCTGTCGACGGAGTTTATGACATTCCATTTCGAAGATGAACTACGTGTCGGCTGTCGATACATCGGTCCTTATAGTTTCAAGAGGAACTGCAGCAGGAGTCAGTCCGAAGACATCACCATCCCATCTCAATTATGTCCCTCCAACCAAAGTTGTTCCACATCCTCTGCCTTTTTCCAGATTTGCAGTCAGCTAAATTCCTAGTGCAGGGTGTCAGTTGCGTTATTTGAACGTGTTGTCATCGAGGAGGGGATGGTTTGCGTGGTCGCAACTTTCATTGGTGTTTACTCAAAATTCCTTTTCAGTTGATGATGTGATGGCATCAACATAAAGCACAGAAAAATGAGATAATACATTGACACGCTCAACATAATTTATCATATGACTATGAAAAACCAGCACAGAATAGCTCAATCTCCATATAGACTACTTCCATTTCTATAAAAAAAAACGAAATAGTAAAGCTACTCCTTCCACACTGCGAGACTCTTCATCTACATCCTATGATATCATTTCATTTGGCTATGGCTGAAAGTAATAAGGTGGGTCACTAGAAATCCTTCTTCCACAGTTGAACAATGAGGAATTTTGTAGACATTGGTGGTGTCAAAATTTCATTAATTGACTAACCAATGAAAAGATGTAGCGTAGATTGGAAATTGCTTTGCCGTGCATATCTTGATTCAGTTGATTTCACAAAACAAATTCTGAATGCTCTATGCATGAGTAAAAAAATCTGTGTAGCCCAAATGCAATAAGGCTATTCATAAAATCTTCAAGAATTCGATAAGAGACAAATGAAAAGAATCCAAGATAAAATTCACTGGAGCTTGTAAAACCATGCGTTGCGTATTCAACATAATTTGAGAGTTTCCAGAAATGAAATCATACAATCAACTTTAGCAATCTGCTCCCTCCAACTAATAACTCATGACTCCTACCCCCATGGGCATCGTACACATTCAGGACCATTCCATCCATTGGAACAAAACTCATGCTTTCATCCAATTTGCCAAATCAGAAGCATAATCCAGCCAAGCAATTCTGTGAGTTCTGCTCTCACCAAAAGTGAGCGAAAGCGATGCTTCCTCCACTGTATTGAATTGCACGGTATTATTATTTACTCAAGTCTTATCAGTGGTTCTAAAGATGGATACTCCGAACAGGATTTTGTCCCTTTCAATAAAGCTCGAAAACACACACACATCTTCCACCTTCAGAGAAGTTTCTCTCATGAATTTGGCCGAACAAGCAGATAACTTTCCATAATGTTCATGGCTGATGAGCTTCAACAGCCATGATTTGAAATATTGAAATATGAGAGCCATGATCCACGGGCTTTTCTTAACTTGTGCTTTTGGAAATGAACCGGGAACTCTCTGCTCAAGTATAGAAATTTGACAATTTTGTCATCAGAAAGAAGAAAACAACCAAAGATTTATGAGGAAGACAGTATGAGGATCTTTTTCAAAGCATGCGAAGGATAACAACAGAAACTATTGACACATGAATAATGAAGAGACTAACATATTCTAGCAACTCGAAAAATTGTCAAAACAATCCCCGGCAACGGCGCCAAAAACTTGTTAGGTGAATTGCAAGTGCACAATATCAACAAGTAATAAAGTGATGAGTGAGTATCGTTCCCACGAAGATTGTTTTAATTTTATTTTATCCAATTACTTACCAAGGTGATCAATCCAAAAATTTAGCTAACCAAATCAAAAAGACGTATAAAAAGTGAAATAAACTAATTAAAATACTAAAATATATAAAAGGTCAAAACTTAAAGAATTAAAAGCTAATTAAAATTAATCTAAAGCAAATTCAAGATCACAAAACGTTAGAGCATCCAACTTCACCTAACCATTCATAATTAATTTTATTAACTTTTCATGCAACAAATTAATTTCCAATTGTGTTGGCGAAATTTCCCTAAGATGAATTAAAAGCCGACCTCGGTCTAATAATCCCTAATTAGGTATGTTAACCCACACTAACCTTAGGTGAATTTAAACTACCTAAAAGCATTAAGTTCTTGTGGAAATTCCCGGATTTAATCTAAGTAGTCCCAACCTAGATCTACTACCGCAGCCACATAAATAACCTAGTGTACCTTGACCTAAATTTAATTTATGGTTCAATATCACTATTGCACATGCACACAATCTCCACCCGGTATCATGCATACATCAAAAATCATTCAAAAGTTGGAGACTTCTAAAAGCATTAAGATTATGATAAAGAACGACACAATCAAAACAATTCTATTGCATGAAAGTTTTTGAAAATTAATCAATCATGATTAAGATCCATTGTAGCTCTAACAAAAGAAATTTAGAACATAGTAAAAATTAAACCGACAAGAATTAAAGAAAACATAATAAAAACAAATTCACCGAATTGAGAAACAAGGAGCTTGGTTTGTCTCCTCCTTCTCTCCTTGACAGCACCAACTCTACTAAAATTGAAGAACAAAATCTAACTAAGAAAACTCAAATTTTTCTGCAAAGATGGTGGCTCCCAGGACTCTCTTCTTCGCGGCACAAGAGCAGTTTATATAGCCTCCAAAATCTGCCCTAGGTCGACTCCTACTAGGATTTGGAAAAGATTCATCCTTGATTTTCTTTGAACTTTATCTTCAATCATGGTCAAATTCTCCAAATATCTGATTTGAGCTGCCTTTTTCTTCAAGATGAAATATTCTGAAAGATATTGCAATATTTTAAAAGATCTGAAAATATTTCATACAAAATAAAATTACGTGAGTCGCAATTAAATTCACCCAAAAATTTCTCAAAATTTAGCAAATATCAAGTATAAATAAGCAAGAATACTCTATTAAAAATAGAGTTATCAGTGGTTCTAAAGATGGATACTCCGAACAGGATTTTGTCCCTTTCAATAAAGCTCGAAAACACACACACATCTTCCACCTTCAGAGAAGTTTCTCTCATGAATTTGGCCGAACAAGCAGATAACTTTCCATAATGTTCATGGCTGATGAGCTTCAACAGCCATGATTTGTCTTGAAATATGAGAGCCATGATCCACGGGCTTTTATTAACTTGTGCTTTTGGAAATGAACCGGGAACTCTCTGCTCAAGTATAGAAATTTGACAATTTTGTTATCAGAAAGAAGAAAACAACCAAAGATTTATGAGGAAGTCAGTATGAGGATCTTTTTCAAAGCATGCGAAGGATGACAACAGAAACTATTGACACATGAATAATGAAGAGACTAACATATTCTAGCAACTCTAGGTATATTAAATCCAATAGTTGTCATTGTCATAAAGATCTTACCATATTGGTTTTCTTCATATATATTCACCTCACCGCAATTTGGAAGAATGGATAATTGAGTATAAATTTGCTGACCGGTTCAAGCGTTCTTCACAAGCCTGGTTCTTTCAGCTTACCTGCAGTAGTCACAAAGAAAACATGAAGAAAGCTATCGCTCTAGACATATACTATTCTTGTTATGCAAAACTTATAACTACTAACATAGCAACAAAAATCAATAGCTCTGAGTCTTTCCAATGGTCTAGCTTCCAAGGACTATAAGCACACCACATCATTTTCAGCACAATCAAAATTGATATGACCTTGACATTTACGAGATCCTGCAACACAGACATATGCACACATGGGAGAGCTAGAGACAGAGAAACACTAAGAGGATGAATTAGCTCTACCACAATCTCTTTTAACCTAACAATGCGGAATGCTTATGTATGAAATTCAAATAAAAAATGAGAACAACATAGTTAATGGGAGAATTAGCTAACATCTTAAGACTCACACCTCAAAAATCTTGTGATGAGCAGTTTGAACTTCTATCCCTCCCCAAACTCTGTACTGATGAATGTGCATAGGAACTACTATGTAATTGACAAACCGGATCAAATTCCATTGCCATACAAAGCCAAGGACACTTGGCTGAATGCAATTCATCACCCAAGACTTCAAGCCCAACTGAAACATCACAGCAATCGCTGGCATCTTCTACTTTCAGCACACAATTCCACAATTGCTGAGGCTCAGTTCCTCATATTGGCAGTGATTCGCAGATATTCTATCTTGGACATCCTTTCATCAAATATGGTTACATGGAAAACGGAGTCCCCTTCAAATTTGAAGACCAAGAATTAGCCCTCGCAGAAGAGTAATGCTCTGCAAATTCATTCCAATCCTTTGATAGCCAAACCATTTCATCACATTTTCACAATTCCATAGGCCAAATAATTGCACTATTCTCTCAAAGCAATCTCTTGCGAGATTCACACTATATTTTCTCAGGAACCTCTTTGGTATTCGCTATCAAAACCCATAATCTTAATAAGTCTATGAGACTTGATTTCAAATTCAAAATGAAGAACAACATAACAAGAATGCATAAACCAAAAGGGGCATCTGGAAGCACATACTTTTTGGTTCATTCAGATTTGGAATGTGGCATCAATGAGTGTGCATTTGGATTATTATCAACCTCACAAACCCAATCAGCATAGAAGTACACTCCCTTGATTCATCAAGGCTATATAAAGGAGTTATCATTTGGAATACTGAATTCATTTTAAACGAGCCAAAGTGACACTTCTAGAGTCCATCTCGATCAATGTAAATCAAGTCCTAACCAGCACCCCTCCCCCAAAAAAAAAATAAAAAAATTGCGTCCATAGCTCCTTAGCTTCACTGTCCATAATCCAACTGAATACCCAAGATTTGCAATTTGCATGATTTCCTAAATATGTTGCGTGATGAATTGAACAGGAGCAGACTGCCCATGTACTTGGTTGAAAGACCATGTGGTGAAAAACAGACCAAAACATAAGAATACTCTAATGAGAGAATCAAATCACACACAACATGAGTTTAAGCCATTACTTGCTAGTTTTGAGCAAACTGCCCATGTACTTGGTTGAAAGACCATATGGTGAAAAACAAACCAAAACATAAGCATACCCTAATGAGAGAATCAAATCACACACAGCATGAGTTTGAGCCATTACTTGCTAGTTTCAGAAGTTTTAATAGACAGTATATCATATAATGAAAGTCATCAATCCAAAGTCAAAATGTCAAAATCTATGCTCCTAGAGTGCAATAGGGAACACATTCAGAAGAAGCCTTCCATGTCCTATATATATGTATTTAAAACATATGAACTTCAACCACATAGACCACAATCACAGGGAAAAATCAAATACAATGATGCCTGGAACATGGATGGAATTGAAAATTTAAACTTAAGCTATTTCATTCTTCCAAGCGCAGCTCAAATAGGGTTCTATCAAACTATCGGTTAGATTTGACAAAGTAAAATCATCTTCTTCTTTTTCCCTAAATATGATTAATATAACAAAATACAACAGTATCTCCTATATGACAACAAAATTATCAGTCATTAGATCTACAAAGAAATTTCAGAATCACAACAAACCACCTCTTTATCTTTTAGGCCTTTCTCTTTGGTCATGGAGGCAGCAACATTCTTCGCAATTTGCTTGTCCATATCAACATATTCTCGTTGTTCGATTAACATATATATTCTACTTCTACAACATTGAATCACATTGTCAACTTTCTCCATAGAAGAAGACTTGGATTCTAATTCTTAAAACGCCTTAGCAATTGCTTTTGCAACATATCTATCCACAAAAAAAGAAGACGATTGTCATCTTTTCGAACCTCCAACCACCAACTTATGTCCCAATAAATGTCCTTTCATTCTTTTATTACTCCATTGTTATGATATATACCAGGTTTTAAACATATACCCATTAACACTTCAAGAAAAATAACATGTCATGTGGTTTACTACACAATCAAGTAAACTTGGAAATACACTAGAGTATAAGCAAAGATCTAAACAACATTGACATATACGATTTTCAGACATGCCAGTCTGAGAAAATAAGCTTGGAATCTTACCAAGCCATACTTAACACAAGATGTCCTCATCACCACCTTGCTTGAAAAAGGGATGCTCCGTTTGAAATTTGTTCACCCATTTAAGAGCAGTGAGAGGCCTTAGGTTTGTGGGACCATAAAAAATCAGGTTAGGATGCCACAATTTGCTAACTGTTTGGTCTTCCCTGTACTTGAAAAACGACAACTTCAGCGACAGTTTGTTTACAATTGATTAATTTGACTTGCCATGAAAAAATTCAGCGTTGACCGCAAGTTAATATTATCCACGTCTCATTACGTAATCAACCAAGATTAAAGCAAAAGCTTCTAAAAAAATTATTCTAGTATTGGGAAAGAACAACGTAAAGAGAGTTACGCAAGTAGAAACAAGACATGTCAAACCGCAAGTCACCCCATCATATCCTCATGATGATGAGCACTCCGTGTTTTATTGAGAACAAGGCATGGAATTTTTTGAATATTTTCAAGTTCCACGAGATCATCTCCATCGATGAGAGCTCAAACACGCAGAATCTCCTACACAGATGTGTTTCAAGCACATGAGATGTACATTTAGGGGCAATGAATAGCTAGGTTGAGGACCTCTATTGGTCCATGATCTGAAGCAGTGGGCTGAGAAATTTACAAAAGCAGAGCCCTAGCTGAAGAAGACGACGATGATTGAGAAAAGGTTTTCCGAAAATCGGAAGAAAATTACGCGAAATAAGACACGAAAATCAGAAGAAATTATGGAGGACGGGAGAAATGATGTGTGCAGAAGCGTTAACTTACGATTTGTCGAATACAGATGCGGAGACAGAGTATGATCTTCTTTGATGAAGAAGTGAGTGGAGGACTGACTGTCTAGAATCGGCTGTGCTATCTCCGACGCCGCACTTTCGTCTTCTCTTCGGCAACGACGACGACGATAACACTCCATCTGGTTAAGTGCAGCTTCGCTTCTCTTAGTCCTCGCATTCCCGACCAATCCGTGAATGTAGCAGAAGTTCCCCTAGTTTCGCTTCCAAAGAAGAAGAAGAAAGACGGAGAGAGAGAGAGCACCTCTGGCATCGACAAGGAGAGAAGGAGCCCTACTTTGCTTCCTGCTGTTCAGCGAAGGAGGAGGCGACATCGATCGATGGATAGGGTTGATGCTGATGCTGATCTGACGTAATCAATAATACAAAAGTTCAAAAAAGAAAAATTTACAAATCTTACGATGCTGCAAAAAAGAAAAAGAAAAAAGAATGGACAAGAGAATAATATCAATCGAATCTTACGCATTTGTTTACGCCGACAACTTTTGTATGGCTGTATTGAGATCCTCACCCCACTCCTCCCCCAATTCCTTTTCCACTCGTATCTAAACAGTGTTGCCTGAACTAGCCATGGTGTGCTTGGCGTACCCTTAGAAAAGGTTTTCATTTTTGGGCACTCTTCCACTTCAATTTTCTCCAAGTTTGGGAACTTGAAGCTGCAACTCGGGATGGAGGAGAAGCATTCTAGGCTTGGCAGATGTTGGAGCGTCAATTGATAAAGACTCTCAAAAATAATCATTTTTCCTTCTCCATTACCATCGTCTACCACTACTTCTTTCATTCTTTCACATCCTATTATAGTGATCCAAATGAGATTCACCAAATTTGTGACTGATGAAGCTGTTACTAGATGTACCAATCCAGAGCAATTTTTCACCACTAAGCTCGTCAGATTCTGGAAGGATGTCACCATCGGAAATATTGTTGTCAAGCAAGGACAATCCCAAACCTCAAACGTTTTGATACTCTGAAGAATTTTTGACACTAAAGAGTCATCTCTCCACACATACTTTAGGTTATGTAGCTTGTTTAACTTAAGTTTTTGTAATTCAAGCACCGGATGTTTTCCCTCATCAACAAGCCCTTCATTAGGGAAGATATCTTCAAAGGAGCTACAGAAGACCTCAAGGCTTTGTAGATTTTGAAATCTCTCTAGGAGGAATCTGGAAGGAAAGACGGCCTTTTCATCATGAAAGCATGCCAATGTTAGTGCTTTTGGCTTGCTAAATATGTCATCGGGAAAATTTCCTTCTTGTATCATCTGAATGTTGTTCTCGACTAATAAAAGTCTCTTAAAGTTGGGAAAGCCCTCAACATAATATCGTATGACCATGAAAAACCAACTCAGAATGACTCAATCTCCATATAGAATACTTCCCATTTCTATAAAAAAAAAACCAAATAGTGAAGCTACTCCTTCCACACTGTGGGACTTTCTTCATCTACATCCTATGATATCATTTCATTTGGCTATGGCCGAAAGTAATAAGGTGGGTGACTAGAAATCCCTTTTCCACAGTTGAACAATGAGGAATTTTATAGACATTGGTGGCGTAAAAATTTCATTAATTGACTAACCAATGAAAAGATGTAGCATAGATTGGAAATTGTTTTGCCATGCATATCTTGATTCAGTTGATTTCATAAAACAAATTCTGAATGCTCTACCCATGAGAAAAAAACATCTGTGCAGCCCACATGCGATAAGGCTATTTATAAAATCTTCAAGAATTCGATAAGAGACAAATGAAAACAATTCAAGATAAAATTCACTGGAGCTTGTAAAACCATGGGTTGCATATTCAACATAATTTGAGAGTTTCCAGAAATGGAAATCATAGAATCAATATTAGTAATCAGCTCCTTCCAACTAATGACTCATGATTCCTGCCTACATTGGTATCATACACATTCAAGACCATTCCATCCATTGGAACAAAACTCATGCTTTCATCCAATTTGCCGAATCCAGCCAAGCAATTCTGTAAGTTCTACTCTCACCAGAAGTGAGCAAAAGCAATGCTTCCTCTACTGTATCGAATTGCACAGTATTATTACTCACCCAAGTCTTATCAGTGGTTCTAAAGATGGATACTCTGAACAGGATTTCATCCCTTCCAATAAAGCTCGAAAAAGCACACACGTCTTCCACCTTTAGAGAAGTTTCTCTCATGAATGTGGCCGAACAGGCAGATAACTTTCCATAATGTTCATGGCTGATGAGCTTCAACGGCCATGATTTGTCTTGAAATATGAGAGACATGATCTGTGGGCATTTCTTAACTTGCGCCTTTGGGAATGAACCGGGAACTCTCTGCTCAAGTATAGAAATTTCACAATTTTGTCATCAGAAAGAAGAAAACAATCAAAGATTTATGAGGAAGACAGTATGAGGATCCTTTTAAAAGCATGTGAAGGATAACAACAAAAACTATTGACACACGAATAATGAAGAGACTAACATAGTCTAGCGACTCTAGGTATATTAAATCCAATAGTTGTCATTGTCATAAGGATCTTACTATATGGCTTTTCTTCAGATATATTCACCTCACTGCAATTGGAAGAAAGGATAATTGAGTATAAATTTGCTGACTGGTTCAAGCATCCTTCACAAGCCTGGTTCTTTCAGCTTACCCGCAGCAGTCGCAAAGAAAACATGAAGAAAGCTATCGCTCTATAAGCATATACTATTCTTGTTATGCAAAACTTATAACTACCAACATAGCAACAAAAATCAATAGCTATGAGTCTTTCTAATGGTCTAGCTTCCAAGGACTATAAGCACACCACATCATTTTCAGCACAATCAAAATTGATACGACCTTGACATTTACGATATCCCGCAATACATACATATACGCACATGGAAGAGCTAGAGACAGAGAAACACTAAGAGGATGAATTAGCTCTGCCACAGTCTCTCTTAACCTAACAATGTGGAATGCTCCTATATGAAATTCAAATCAAACATGAGAACAACATAGTCAATGGGAGAATTAGCTAACGTATTAAGATTCACACCTCAAAAATCTTGTGATGAGGAGTTTGAACTTCTATCCCTCCCCAAACTCCATACCGATGAATGTGCATAGGAACCGCCATATAATTCACAAACCTGATCAAATTCCATTGCCATACAAAGCCGAGGACACTTGGCTGAATGCAATTTGTCCTTCAAGACTTCAAGCCCAATCGAAACATCACGGCAATCGCTGGCATCTTCCACTTTCAGCACACAATTCCACAATTGCTGAGGCTCAGTTCCTCATATCAGCATTGATTGGCAGATATTCTATCTTGGACATCCTTTCATCAAATATGGTTACATGGAAAACAGAGTCCCCTTCAGATTTGAAGACCAAGAATTGGCCCTCGCAGAAGAGTAATGCTCTGCAAATTCATTGCAATCCTTTGATAGCCAAACCATTTCATCACATTTTCCCAATTCCACAGACCAAACAATTGCACCATTCTCTCAAAGCAATCTCTTGTGAGGTTCACACTATATTTTCTCATGAACCTCTTTGGTATTCGCTGTAAAAAAATTAAAACCCATAATCTTAATAAGAACAGCATAACAAGAATGCATAAACTAAAAGCGACATCTTGAAGCACATACTTTTCAGTTCATTCAGATTTGGAATGTGGCATCAATGAGTGTGCATCTGGATTATTATCAACCTCACAAACCCAATCGGCATAGAAGTACACTTCCTTGATTCATCAAGGCTATATAAATGAGTTATCATTTGGAATACTGAATTCATTTTAAACCAGCCAAAGTGACACTTCCAGAGTCCATCTCGATCAATGTAAATCAAGTCCTAACCAGCACCCTCCCCAAAAAAAAAAAAAAAAAAAAAAAATTGCATCCATAGCTCCTTAGCTTCACCGTCCATGATCTGACTGAATATCTAAGATTCACAATTTGCATGATTCCTAAATATGTTGTGTGATGAATTGAACAGGAGCAGACTCCCCATGTACTTGGTTGAAAGACCAACATATGGTGAAAAACAGACCAAAACATAAGCATACCCTAATGAGAGAATCAAATCACACACAGCGTGAGTTTAAGCCATTACTTGCTAGTTTCAAGAGTTTAATAGACAGTATATCATATAAGGAAAGTCATCGATCCAAAGTCAAAATGTCAAAATCTATGCTCCTAGAGTGCAATAGGAAATACAATCAGAAGAAGCTATCCATGTCCTATATATATTTGAAACATATGAACTCCAGCCACACAGACCACAATCACAGGGAAAAAGCAAATACAACGATGCCTAGAAGACGGATGGAATTAAAAGTTTAAACTTAACTGTTTGATTTTTCCAAGCGCAGCTCAAATAGGGTTTATCAAATTAGCGGTTCAATTTGACAAAGTAAAATCATCTTCTTTTTTTCCCCAAATATGATTAATATAACTAAATACAATAGTTATCTCCTATATGACAAGAAAATTATCAGTCATTAGATCTACAAAGAAATTTCAGAATCACAACAAACCACCTCTTTATCTTTTAGGCCTTTCTCTTTGGTCATGGAGGCAGCAACATTCTTCACAATTTGCTTGTCCATATCAACATAGTCTCCTTGTGCGATTAACATATATATTCTACTTCTACAACATTGAATCACATTGTCAACTTTCTCCATAGAAGAAGACTTGGATTCTAATTCTTAAGACGCCTTAGCAATTGCTTTTCCAACATATCTATCCACAAAAAAAGAAGACGATTGTCATCTTTTCGAACCTCCAACCACCAACTTATGTCCCAATAAATGTCCTTTCATTCTTTTCCCTGCTTCAATTACTCCATTGTTATGATATATACCTGGTTTTAAACATATACCCATTAACACTTCAAGAAAAATAACATGTCATGTGGTTTACTACACAATCAAGTAAACTTGGAAATACACTAGAGTATAAGCAAAGATATAAACAACATTGATATATATGATTTTCAGACATGCCAGTCTGAGTAAATAAGCTTGGGATCTTACCAAGCCATACTTAACACAAGATGGCCTCATCACCACCTTGCTTGAAAAAGGGATGCTCCGTTTGAAATTTGTTCACCCATTTAAGAGCAGTGAGAGGCCTTGGGTGTGTGGGACCATAAAAAATCAGGTCAGGATGCCTCAATTTGCTAACCATTTGGTCCTCCCTGTACTTGAATAACGACAACTTCAGTGACAATTTGTTTACACTTCATTAATTTGACTTGCCATGAAAAAATTCAGCATTGACTGCAAGTTAATATTATCCACGTATCATTACGTAATCAACCAAGATTAAAGCAAGAGCTTCTAAAAAATCTATTCTAGAATTGGGAAAGAACAACGGAAAGAGAGTTACGTGAGCAGAAACAAGACATGTCAAACCGCAAGTCACCCCATCAAATTCTCATGATGATGAGCACTCTGCATTTTGTTGGGAACAAGGCATGGAATTTTCTGAATATTTTCAAGTTCCACGAGATCATCTCCATCGATGAGAGCTCAAACACGCAGAATCTCCTACACAGACGTGTTTCAAGCACATGAGATGTACATTTAGGGGCAATGAATAGCTAGGTTGAGGACCTCTATTGGTCCATGATCTGAAGCAGTGGGCTGAGAAATTTACAAAAGCAGAGCCCTAGCTGAAGAAGACGACGACGATTGAGAAAAGGTTTTCCGAAAATCGGAAGAAAATTACGTGCAATAAGACACGAAAATCAGAAGAAATTCTGGAGGACGGGAGAAATGATGTGTGCAGAAGCGTTAACTTACAATTCGTCGAATACAGATGCGGAGAGAGTATGATCTTCTTCTTTGATGAAGAAGTGAGTGGAGGACTGACTGTCCAGAATCGGCGGTGCCATCTCCGGCGCCGCACTTTCGTCTTCTCTCCGGCGACGACGACGACGATAACACTCCATCTGGTTAAGTGCAGCTTCGCTTCTCTTAGTCCTCGCATTCTCGACCAATCCGTGAATGCAGCAGAAGCTCCCCCAGTTTCGCTCCCGAGGAAGAAGAAGAAGAAGAAGAAAAAGATGGAGAGAGAGAGAGAGAGAGAGAGAGCCTCTGGCGTCGACAAGGAGAGAAGGAACCCTGCTTTGCTTCCTGCTGTTCAGTGAAGGAGGAGGCGACATCGATCGATGGATAGGGTTGATGCTGAAAATGATCTGACGTAATCAATAATACAAAAGTTCTAAAAAGAAAAATTTACAAATCTTACGATGTTGCAAAAAAAAAAAAAAAAAAAAGAATGGACGAGAGAATAATATCAATTGAATCTTACGCATTTGTTTACGCCGACAACTTTTGTATGGTTGTATTGAGATCCTCACCCCACTCCTTCCCCCAATTCCCTACCCACTTGTATCTAAACAGTGTTGCCCGAGCTAGCCACGGTGTGCTTGGCGTACCCTTAGAAAAGGTTTTCATTTTTGGGCACTCTTCCACTTCAATTTTCCATCAAGATTGGGAACCTGAAGCTGCAACTCGGGATGGAGGAGAAGCATTCTAGGCTTGGCAGATGTTGGAGCGTCAATTGATAAAGACTCTCAAAAATAATCACTTTTCCTTCTCCGTTACCATCGTCTGCCACTACTTCTTTCATTCTTTCACATCCTATAATAGTGATCCAAGTGAGATTCACCAAATTTGTGACCGTTGAAGCTGTTACTAGATGTACCAATCCAGAGCAATTCTTCACCACTAAGTTCGTCAGATTTTGGAAGGATGTCGCCATCGGAAATATTGTTGTCAAGCAGGGACAATCCCAAACCTCAAATGTTTCGACACTTTGAAGAATTTTCGACACTAAAGAGTCTTCTCTCCACACATACTTTAGGTTTTGTAGCTTGTTTAACTTAAGTTCTCGTAAATTTTCAAGCACCGGATGTCTTCCCTCATCAACAAGCCCTTCATCAAGGAATATATCTTCAAAGGAGCTACAGAAGACCTCAAGGCTTTGCAAATTTTGAAATCTCTCTAGGAGGAATTTGAGAGGAAAGACGGCCTTTTCATCATGAAAGCATGCCAATGTTAGTGCTTTTGGCTTGCTAAATATGTCATCGGGAAAAATTCCTTCTTGTATCATTTGAATGTTGTTCTCGACTAATAAAAGTCTCTCAAAGTTGGGAAAGTCCTATCAAATTGCCAATACAATAAGAGAAGTCAATTTAACAAAGTTCCAACAATAAATCATGTGCTATAAAAGGTAAATCTGATTGAGATGATTCTTGTCAAAGGTGGACATCTTCTTAAAGTTTGTTATATCTCAAGAGCCTTACATACCAGTCTCAAGCTTTCAAGTCTCAAATAGAGGCTAGCATGGTTAAGTTGATAGAGTGAATCTAAAGTCAAGAGCCCTCTAGCTTACCAAATTCATCTTTTATTAGAAATACCTTATATTGTCAACAAAAATTTGTCATATTTGGAATTTTATGTAACAAGATGCACTCATAATATTACTAAAACATATGGGATCACAAACTTAAAAATGTGCTTAAGATATAAGAAGTATCTTATATTGTCTTTAAATTCATAGGTAGGGGGTTTAGGTTTTCTATAGTATTATAATAGAACAACCGGACGACTATGCAGTAGATGGACAAGTGTATTGAAAAATACAGTAGAAAATTGTACATTAAGGTACTAATGTTATTTTTGTTTTAAAACATTGTTTGAATTGATTTTTTTTAGAGTTTGTAGAAGATGAAATAGAGAAGAAAAGTTCAAATGTGCAACATGTGTCAATAATGGAGAGGACCTCATGTCATATTCTCATCTCTTAATATTGTTGACAAACTAATAGGCAAGGGAGATCATGTTTTCTATAACATTATAATGCAATGTGATTATGCAATGGATATGAGATTAGTGAGTGCTTTAAAGAACATAGTAGAAGCTGAGGGAGAGCAACTATAATCGTACCCTTTCAAATGAAGAGTGTGCTTCGTGGTCTGAAAGGTCTTGTTGATCATCTCTTTGAGCCCAACTGTTTATGGATGCCCCAAAGGACAACATGTTCAATTTGTCACAATGTGTCACTCGTAATTCCTCCAAGAGTGGCCAATTCAAAGTGGACAAGTTAGGACCAAAGCTCTTGAGTTGTGGCATGTCATGTAACACCAGAGAGGTTAGTTTTGGGAAAAGATCTTGAGCTGTATTGGAGTGAGGAGTGTCATCCCCAATGGCGACTATTTCTTCGATCTCACAAGACTCCACTTGAAGTTTCTTAAGTTGGGTTAGACTTATAGCCACCCAATGTAGAAACAAATTTTCAAGACTCCTACAGTTTTGAACCTTTATTTCCCGTAAATTATCAAAAGTGAGAGTTTCTTGAGGACCATCAATCCATATTTTGCTTAAATTGTCCATATGGGAGAGAACCATCCTCTCAAGCATGGGACATTGTACCTGTCATATTGAGAAAATGACACAATGAATGTGATACATTGAGTTATGATTTCAAAGAAGGAATTTTTAAACTTCTCTCGCTCTCACAAAGAATTCAAGAGCTTGTTAGTGACATAAACAAGGAGGGGCTAATTGATGCTTTCCTTTCAGACAACTAATGACTAAGGTCAAGTATGTTACACTATAACATGCATGAAATGATAAATGCATTTATGATCAATAGTACATAAAGCAACGCCTTATCCCTTTCATTTTTGGAAAGTTGCAATGATGAATTTTCGGATTCTCCAACTTTCATGTTTACCGATCACAAATAGAAGAAGGCCACTTCAGTTCATAGAAGAATATTAAAAACTAAAAAATTTCTTGCACTGATCATTATCAAAGTTTAGAGCATTCCAAGATGAACATCCAATTCGTCAGATCTATTTGCACCGATCATCACCAAAGTTGCTTGCACTGGTCTTTTGATAATGCAACATCAAATAAGGTAAGAATTTCTTAGATTTATTTGCCTCAAGGAATGAATGAAGCTTAAGCACGATTCAAAGCAGCTCTAACACAGATGCTTCAATCTCATCAAAATTATATAAATATAAATATTCTTCGTCTCTCTTCCTAATGTCGGTTCCAATGCCGCGCTAGTGTGTGCAAGTTTACGACGATGCATACATGGAAAGAATGGAAATGCACCACCCCCGTTTCTTCGCCATATGTTGCCTCGATCATCATCAATCACTGATGAATTGAGTGATAAATTCCAGAACAAACATTTTTTTTTTATTAAAATCAATGGCTGAGATCAATAAGCCACGGAATGTGAGCACAAATGCCAATTGAGCATCTTCACTTATAATTAATTTGCAACTTGAGTCCAACACTATTAAATATGTCATCTATTTACTATTATCACCGCTACTTATTCAACGCTAATACTAATTGTGAACACTACTTATGAATCTTTTAATTTGTAAAGTTCACTAATGAGAAGCATCATGAAAAATTGATGGCAAACAAGGTTAAAAATAGTAACTTCGATTGTTTACAAGATTTTTCTTTATTATGTACAGAAAATTTTTGTATTGAAAGAAAATAAATTCTTAACAGACACACGTAACATAGCAACTTGAATAAATAACGTATGCCGTGATCTTAGAAAAAAGCAAGTTAGGTCAATCTACTAGTTCTACGTTAGACCATTAATAACTTCTTTGAAATAACATTTATTCAGTTTTGACGTGGAAAAATAAAAATAGAATCCTGCAGTGGACCAGTGATCCAACCACTGGCAAAAAGTGGGTGTGCACCCACTCACCGCATTTTGTTTGTTTGGAGATAATCAAAAGTTTTTTTTTTTTTTACTGTGTCATGACCTTTGATGAATTATCCATTAAGAAAGAAGCAAGTATTGATATTTTTCATTTGTTTACAATAAAAAAACGCAATTTCGACTTGTCACTTAAAAATAAAAACAGAATGACTTTCCACACTCCCTTAAATCTATTAATATTCTTAATTGAGGATTTTGATGAGTTTTCGAAATTATCTAAACAATGTGGGAGAAACCTATAATTACATAACGACACTAAAATGAATTTAATGGTATCACAACTTATCACTACCAAAAAATCATATGACTATTTTCATGCTTCCCCCAAATTTATTAGTATTCTTGATTGAGTATTATAATGACCTTTTAAAATATCCTCAGAATGTGGGGATACTTATTATTACATGATAACTTATACATGCAAATGATATTATAAGTAAATAAATAATTAGTGATAACTCTAACGATTAAAAAGTAAACAAATGTGTCGATACTTGTGAGATTAAACATTCTACATGCAGGCAACAATAGAAAGAATTGCGCAAAGGTATTAGAATAAGAAAAAACACAAGCATTTCCTCCGTCAGGATAAAAAAAAAGCAATAACCGAAATTTGTATGGAATTTGTAATAAAAAAAAGGTCAAAAGAATCAAATTTGGGTCAACATCAGGCATTTTCAAGTGCCTGAGGATTCGACCCAAAAAAAAAAAAGTGCCTGAGGAGGTTGTCATCTATTGCATTAAGTCTTCATGAAAGAATGGAAGTGTTGATCTGATTATTGATTCCTATTTTTTTAAAAAGATTTTTATGTAGCTAGGACATTGATTAAATATTGGCTTTTTGTTTTTTGTGAGATGACTAAATATTGTTCCCGAGTTATGAAATATGACTTGCAGCGTTGGCAATAAGTCCGTGCAATTTTTCACCTGAACCAATTATAAATGGACAGTATATACTGATGTGAATTTAATTAAATAAAAATAAAAAGTCTCAATCCCTCTCACTTTCTTTCTCTATCTACGCTTTCTCCTCCATCTCCAGCCACATTGAGCCCAACCTTCCTGCCTCCCTCCGCAGTCGCCACTAACAGAGTTGCCGGCCCGTGTCCAAGGCGACCATTGCCGGGCGTCCAACCCTCTCCGTCGACTTTGTGGTCTGCCCGTTCATGACGCCGCTCGTCCATGGCTGCGTTTAAGCCGTCTCGTCCATGGCCACTCTTCCCTGACTTCTATTCCTCTGTTTTTTCTTTCGCGTTTTGACCTCGCAGTCCATGGCCGTTGGGATCTCAAACTCGCCGTCAAGGCTCATGGCCATAGACAAGCTGCGGTCGCCAGATCTGTTAAGGAGCCTCCTCGCGAGCCATGGACGAGCCAGGCTTGCACCCATGGACGATACCAGATCTGGAGGCACGACTCCAGTCTAGATCTGGACGGGCAACGACCACGAGCAGCCGTGACGATGGAGAGGTGGCTCGGCCATGGACGGGGCCGGGGCCGACCGCGAGCCGACCGCGGGCGACGACGGAGGGGACAATGGCAGTCCATGAGCCGTCGTTGCTCGCGACGGGACTTCCAGATCTGCAGCCATGGCTGCGAGCGACGGTGGTCGACTTCCAGATCTGCAACTCCGTCGCTATGGACGGCCAGATTTCGAGATCTGTAGAACGATCAGACGGAAAAAACAGAGGAAGCCGGCCATGCTCGGGTTGGACATAGCGGGGGTCAGCCTAATCAAGGCGCCGGGGACTCCGCCGTTGGCGACGCCGGGAGGAGGGGCGGAGGTCAGGCGGCTGTGGACGGAGGAGGAGGAAGAGAGGGCCGAAGAGAAGTTTTTTAATTTTTCTTTTCCTTAGATTCCACGTGGATATGAAATTAATTGACACGTGTCAATTTTGATGGTGTGATATGAAGTCACTAATGTTTTCTCATTGGAACCATCCACGGATTGTCTGCTATTAATTATCCAGCTGTCTTTGAACAAACAATAATCATCCAGCTGTCCCTTTTTCTTTCTTTTATTTTTTCCTTTTCTTTTTTGGGAAAAAGCAATTCGGCTTTTTCTCTTCCCAAATATAGATCGTATGCATTATCACACTAATTATCAGTAAATAAAATAAATCATAATTATTATTTATTGCAAAACAAAGATATGTAATTTGATAGGCTGTTTGAGTACAGTTATTTAAGTATTATTTATGAAAGAAGAAGACGAATCGGTTCATATATATCAACCTTTTTATTTTTATATATGTTAATTTCAAGAACCAGCTCGAGCATCGGTGAATAATCAAGAAATTAAGAGATGATCCCATTGATCATTATCGAAGTTTAGAGCACTCCAATTAAAACAGCCACTCTCTCTAATTCATCCAATTTCATCGATTGGGAAGTTGATTATGGTACAATGAGTTGCAATAGCTAAGCAATTTGAGAACTGAATTTTTACAATTATGAAGTTTCCTTTTCCTCTTCCCTTTATGTTCAATAGAATCATGTGAGTTTGCTTTTGCACAAGAAAATATGAAGCAACAGTACTTTCATATTATTTTGCAACTTTTAGATGCTATTCTATGTTTATTGTTTAGTACTTTATATAGTTTGAAATTGTAAAAAGTAAGTGTTTTTATATGGTTATTTTGATAACTTTTTAAAACCACACTAATTAATTCTAAATTACGGCATATGATATAATTATTGACACCAAGATTACACTTCTAAAAGGATACGGAGATGTACCACTCATAGTTATATTTATTGAGGATTAGAAAATTTGTAATCTTTGAATATTAGAAGATTATGTACATAATTCTGCACAAAGCATGGGAATGCTACTACTTATGGGAAATTTACATACAATTAGAAGATTTTGAATCCACACCAATTTATTGATGCTTGAATTGTTTTGCATTAACAATTTAATGCATTATGTTTGTTTGGACTTTGGAGAAAATCACCCATGTTTTCTTTTACTGTGTTATAACTTCTTAAAAGTTGTCCATTGAGAAGCAAGTATTGATATTTTTCATTTGGTTACAATAAAATTAAACACAATTATATCTTGTGACAACCAGAAACACAAAATGACTTTCTGCCCTTCCCTAAATCTATTAATATTCTTAATTGAGGATTTTGATGAGTTTTTGAAATTATCTAACAATGTGGGAGATATCTATTATTACATGACTACTCATATTTGACACAAAAATGAAATTAACGCTATCAAACTTGTCACAACCAAAACATCTTACGATAATTTTCATACTTCCCCAAATTTATTAGTATTATTGATGGAGTTTTATAATGACTTTTTGAAATATTCTTAAAATGTGGGGATACCTTTTATTACATGACAGCTCATACATTTAAATGACATTAGAAGTAAATGAATAACTAGTGCTAACACCCATGATTAAAATATAAACAAATGTGTGGATAATCGTTATGATTAAACATTCTACTTGCAAGTAACAATATAAAGCATTGTGCAAAAGCATTAGAACAAGTAAAAACACAAGCACTTTCCCCTTTAAAAAAGAAAGCAATAATTGGAACTCACACAAAATCTGTAACAAAAAAGGGCGAAAAAGGAGAGTTGGCACGTGTTATTTGCCTTTTTGGGAAGTGATGCAAGCCAAAATAAATCTGGTAAATATGTAAGCTTGTTATTCACTTAATCGACCACTATGCATTTGAAAATTGATTTTTATTCTTCAAAAAATTAGACGATGGTGGGTAGTATATTCCTTATTATTCTACTTTGACAGCAACCTCTCCTAAATTCTATCGAATGTATAAAAAAAAAATCAAAGGATTTTAAAATTGTATTTTGTTTGAATTTATAAAAAAATTATACTATATATTTAACAAATGTCTCGATTCACAGGGTTCATATTAATAGCTTGGGTCAACGTCATGAATTTTCAAATGTCTGAGGGGGGCCTTCATTTATTATATTCAGTCTTCAGTCGGGCCCACCTGTCATCAAACAATCAAAAATTTTCCTCCCCACCCTCTCCATTAACGCTCCGTTAATGGCAAAGCCGGGCCCACCTGTCAATTAAACAATCCAAATTTCTGCTACCCACTCTCCGCTCCGTTAATGGACAACTCTACTCTCCCTCTCTTCTCTCTCTCTCTCTCTCTCTAAGTTCACGACTCCACAGGGCCACATTCACCCTGATTTTTTTCTCTCTTCCTTTCTCCTCACCTTATTGGATTTCTTCGCCGAAATCAACGCCAGGACCAAATCGACGCCGAAATCACTTCCGCATCGGAGATCCACTTCGAGCCACCATAACCAACGAGCTCCGATTCGCGTAACCGCCCAGAACCCACGCATGCACGCGCACAGAGAGGAGGCGAGCTTCAGAGAAGCGATTCCGAAGCTTCCGATTCAACAAGTGCGACAGACTACCCAATCAATCGCCCCAAAAAAAGAAGGTAGAGGAGAGGGTGGGGGAGGGGAGGAAGAAGAGTTATTGTTATTTGACTGTGTAGATTTGGTTCATTTTTTTCCCCTCGTCGTGAAGAGGAGGATCAAGGTGAAACGAAATGACTGAGAGCGAACAGTTCTTAAGGGGGGGAGAAGCTAAAAACCAAATAGACTCTGTCTAATTTCTTCCTTTTTCCGTTTTTTTTTTTTTTTTTCCCTCTGTCTAGTGTCCAGTGAGCGCACCGCAAACGACGGAGGCCGAAGCGGCGGTGCCGTTCACGAATACAGATGCGCTTTCACGGAGGAAAGAGAGAGTGAGGAGAGCCACACCGTGAAGGGGAGAACAGAGCTTTCCAGTAACAGGGCGTTAATGAAGAGAGAGGAGAGCAGAAATGTTGATGGTTCAACTGATAGGTGGGGTCGACTTTGCCACGTGTCAATATTGGGAAAGTCAATACGAATCCTACGTGGTGAATTTAATGCACCTAATGGATGGTAGTGTTGATTGGATAATTTATTCCGATTTTTAAAATTTTTATTTAGCTAGGACATTGACTAAATATTGTCATCTAGTTATGAAATATGAGTTGCGACGCCGGCAACCGCCCATGGAATTGCTACTATTTATTATTCAACTGTCCTTTTCTCTCTTTTATTTTTTTCCTTTTCTTTGCCATTTCTTTTCTGGAAAAAGCAATATGGCTTTTCTCTTGCTAAACATAGATAGTGCGCATTATCACACTAATCATCACTCAATATAATAATCAAGAGTGAATATTTATTGTATAACACAAATATGTAATTTGATAGGTTGTTGGAGTATAGCGATTCAAGTATGATTTACGAACGAAGAAGATGAACCGCTTCATGCATTGACCTTTTCATTTTTTTTTATTTTATTATCAAGACCTAGTTCAAGCATTGATGATTATAAAGAAATAAAAAAAGTTGATTGCACTGATCATTATCAATCTTTAGAGCACTCCAATCAAAAGAGCAATTCTCTCTAATTCCTCCAATTTCATTGATTAGGAAGATGATTATGGTACAATGAGTTATAATAGCTAAACAATTTGTGAATTAGGCTTTTATAATTATGAAGTTTTCTTTTCCCCATTACTTTGTGTTTAATAGAATGACGCCACTTTGCTTTGCGCAAGAAAATATGAAGTGGGCCATACTTCATTTTTTTTTGCCATTTTTAGATGCTATTCTATGTTTACTGTTTTGTTCTTTATAGTTGAAATTGCAAAAGGTAAATGTTTTCATATGGTATTACAAACATTTATATTTAGCAAATTTTATTTGCACATTCTAATTATACGTGAACGAATAAGTTCAAATGAAATGCCAAAAATGCATATGTTCGAGAGACTGACCTGTGGAGTGAAAAGTGAAGGGGTGCCATTGTCAATATCCATTGAATAGTGCCAAGTTAGACTTCTCATCTTGGGGCAATGGGCAATCCTCAACTCCGATAACATAGGACATTCTAGCGTATGATTCTTCCAAGAGAGGAAACTAGTCAAATTGAGCAAGCATTCCAAATATATCCACTTAAGATTTGGGAATGTAATCTTCTCCACTACGCTTCCTGCCCTTCTTCATCTACGATCACTCCTTCCATTTGCTCACACTCCTTTATTTCCATGTCACATAGATTGGGAAGGCATTGAGCCATTGATGGAACAAAAGCATGTCTCAAGTTGCTGCATTTATAAAGGCCCAAATGCCGTAGAGAATTGAAGCACATCATTCCTTGGAGATCTCTATTCCATAGTTGCCTCAACTTTGGTAGATTGACCAAGCACAGATCCTGTAGCTTAGGCAACACTCGAGTGCAATCCATAGCTTCAAGCCCTTTAAGATTGAATATCTCTTCCAAAGGCTCGCAATCACACACTTGCAAGCTTGTCATTCTCTCTAAAACAAGCATCAAACTGGATGAAATAGCGTCGATAAATGATGGACATTTATCCACCACTAGTGATTCTAATTGCCAAGATGATGTGATGGGATTAAGTTCGCTATGCCATTTTCCAATTAGCTTCGGGAACTCAGACAACTGCATAAACTTAGTCCCAGCAAGCGTAGCCTATCAGAAAATGCATCATTAAACATAAAATTCTATTTAGCAAAAATACAATTACTTTATTGGTTAGAAAAACAATCAAATTGCACAGAATTTAGTAACATGAAGCATACCATTTCTTCAAACATATTTTGGATGGTCATGTTGAGGTTTCCCTTCCAAAAATATGGGTACTCTATCGCTTCATACCCTACTTTCAAACCTACTTGTACTCTCTTTACCTTTGGTGCCTTCACTGGTCCCTTGGAGAAGAACATCATCTTGGGACATCTATTCGCAATGATATCTTCCAAGAGAGGGAGCATCAAAGTGTATCCACCTGAGCTAAAACATCTCAACTGAGCCAACCCATCAAGCTCCATATACTTCAATTGATTGAAAGCCACTACATGCCCCTCATTTCCTCCCTCATCACTAATGACTTCTGTCAATATATTGCAGTTACTAATCCTCAATTTTGTGATTTCCACCAAATTATTAGCGATTGTCGGTGTGAACATATTTGACAGTCCATGACAATGTGACACATCTATAGTCTTCATACGCTGAAAATAACTTGGAAAGGATGATGCTACTTGACTTGGGCCTTCTATGGCTTCCACATCGATGCTCGGCTCATTTGTTGGTCCTTCCTTCCCGATGAGTTCCACAATGCCACATTGATTGATCTTCAACTCCTCAAGTTGGATTAGATCTTTGGCTATCGAGGCCGAAAACAGAGAGGTGAGCCTAGCACATCCCCGAAGGCTAACCCAACGTAGACACTGGAATTTAACTTGACAATGGATCTCCTTATCCCATACACGCTTTAGCTTTGGCAAGTCATATAACCTCATTTTTTTTAACGAAGAACGAGCAACACGATGCCCATCTAGAGGATTCGGTGGCTGGAGTTTAAAAACAACTTCAAGGGATTTGCATGCTTCTACCTCCAAAGTTTCCAGGCTCTTAAGCCGTCCTAGAATGAAAGGAGGAACGACGTTCACAAGCTTTTTGCATTCATTCACCGAAAGCAATTTTAGCTTAGAGAAAGAATCCACAGCAATTTGATCGTCCCACATCATCCTGACGTTTTCCATGCCCTCGATATATAAATTCTCCAAGCTAGGAAATGCAACCTGTGGTACTCACGCAATTGGTGATTTAGTTAAATTACGAATTCATGAACTTCTAAGATGTAAATATATAAGAGTGCCAAGATGTAAATTACGTACTCACGGAATTAATAATTCTATCCTAAGTTGCACATAAAAAAAAAAATGAAAATAGTAAAAAAAAACTCCATACTAATGTCGATGACTCCAAAACGGGAAGGCTATTGGTTTATATTGGAGACAAAACAAAAAGTTCTAAGTAAGAATTCTGAACAGAATGTGTTAAGCATGGGCAAAATGGTAATTTGGATACACTCATATGACAATCATATAATGACATAGTGTCTCATAGATCCCAAACTCAAATAAAATCTCTCCCATTGTGCGTTTTTGGCTAGCCCAAGAATGAAATAGCTACTATACGTAGCAATTGTTAAATCACATAGATAAGGTCATTTAAGTTACAACATGGATGAAATTCTTCAATGACATTGCACCATTTTGTAAATTAATTAGGAATGAGGAAGATTTTATTTAAAGAAACAAAAAGCAAGTCAAACGGGTAATCACCATTAGAGAAGTCACTGAATTGATGTAGTAAAAGAAGAATGCAGCTGAGGGATCGCTTGAGGAAGAAAAATTAGCCATTAGAAAGAAAATGATGGAGACATTGAGATTGAAAGGGCAACTGATCAATCGTCAAATGATACGCTATAGTAGGAGATATGATTTTATCTAATACCGAATGCCACAAATCAATAGTATGTCACTCTAAAGCAATTACATAGTTAGGCTAAGAGAAAGCAATTAAAAAGGGAATTGCTTGGGTCAAATGAGAAAATCCTACTCACATCATTCCACACTTGAAATGACTATATATACTCAATCAATTGAATTTTCCTTTTAAAATTGATTTTCTATTAATGCTGGAAGATCCAATAGTTATATAGATCATATACATATACTCAAGTCAAATTATAGAAAATAGTGCTAAATATATCATTATAATAGATTAAAAGTATTTAAGAAGGTGGATGTATTAATCCCAATGGAGGGCCCATTTTTTGGGCCTATTTTGGCTGCACAAACAACATTTTAGGTGAACGGCCTCTATTGCTTTTAGTTCAGTCAAAGTCAACCTACCTGTACATTCTTCCGCTATGCACACGACAATTCAGATTACTCAACTAAAATAGCTGATTTGGAAAATATATTTTATTTCATTAACAAGAGTTTTATAAGAAGGGGTGATATCTGAAGCCCAAGGCCCGAGAGGTCTTGCTCAGTTAGGCGACGAAGAAGGCTTTGATTTCTTTTGCTAGTAGAGTTAACAGAGAGAGTAAAGCTTCCTTGACCATAAAAAAAAAAAAAAAAAAGAGGTCTCGTAAGTGCAAATGAAATCAAGTGAGCATCTTAAAGGCCCTTCATCTCCAGCCTTTTGAGCCATACTGCTCACTTTCCTCTCAATTGTATTTTCAATTTCTTTCAATGTACGTGGGTGCAATGTCTATGCCGTACATGAGGTTGTTGAGAGTCTTACCTTTCTTGGGAATATCAAAAAGCTTTTAGAGATCCTATTCGACAGTTGTACTACCCGTTCACGCTTTGTGCAGGTGTGATAAGAAATGTTCAACCATCTTTATGGAAACTATTTTTAGAGAAATTAAAAGTAAGAAATTGCAGCTCATACATGCCGGCAATTCTAAACACCTGTGCTTGTATGACACTCATTTTTTGTTAAAATATTTTAACCAAAAATATACATTATAAGTAACTTAGTTTTTATCTTGGTATGCTTGTCCCTGGTATATTTAGTATTTTAATGTAATGTTAATCACGTACCTCTTGATTGAAAAGTGTGGTGGCGCATGATCCAACGCGATTCTGACTTCGACTTTCTTGTGCACCTGTCATGCATGAAAAGAATCTCACCATTTGTATTACAGGGATGAATATATCTATATGATCTTCAATGATAAAAACAAAAAATTGATCTTACACTTTCCATGAGAGAAGCACGTCAAGCTTTTCAATCGTTTTAAGCGTAATTTGATTAACATTGGGAATGCCAAAATTTCTGATGTTTCCATTCCCAACCCTTCTTCCTCCATAATGATCGCCTTCATCTTCTCGCAACTCGATATGGTTAGTTTTTTCAATTGTGTGAAAGATTTAACCATGGATGGGGAAAATAAAAACTCAAGGTTATCCAAGCTTGTAATTTTTAATTTCTCCAATCTCTCAAAGGCAACCTGCGGAATTTGTCCATGGAATTGGTGATTAATTTAAATCTCGAATTCATGAACTTTCAAGATGTAAATGTAGATGAGTGCCAAGGGGAGAGGGGGATTATCAAGTTGCACAAAAAGGAAAAAAAGAGAGAATAAAACAAAGAAAAAAAGAGAAAAAAAATCTCCATACTAATGTCGTTTTTAATTTCCAGTCTTTCTGTAGCTAAAAAACTTGCAATGCAAAGCTTAATTTGATGAGTGAGCTTGTTTTATTCCATCCAAAGAATTTCTCCTTTAGAAATGGATTAGCCAGTGGAGCATTACTTATCTCTATCTGTATAATAAAGTAAACCCAACAACACTTTCAACCTCAAGTTTCAACCCAAAAAAAGTTCAGCTGATGTCCATGGCCAGCGTCCAGTGAGAACCATGGCAAAAGTTAAAAGCCCCAAAGGCTACCGCAATTAAGAAAAAGCGATGACGTAAAGGCGCAGACACACGACCTTTTGGGACCCACAACAAATATGTCTAGGACCCTCTACCGAAGGGGAAATTAACATATTTCATGAGTGTTGGGCCCCACCATCAACTTCAGCGTGATCGCCACAGTGAAAATGCAATCTCGTCTAGTCAATAAAATAGCCGCCTCAACTTTTGCTGGATAAAATAGTGACGCGTTTTTCTTAACCAAGCAATTGTTTGTCTTTAGTTTACTTACCTCTCTTTAATGTTAGCAAATTTCTATCAATAACGAATTTAACAGGATATCAAGCACCCATTGTGAATTTGTGTTTGTGATGCCAAAAATACGTACAAATATATTTATACATACTATATGCGTGCATGACCATGCACCAAATTACATACTCTTAAAATTATGAGGCTTATGCAATGACTAAGTGCCTGTTTAAGCACGATACACCAAAGATATGCATCAATTAGATTAGCATAGTTGCTTTTATTTAAAAACCCGGTCCTCCTTTCCATTCTTCATGTTCTTTTTTTAGAGAGTTGCCTATATTATACATTTTGTGGATTGTAACAAAGTCTGATAAGTAAATTCAATGGAATCCATTTCAAAAAAAATAAAATTACTTTACTAATGGAATTACTTTAGAGCCAAAATTCCCTCCGATTTTGCTTATGGAAAGCCTATGAATATAGATGTACTTGCAGCATTTAAGTTGAAAATAAGTCAGAACCTATCACAGACTAAATTTACATGGATTTCATAAAATTATTTGGATTTCTACACAATGAAGAAAAACGGAAGATTGTATTATCTAATTACATAGAAGTCATGAACAGATAAAGCAATTAGGAAGAAAATAAACTAAAAATAACGAATTGAATAAGCACCATAATCTACGTTGCATCTAATAAGCGAAGGAAGAAAAAAAATAATTAATATTCTTTTGATAGAAAGTTACCTGTTGCCCTTTAAAGAACACAATTCGAGTGCCATCTAGGTCGTCTGATGCGCTACTTGAAGGAGCTGGCTTGGCGGCAGAAAAGTTCTTGATTTTTGGCAAGTCATGCAATTCCAATACATGCAAATTATGCAACTCAAATTTGCCACTCTCATCAACTTCTACAATTCCGCGCATTAACTGGCAACTGCCTACTTCGATCTCTTCTAGTTGTGGAAGTTCTCTCACCGATGAAAGAGGAAATAAAACTTCCATCTTGTGACAATACATGACTTGTACTACTTTTAATGCACTGAAGGACTTGGAGGAGATATTGTTGGTGTATATCTTTTCCAAGTTGGTGAGATTCTGGAGAAGTAATGACTCCAGCGTCTTAAAATCTCTATGGGATGGCGATTGGAGGATGTCATGGATGGAGGGGCTATCCTGGATGTGTAGAGCTAGAAAAGCCTTCTGGGGTAACGCACAAATACTTTGCTTAATTTCGTCCAATTCAGTTATAAAAAGTTTGTTGGTTTTGCCTAAGATACTTTGTATACATCGTTTCTGAAGAAGATCGCTTTCTAGATTCCCATCGAGCTCCAATGTGCTTGATCCTTCTTCATTCCACCAGGAAATATTTCCAATTTGGATTTTGTACTTGGTTAATTTCTCGACACTTAGATCCCCTGGGAGCACACTTGGGTTGAGAATGGACATGTGCAAAGTGCTGAGATTCTTCATATGATTCAACTCAATCATATTGACATTAGCTGGTGGAGTTTGCTCCATGACATTCCATGGGTTGAAGCTATTTTGCATGTACAACTCCTCCAATTTGATCAAGTTTCGAAAGACACCCGGTTCAATTATTTGAAGTCTTGAACAATAGTTCAAGTCTAACAACCTCAGCTCTACTAGTTGCCCAATTTCTTTCGGCAATCGCAGAATTTCGGAGTTCTTCAAGCTGAGAATTTGTAGCCTTTTTAGCTCCCCAAGAATGGCTACATCGTCTAACAAACAATTGTCAAGACATAGAGTTTGTATGTTCTTCAAAAATTGAAATGGCGAAGGCGAACAAGTGAGACGTATCCCATTAAGATTTAGGACCTTGAGTTTCCCCATAGAGTAAAATAATGAATTCGGAAACTCAATAGATTTATTATTTGTGAACAGCAAAAAGATTTGCAATTCAGGGCAATCTAACTCTTGGGGAAACTCCTTCATGTCAACGTAGGGAAAGCATATCGCCCCACAACTTTTGAGCTTGTCCTTTGGCAACTCTATCATCGACTTATCTTGATCTTTCAACACAAGAAGAGGGTGATCTCTTAAAGCGACCGAGGCAACAAACTCACGAACCAAATCATGTATCTTGAAACCATACGCGTCTCCATCCTCTAACAAAAAGGAGGAGGCTTGAAGAGTACGAATTAGTGATCTCAAACCATGTCTAGCTTCTTCCATGTTATCTTCTCGAAATAGCCCCCAACCCACACTGTACCTCACCAAGTTTTCAAGATTGGGCTTAGAGGTACCACAAGCAACACAGAGTGTTAACAATGACTTCTCCGCATCTTCTAAATGATCATAACTCAATTGCAACATGTTATTTATCTTCTCACCGACTCCTTCGTTTTTAGACAACTTGATTTGTCTTCAAAGCATTCTTCCATTCAGATAAACCAGCGTGTTGAAGATGTTTTGCCATATTGACAATTAGGAAAGGCAAACCTGCACATTTGTGGAGTGCTTCATCCACCAAGGGTTTGAACTTGTCAACGCGAACTTTGTCCCCCACAATCCTCTCGAACAATTTTCTTGCCTCTTCCTCCTGCAGTTCACCAAGGAGGAAGTCCCTGTCGCAGCCCATTTCCTTTTGCAAAACATCTTTATTTCTCGACGTCAATAACAACTTGCATCCTATGACTTTGTTGTCATGTCCGCAAGGAATGCCGACTGATTTCAAGTTGAGTTCCTTCCACAGGTTGTCCAGTATTATGAGTACTCTCTTTCCCTGTTCCCCCTCACATTTCAACCTACTCTCCAGAAGTTCCGCTCGCCCTCTTTCGGACTCTTTGTCCTTAATGTCACTAAGGCCCAAGTCATCTGCAATCTCTCCTTGAATCCTCCTGATGTCTGGATTTTCCGACACGTCAGCCTTAGCGACCCAATCGAACAAATTTTTTTCCTTTATGCTGTTCTCGGCATCGACCAAAAGTGTGGACTTGCCAACCCCGCCCATCCCGTGAACCCCGACCACGCTATAGCGGTTATCGGCAAGAGCATCCATGATGTCATGTATCATCAAAGCTCTGGATTTGAAGACGCTGTCATCCCTAAGCTTATTTGTCGTCGAGGCAGAAGAAGTAGAGGCCGTCGGGGTAGTTGATTGGACGACATCTTTGCCCTTTCTGCTAGCCGAAGTCGGTTCAGCGGCTTTCCCCGGAGGTGGACGGCTATAGGAGATGTGGAGTTCCCTGCAATCTCCAGTGAGTCGTTTAATGTCCTCGATCTTGCGCTTGGCCTTCCTGCTAAACTGATAGCGACAATTGGGGTCGGGAAGAGTCCCGTAGCAGCAAGTCTTGGTCGCCTTTTCAAAATCGCCCAACAGGTCTTGCGCCTCCTTCGAGGTGTTCTCAGAACTTGCCCATAACTCTGTGGCCCGGCTAGGGACCTGACGAAGATTGTTTCTGGCCACTTCCATTTCCTGGTGGAGACTCTCAGCCTCGTGCTCCAACTTCTTGACTTCCTCCAGCAGATTGTTGGCGTAGCTCTTGGAGGACACGACGTATCCGAATCCACGCTTGATGGGAGCGACTACGCACTTCAAAACATCCCATACAATAGAAACGGCAGAATCGATCGACATTTTTCTTTGATTTTTTGTCCCAGAAATAAAGAGCGAGAAAACAGAGACAGACAAAGGGAATGATGAAAGAAAGCTGCGGATCCTGAAGAACAAGAGGAGGAAGGAAGAATGATGGTGCTCAGGAGAAGAAAGGCGAATTAGAGCAAGAGCGATGAGAGGAAGAAGGCAAAGAGATTTGAGTGCCCAGAAGGACGAAGGAAAGGAAGGTCAAAGAGTAATCAAATATAAGCATGGAAGACAAGAATGGAAATGTGGGACTTGTGAACAATGGCTAACAGAAATGGCTGATTTTCTTCATTTTATTATTCCTTTGGTTGACCGGTCACCCCTAAAACACAAAAATTGATTAGGTGCTAGAAAATTGTGTACAATCTCTGCTTTATTTTCTTTTTTCTAAAATTTATATTGCACGCGCATCATGTGGCTTCCAAAAATAAAAAAAAACAAAAAACAAATGATTACCAGCTGTCAAAATAACAAAAATGACTCAACTTAAATCATCGCCCGTGTAATGAGTATTTCATTCAGCGTCAACATCAATATAACAAAATATAATTAATAAAGAGAACAAACGGAAAAGGATAGGCCACACTCACGTGATGCGTGGTTATGCCTAGAAGTAGCAATTTGGGTTATAAATCTATTTTTCAACTCAATTTTAGCGTTTCAAGTTGTATATGAATTAGTTAAAATTTTAAAACCCAATCGAGATAAGTTTAAAATATCAAAGCTCAGCTCATGCGGATCTTTGTAGGTTTGGATCTTTCAACCCATTTTGATTACTAACTCAAGCCCAAAATGTAATTACAGGAAAAAAAAGTCATTAAAATCAATGAAAAGGCATCATTCCGTTGAATAGTCCATGCCACACCTCGGCATTGTATGTAGAATTATCGGTAATGATTGGACTATCACATCAAATAAATCAAGTGTGACTTGATTGGAATGACTACATTGCATTTTTCCTCAAAGGTTTACAATTACATTGATTTAATTAAAAATAATTTAAAATTTGATTGGTTTCCTTATGATAAGTTTAAAAATAATTGTGCAATTATGTCAATAATTTATTTGGTTAGTAGTGCATAATATTATTTGATGTGGAGGTTAGATGGCCACAATTTTTTTGGACAGTGCATGAAATTCAATTATTATAGGCAGTCCTTTGGGTAGAGGGTGTAATTACAAAATTATATAGAGGTATATTGTCACATTAATTTTATTTGTGAAGTTAGTGAATAATTTTATATCAAAGAGTATAATTTCCTAAAAAGAAAATTCACACTGAACATTGTCAAATTCAGAGCACTTTTTAGGCAGAGAGACCGTAGGTGAAAATGGAAAAGAAGAAAAAAGGCAAAGTAAAAGTAACCGCGAGCTAAAAATGTGAAATATGGGAAGTCAACCATAACAGAATAGGTATTTTAGCATTTTGTCCTTTTCTGTCTCTTAAGGAAATATTACATGACAAATTTGAAATTATACTTTTCTCATAGCATCCAAAAAAAGCAAGACTCCTTTATAATTGGTCCGTACATCCTCGAGAAATTTTTTTCATTGCATTTTAAGAGGGGCATCTATAATCAACTGATTTAACATTAAAATTAGATCTCTTGCCATTGAAAAATATTACGAGGAATCCATACTGATAATTATTATTTTTTTAACATATTGATAAGATTGCCCGTTACTCGGTAAATGTCATTAAAGTAAAGGAATACTTATATGGAAACTCCATATGTTGTAAAAAATTTTAATGAAGTGCATGTAATATCAACAAAAATGAATCAACTGAATCAAATAATGATTAACCAAAAGAAAAGCCAAAAACAAGATTAATAAAATATATCAGAATAAAAACACATCCTGGGCAGTTTTCATTTTCAAACAAACCAATGAAGGTAGGTTGAAGTTAAATTCCATTTCTCTGCAATTAAAATTCAAAAGAGGAATACTATAGAAATCCAAAATTAGAGAAATGCCTGTTGGGGCGCGTACAATAGCTATGGCCTTTGCTGTCAGAAATCTGACTTTAGATCAGAACCCACATCCCAAATTTTGTCTCTAGTAAATACTACAATTTAATTAGCAATATCCATTTCGAGCTCTTGGCCTTTTTTGCTCTATTGCTGATGGGGTAAAAGTCTTCTGCCGAAACTTGCATGTAGTGAATTTCTTTGACAGCTGCCCTTTTGCAATGTAAAAAGTCGAATTTCTTGAATCATTTTTTCACAAGGACAAAGCATGGTAATGGTAAGTGAAGATGGACACGCTAATATCCAGAACAGCTTGGCCCTTGGCGTGAGAGGCCAGTTGGACTAGCGGTGAAGTGAAGTGGTTTTCCCACTCTTTCTCTGCGGTGAAATCCTTAGGAATCTGAAAACTTGCGGGAACCTGCTCCAAGTCGTCACTGGTCACAAGTAAAAATAATAAAAAAAGACCGCTTTCAGTCTCCTCAATCCAGACAACAGTGTGGACTTATAAACAATCGAGCAATATAAACATCAATTCGTTACTAGTGCTAATTTCTAAGTCACCATCTTTATATGTATGTATATCAAGATGGATGATCTTTTGCATTTTATTGTTCCTTCACCAGTAATCATCACCAATGTTTTGCGTCAACATTCTTTCCTCCACCTCTTATGAATGAACATTGATTAGATATCCATCCTTTCCTCCACCGTTTATAGACCGAAATATTGTTCAAACTATTATAAACTTATTATACGGCGATCGATTTAATTATAAACTTTTCAACTTTACTAATTTAATTCCTAAATCTTCTGATAATTTGTCAATGTAGTGCTTCCAACCAATTTTCAATGGAAATTTTAATGTGAATACCAACCATCCTAAATGACATAATTGCCACGTAAGTAATTTCCAACTAAAGTTAGTCGGAATGACTATATTAGCAAATTGTCAAAAGTCTTACGACTAAATTAATAAAATTGAAAAATTTAGGATTAAATTTAGCCATCATATAATAAGTTTAGGATTTTTTGGATAATTATTCATTAATAGACAAATAGTGATTAGACAAACATAAATTAGGTATCCATCCTATCCTCCAAGGATAACGATTGATTTAGTACTAACCATAAAACCAATCATTGTGCTGGTCAATGAAATCATATTAAAATTATAGAAGTAACATTATAATCTTGTAATGTCAAATGTGATTGTTAGGTTAAACATAACCTCAATTATAATTTTTAGATTAGACCTTCTAAGGAAAATAAACTTTTGCTATTTTTTATCAACGTTATAAACTAGTTTACTTTCTCGAATATTGCTACTCTTTACATGAAAAAAAAAATATGGGAAATGATTGCGTGCCACAACTAACTTTGCTTCATGTTCTCTTATTCATATTGGAGCCCCCCCCCTCCCCCTTTTCAAATGCTTGGGTTCATCTAGAGTCTTTTACTTTTCACATTAATTTTTCAAATATTGCGGTCATAAAAAATTCATTTTTAAATTTTGTTAATATGCAATTATTGTCAAATAGAGTTTTATGGTTTTTCATAACCTATTTTGTCCCAATTTTAATTTTCTTGAGGGAAAGCAAAGTGTAGAAAGATGTTTTTTCATGTAAGTAAATAGAACTAGAAGTCGATAAAAGTGAAGATGGAACGTCATGTGAAATCTTTCTAGAATCAGTCTTGCACATTAAAAAATATATGATACTTAAGTGATAGATAAAAAATTATGACTTTAAAGTGAACATTTTAAGACGTGAACATTAGTCAATGGACATAAAAATGGATGATTTTCTGGCAAACACCCAAACCACGAGGAAAAAAGAGATGGGTACATACTATGGAGCTCGTTAAGCTAACCTTAGTTAGGCCTTAACTAAACACCAGTCAATTCCTTGAGCATGGAAATGTATGATTTTTTGCATTATTATTCCTTTACTGACCACTCACCGTCGCCCATGTCTGTGTCCCCATCCTTTCCTCCGCCGCTAATGGACAAACATTGATGGGTTATCCATCTTTTCCTCCTTTCCCACCGCTGATGTACGAGCCCTGATCCATCCAATCATTTCCTCCACCATTAATGGATAAACACTGATTAGGTACTAGTCCTAAACCTGCACCTTGCAGGTCAATGAAAATCATATTTAAAAAATTAATATCACAAAATTTTTTTAATTAAAAATTTTTTATCATCCAAACTTCCAAATAAATTTATTTAAAATAAATTTTTTTTAATTTCAAAAATTTCAAAAACTCAAATATATTTATAACAAATTTATTTACGTTAATTTCTAATAAATTAAATTAATATCAAAAAAATTACAAACCGATACACATGTAATAAATAAATGGATAAAAATCCCAAACCGATATTTTTCATTATGTATCTAATTCAAAAATTTAACGATAAAATTTAATAGAAACTAATGAATGGTAAATTTGTTCGGCTTGTGTACATTTTAAGATTTTTAATAGTCAAAAAACTATTTTTGGGTAAATTTGTATACCACTTTAGGTTTTTTTTGTGATATTAACCCCATTTAAAATAAAGATGTAACATTTTAATTAAGCAAATTGTTAAATTAGAATGTCAATTGTAACTACTACATTAGACATAACTTCATATAGAATTGTTAGATCAAAATTTCTAAGTAAATTAAACATTTTAAACCGGTTTACTTTTTTGAATAATGCTGCTCTTTCACGATGCAATTAACGTGAGAAACAATTCGAGTTACTGCTAACATCGTTTCCTGGTCTCTCATTCCATTTCCCTTTTTTTCTCTTAAATGCATGGGTCTATTGCAAGTCTTTTACTTTTAACATTTGCTTTTCAATTATTGCAGTTATCACAAATCGATTTTAAAAATTTTCAAAAACATTCAATAATTGCCAAGTAAAGTTATGTGGGTTTTCATAATTTATAAACCTAATTTTTCTTTCACTTTTAATGTTTTCCGAAGGACGGGGACGGTCGAAAACAGCAACATTTTGCTGGAAAAGTTTATAATAAACGGCTGAGTTTTCATACTAGGTATCCAGTTATTTAAAAATTTGAGAATGACTCAAAAACCCCGAGGAAGAAAGAGATGGGATGGAGCTACACTTGGGAAGTTGAATGGCGAGCAGACTGCCCCACGTCGTCACTGGCCAAAAATAAAAATACAAAAACGGCTGCTATATGTCGGTCGCTCCGTCAAGACAAGAACTATAATAGACGGATAAACGATTCAGTGATAGATATAGATGACTTATAAAAGGTATATATATGGAAATGGATGATTTTTTCTTGCAATTTCCTGTTCCTTGATCAGTCACCATCACCAATGTCCAAGTCTCGAAGTCCTTTCTTCCACTGCTCATGGACAACCATCTAAACATACGAAAGATTGCTTTAATTAGGGTTAGCGGTGGGAGAGGAACAGAAAGAGAGAGGAACCAAGGGTAGTTGCAGGAGCTGAGATGGATTTCTCCATTTAACTGTTCCTTTACTCGACCAGTCACCATCACCCATGTCTACCTCCACGTCCTTTCGTCCAACGCTACTGGACAAACATCTAAGTATTCTTAAATGCATGAACTGACCTGGGTGCCCTTACTTGTCTGGCCTCTTTCCTTTTACTGTCGAGAAAGATTGCTTTCCCACCTCCCCCGTCCTGAGGCAATGATCCATTAAGCAAAAGAGTCGCCGATTATTAAGCTAAAACTGACGATTCTCTTGATGAGGCCCAAATGAACAAAGCTTTCCCTTCACTTCAATTAACCCTTGTTGCTTGATGATATGTGATGTCCCATTAAGAGTTTAAGAGATGAGTGATCTTGATGATTTGCCATTGTTGAGATTATATATCAAATAGCGATTTTAGATAATGTTCTCCTTATTGACATACTGAATTTGCGTTAATTTAAATCCTTATGTCTATCTAATATTAACCATTAGTTCGACATAAGTAGTGACTTTTTGTGTATTATGTTTGGTAGATATGTTGACAGAAAGCACCTCTAGGCATATCTTTACGTGAAAAACAAAAAAAATAAACTCAATTCACAAATAAAATTGAAGTTGCTTTTTTAACGTCAACCATAATTATTAGATTAGAATGTGAAATAAATATCATAAAACTGCCATATGATTATATGATTGAAATTTTGTTAAAGTCTCTCTGTTCTTGCTCTTTTAAAGTTACTTATTGATATGAGTTTAATATAATTTCCTATTATTCTCAAACGTTCAACATCGATTGACAATCTTCTTTAATGTTTCATAAGAGAAAAAGAAAGTGAGTCTCACACCAATAATGCATAGTGGACTCAATAATACAGGCTTCTGAGGCATGGTGCAAGATGCCTTGCGCGTTTATCCACAGCTTGTCGTTTCATTCCCTCAAAACACTCGTTGAGCTGTCAAATCTTTCGTCCTTTTTCTTTCAAATTTCTTGATGAGCTACAGCGTGTTGTTTCTATTCCTCGAAACACTCGTTGAGCTGTCAAATCTTTCGTCCATTTCCCTTTCAAATTTCTTGATGAGCTATTTCATTTCCTACTCTTCAAAAGTCTATTCCGATGGATCCGGTAGAATCATATTATTGATCTTTTGAATGTGCTCAATGCACTCAAATGGTTGCGCCTTTTGAGGATTCTCCGACAAATGCATCATATTTGGTGAACATTGATAGGAACTTGATGGTTTATCAACAAAGCTCAAAGGGACATGTGTTGGGATTGGCCCACAAAGTAGGAGTTTGCAGACTCTGCGCATCATGAACGAATCAACAAGGCAACATGTGAGATAAAGCTGTTCTAAACACTTATCACCTAAACGTGTAAACCTCAAATGAGGCCCAGTAATATCTTGTGAGTTACAACACATATTTTAGCAAAGACCGATAAAAGAAACGGTTTTCATTCATTGCATTTTCCAAAATAAATAAATGATGGCTCATTTTGGAGTGGGCCTTGATAATTAATAAGGGATTATGCATCATAGTTATTGAATTTTTGGCTAAATTGTCAGTAGATCTTTGAATTATTTTTTTGCTAATTGCGTCCGTACATTATATACATACATATATTATTCTTTCAAATCCTTTTTGTCAAACATGCAAACGGAGTTGATGATTTTGTGGACTATATATATGGGATGTAGATGGTCTATAGCAAAATGCGCACAAGTCTTATGTCTACTGCACCACTGGGACAATAGGAGAAGAATGAAAAGAGACGAAGAAGGCGAATACATGAGGCATGCTTTGACAAAACAATTAAAATTTCATGATCCCTCTGCATATTTTGCTGGCAAAGATCTCGTTATCACCATCTTGGGTTGTCATTAATCTATTGATTTATTTCCACATTGTATCCAAAATCGTGTGCTTGATGCTTCGTTTTTTGTCTATTTAGCTTTTTCAAAAGGCATCTTGGACTGGATAGGAAGATGGGACATCCCACTATTTAATGTCTACTTAAATTATTGCTTCTTCTTGGCCAGAGCAACGTGCAAAGCTATTTTCCAACTACAGAACTCTATCAGACAAAACAATACATACAAACCCCACTTTCCCGTGCATGGTTCAATTATGGGATTGGGGTAATGATGCATTGCTGCCTCCTTGGAAATAATAACTTTAATAATGGTGTTATAGAAAAGGAAAGTATAGAGTAAGAGAACTGAATGCTATCATCAAATCATCCACCATGTAATGCTTAACGTTAATAGGAAGTACCTGCCATTTGTAAAAGATGTGATTTAATGAGACACTAGTAAAAAGATGACAATGCGAGAAAAAAAATGGCTTACAAAATTACTAGTGACACTACCAAACTCTTGTGATTGCAATTCAGACTTGGTAGAGAACAAGATAAATGAAATTTAATCCTCATCTTTTTGAGAAGATATGCTGGATCTTCGACTTTACCATGCACGATCTGTCTGAATGCCTAAGAGTTGCAATTCGATTATTGTCCTTAACAGTTTCCTAGAAGAATGCAAAGAGAATTTATCTACTCGCATACATATTTGAACAATCAATGTATGAATACGAAAGACCATAATCTAAGCATGGAGAATGGGAAAAATTAGATAATATGGAAAAAATGAGCTGTAAACAATCGTAGAAATAAGAAAAATAGAAAAGATGAGATTGACATCGACGGATGATTGAAGGAAGTTCCTTATTGCCACCTGAGCCAAATTTTGCAGATAACAAAAATGGTTTTTTAATTGCTTGAACCCTATCCTCATGAGTCCAAATGATCTCACTCTCTGTATTTCGTGATTTACACTTGAGAAACGACGAAACCCAAATATCTTCAAAACATCACTCTATCTAGTTACTTTAATAACGTGGGGTTTTTAACATGTGGAAATAGAGCTTCGCGGTCAAGGAAGACATCAGATTAGACAATAGAATTGAGAAGAGCAATTCAACATAAAGAAAAAAATTGAGAAGAGCAAATTATTAATTCATTTAAGAAATTATGAAATCTACGAGTTTAAAACCGTGTCATGATCAATATGGAGACATACCCAAGAATCTTCCATTTTCATCAAAGTTCGAGGTACTGGTGTTTTAGTAGTGTTGGGAAAATTGCACAATCCGTATTGAACATATTATACATAATGTAATTGAGTTATAAACATTTTAATTGAACTAATTTAGTCTTTAACTCTTTGAGGAATAGTGTAATCAAGTTCTCTCTACCAAGTTTTGCCTCATTTATTTGACATATGAATCTAATCATAACCGATGATCCTATATGTAAGGGTGATGGCATGATATGAACTAAAACCATGTGAAATGATGCTATTTGATCTTAGATAAACATTGTCATTGTTTGGTCAAGCGGCCAAAGCCCCAAATTATCAATGGACGTGGTAGTGATAGATCCAACTACGTCTATCAAATGTGGAGTGAGGACACCTCAATATTTGATGTCTTGTCAAATTATTGCATCTTCTGGACCTCAGCCACGAGCATAACTTTGTCCCAATGACCGACATGCATGGTATGGTCCGATCATGGGATCGGGGTAATAACACATGGCTGCTTTCTTAGAAATTAATAACTCTAATAAGGATGCAATAGAAAATGAAGGTATAGACTAAGAATACTGAATGCTATTGTCACGACCTCCTTGAAGGTGAATCACCATGGGAAAACTAATGGATTACTAAGTCCGAAAACTTAGTGTGGACTCTCCCAAGCCCTACCAACCGCAACTTGATATTCAAAATTTAACATTGTTAAATATGCAACTTTATTCAATTAGGAGCTGCCACTAATCAATTAGTGTTGATTAGAAACCCAAGTAAAGTATGGGAGAATATTTTACTTCTGCGAACCAGAGATTTGATAGATTTCGGGACATGGTTACGCTAAGTTAAACTAGCGCCCTTTCGGTACCATTTTAAAAGTTACTAATTTCCTATTATTCTCAAACATTCAACATCGATTGACAAGCTTCTTTAATTTTTCATTAGAAAAAGAGAAAGTGAGTCTCGCACCAATAATGCATAGTAGACTCAATAATACACTTCTGAGGCATCGTGCAAGATGCCTTACGCGTTTATCCACAGCGTGTCGTTTCTATTCCCTCGAAACACTCGTTGAGCTGTTAAATCTTTCGTCCTTTTTCTCTTTCAAATTTCTTGATGAGCTATAGTGTGTTGTTTTTATTCCTCGAAACACTCGTTGAGCTGTCAAATCTTTCGTCTGTTTCCCTTTCTAATTTCTCGATGAGCTATTTCATTTCCCACTCTTCAAAAGTCTATTCCGATGGATCCGATAGAATCCTATTATTGATCTTTTGAATGTGCTCAATGCACTCGAATGGTTGCGCCTTTTGAGGATTCTTTGACAAATGCATCATATTCGGTGAAGATTGATAGGAACTTGATGGTACATCAACAACGCTCAAAGGGACATGTGTTGGCATTGGCCCACAAAGTAGGAGTTTGCAGACTCTACGCATCATGAACGAATCAACAAGGCAACATGTGAGATAAAGCTGTTCTAAACACTTCATCACCTAAGCATGTAAACCTCAAACGAGGCCTAGTAATATCTTGTGAGTTACAACGCATATTTTACCAAAGACCGATAAAATAAATGGTTTTTTTTTTTTTGGTTTATTTCGCACGGTAATCCGACACGAACCACCACCCCCCGTCACCCCAGGCACCTGAAGTGAGAGGATTTGAACCCCTCCCCTTCGTGGGGGGAGAGAGCCCAAACCATCGTAGCCACTAAGGCGGTGGTTAAAATAAATGGTTTTCATTCATTGCATTTTCCAAAAAAAATAAATGATGGCTCAAACCAGTTTTGGAGCGGGATTTGATATGCATAGTAGTAATTGAATTTTTGGCTAAAATTGTTAGTAGGTCTTTGAATTATTTTTTTGTGAATTGTGTCTGTACATTATATACATACATATATTATTCTTTCAAATCCTTTTTGTCAAACATGCAAACGGAGTTGATGATTTTGTGGACTATATAAATGGGATGTAGATGGTCTGCAGCGAAATGCGCACGTGTCTTTTGTCTACTGCGCCACTAGGACAATAGGAGAAGAATGAGTGAAATGGAGCAAGAATGAAAAGAGATGAAGAAGGTGAAGAGGCTTGAGTGCAAAAAAGAATGAAGGGCGGCATCAAAACACAGCAACTTTTGGCTGGAAAAAGTCGATAACGTCTAGGACATTCCACTATTTAATGTCTAATTAAAATTTGAGCTAACAACAAATTAAAATACGAGGTGAGTTTTCAAATTTGAAGCCATATCGCTAATGTATCATGCTTAGGATGACCACGTCACAACTTTGAAAAGCGAACACTAAAATTTCAAATTTGTTGGCTAATTGAATCTTATGAAGAAAAATGTGTCTAGAAATGATTGCCCAAACGATGCAATAGGCTGTCCAACTTATTCACGTCACTCTTATAAATTAGTTTTATAAATTAATTATTATAATTGTAGTATTACTTTTTCTTGATAATATTCTAATAATTTAAAACTCTACATTGGTGCGAAGTCAAACACAAGCTTACTCTAAACTCTAGACCGAGAAGACATTACAATTTCACAATAGGAGTACTCGAAAAAAAATGAGCTATTTCGGCTCAAACAATTGTAAAAATAAGAAAAATAGAAAGGATCAGCTTCACCTTGACTATAAGCGAGGCTTTAGGAAAATCCATCACACGTGAGAAAAGGTCACTCCTTGTTGCCATCAAAACCAAATTTTGAAGAAACTAAATGTTTTTTAAATTGCACGAACCCGGTCCTTAGGAGTATAAATGATCTCACTCTTTGTATTACATGATTTTCCCTAAAAACCCAAATTATAAGCATCGAAACCCAAAATTCTTCTAAATATTGCTCTTATCTAATTTTTTTTCAATAGCGGGGAGTTTTAACATAAGGAAATAGAGTTTCATGATGAAGGGAGTACAAAAAATTAGAATATCAAAATTGACAAGTGCTAATTATCAATTTACTCAAGAGACTATGAAATATGCAAGGTTAAAATTGTGTCGTTATCAATGGAGACATATAGAAGAATTTTCTCTTTTCATCATAATTGGAGGTACTAGTGTTTTAGTATTGCTCAGAAAATTTCACAATTGATATTAAACATATTGTGCATAATGTAATTGAGTAGTAAACTTTTCAATTTAATCAATTCATATCTTAATTTTTTTAGCAAAGTGTAATTAAGTCTACTTAGTCAAGTTTTTATTTATTTATATGATGTGTCCGCTTAATCATGAATGATGGTCCTACGTGTAAATGCGATGGTGTGATGTGGACTAAAATTACATGAAATGATGCTGTTTATATTTAGATAAATAGCGTTGTTGCTTGTTGAGTGGCTAAAGCCTCAAATCACCAAGAACGAGGTAGTAGAACATCCAGCAACGTCTCTATTAAATGTGGACTTGAGAGGGAGTGGAGACACCTTACTTATCTATGTCTAGTCAAATTATTGCATCTTGTGGGCCTGAGCAACGTGCATAGCTTTTCTTCAAGGACTGAGCTCTCTCCACCGATTGGAAATCCTTTGAAGATTCTTGTGTATGTCTGAGTGGTTGATGATTAATCTTGAGTGGTTACATGCTACATGATACATGTTGGACCTAACAGTCAAACTCTTATGATTCCTTGCATATTTTGCTAGTAAAGATCTTGAAAAAAAGTACAACATAAATATTATAATTTTTGTATGACACTAATTTAAATATTATAATTTTTTATCACTTGAATATTAACTTTTTAAAAATATTTATTTCAAGTGTCATGTCACGTTAAATTTTGGATGCTTAGAATTAACATTTTAAAAAAAATTATGATACTTAAATCATCAATTGAATAACTTTTAAATAAATATTTATCGACATAAACACTAGTCTATGGCATAGAAATGGATGATCTTCTAGCAAAGACCCAAGCCACGAGGGAAAAAAGAGGAGATGGGTATATTCGTGGAACTCAAATCTCTTTTTGTCAATTCCTAGCTAGGCCTTGACTAAACCCCAGTCAATTCTTTGTGCAAAGAAATGTTTGATTTTCTGCATTATTGTTCCTTTACTAACCAGTCACCGTCACCAGTGTCCATGTGTCCATTCTTTCGTCCATCACTAATGGACAAACACTGATGAGTCATCCATCCTTCCATCATTTGCCACCACAAACGGTCCTTTCATCCTTTTCCACCACTAATGTACTAGTCCTAATCCATGCTTTCATAGTTTTCTCCGGTGTAGTGGAGAACAATCAATTGGGGGGAATCCTATGAAGATATTTACAGTCATTACAGTTCGAAAAAAAGGACAAATTGATTGCTTGGTGACCGAGGCCAAGGTGCTTGACAACAAGACACTGAAGCAAAGTGAGTAAAGGAGCGACAAGGAGTTCGAGGAACAGTAAGACACCAGCAAGGTTCCATATGCTCCATATCGATAGATTGACCCGTGACTAGTTTAACCGAAGATATAAAAAAAAAAAGTATGCAGTATTAAATTTTGAAATGACATTAATTTTATGAAACGTTTAGTGTAATTATGGCAAATCTCATGCGCTCCCAAACGAAGTAATTTAGTGCATCCACGTTATCTCTCTTTTATTTATTTATTTATTTTGGTGCTGTAACAATTTTTTAGATTTGCAAGTCTAAGTGTATCCAAATTTATATTGAGCTAGCAGATATCTCATGAATGAGTTAGAATGCAAGCCCAGCAGGGTTTTGCTAATTTTTTGGCCCATCTAAAAATATGTGGCTTGGGATATTTTAGTCAGAGGACAGCCTGGCCCGAAGCCATGCCATTCGGCCTAGACCCAATAAGATCGGGCCGTGCCCAAAATCTAAAGAAGAAGATGACGGCGGTTACATTTGGCGGGAGATTCAGTTATAGCAACAGCACTCTCTCTCGCAGTCGCGATGCAAACTTGGGGTCCTCGTCGTTATTTGATTCTTGCCTCATGCGTTGCCCCTTGACATGTCAGCTGCTGATGTGGCGACCGTTTTCCTTTCACGTGCGTTTCCCCCTGCCACGTGTCTTGCATTAAATTGAAAAAAAAATTGATGTGTAATTTTTTTGTGACATGGAATTGTTCTGTCTTGACTTTGTCTTCCTCGTTTCTCCAAAGCCAGCCAGTCAATGTTGGACGAATTGCCATGGACGTTACTGGTGGTCCATGGCCGTCGGCATCACTCATCCTTGGTGATGTTACTGGCCATCCAAATTTGACTGTCTATGGCTGTCAACATCACTTGCGAACCTCAGATCACAATCCGAAATTAGTCCGATAAGTATGTAACTCGTGAGTCAGATTTCCATGATGATCTTATAGACCACAACGTGCAAATCACATCAATCGAGATAGCCTTCTTGATTTTTCATTCCTATTCTTACTACTCTTTCTGCATCGTGCCAGCTTCCTTTAAAGTTGCATGACAAACGTGCCAAATCACTCGAAATAGAAGCACTTCCAAGCAATCTCCCTTGTCTTGTCCTCTGTGATGACTGGAGGATGAAACATCTACACCGCTTTGAAAAACCCACATCAAAGATGCGGTTCATAATTAAGGAAGTCTCAGCTCTGCTGAGATGATTTGCACATTTCCAAAATTCAAAAAAACCATCGAGACATCATAACAGGACGGTAAGAACCCGTTTTGCTACTGCTGGAGAGTAGGGGAGCACGAGGGAGACCATGACACGAGCAAAAGAGTGTGTCCGACCCGTTTAGCTACTGCTATAGGGGCTTAAGAATTTTATCGTCGTGACATGTGGATTTTTACTGACAATAAATAAATAACAAAAATTAATAAAAATTCTCAGCTCCTTCGTCCTATCTCTCTCTCTCTCTCCCTCCTTGATCTAATCTCCACCCAGGTGATGCACAACATTGAGCAGAGAAGAATCTCCTCTCTACGAAACCAAAAGGGAGTGAAGCTGTCAATTGGAAATCTCTCTCTATAGCTGATGCTTCACTGCTACCGCGAATGGAGCACCCATCAGCGATTCATACAGATTTCAAAAACCATTGGTTGCACTGTGGAGGAGGGAATGGAATCGAGTTCGCAAGGATGATGTTCTTTGGAATGACAAAGCTAGGCTCTGTTTCAAAGAGTACTCTGTTCAAGAGAGAGAAAGATAATCAATGAGCTTTATCTAGGGGTGAGAGCAAGTTTAAGTTCGAGAGTGCAAGATGTTGTCAATTCTAAGATGAAAAGCCATGGGGGTGAGTGTCGGTCCAGGGTGAGAGAAAGATAATCAATGAGCTTTATCTAGGGGTGAGAGCAAGTTTAAGTTCGAGAGTGCAAGATGTTGTCAATTCTAAGATGAAAAGCCATGGGGGTGAGTGTCGGTCCAGGGTCAACCCTGGACCGACCCAACCCCGCGGTCCTTGGTCCCGCCAGGTTCTTAGGAGGACGGGTTGGTCCTGGTCCCGAAAGGGGCCGACCAACACTGTGTGGGTCGGTTCTCGGTCCTAGGAGTTTAGGGTCGGTCCAACTCGGACCAACCCTGAATATATATATCTAAAATATTATTTATAATTTTTTTAATCAAAAAGAAAATAAAAATCAGATGGGTTGATAGTGTGACCACAAGAATCGCGGCGTTAGGGGCCGCCACTTCCTCTTTTCCCTTTTCTTTTCCGCACGGGCCTGGCCCATTTTCCTTTTTTTTTCTTCTCGGCCCGACCCACTCCATTTTCTTCTTCCTCCCTTCTTTCTGCTCGCACAAAACATCACTTGCAGAAGAAGACTAAAAAACTGAGGTGCAAGTCAGAGGCAGAGGGATCAAAGGCGGCAGAAAATTGAGGGGGTTAGGTCAGCAAAGCAAAGGAGAGAGGGGGAACAAAAGGGGAAAGAAAAACATAAGAGAAAGAGGAGCTCGAGGGGGAGAGTTTTGCGGGGGTTTTCTCGGAAAAACGTAGAGAGGAAAAGTGAGACCTCATCTGGCTTGACGCAGGAAAAAAAAATAGAGAAGAATGCAAAAAATAAAAAAACAAAAAAATTATTAGTTGGTCCCGAGTTGATCGAACCTGGACCAACCCATTGGGTCGGCCCTGGCCCTTGGCCCTAAGCTCAATAGGGTCGGTCCTCGGTCCTAAAATTTGAGGACCAACATTGTGCGGGTTGGTCCTAGGGTCAGGGGGTGGCCCGGCCCAACCCGGACCATGATCACCCCTAAAAAGCCATTGCCAGAGGCTTGGATGCTGTGTTTGTCCAGGTTGCGGAAGAGTCATGCTGCAGAGACGCGGTTACAGAGTTGTGCCACTGCTGCGGAAAGAGATGAATGTGATAGAGGCTTTGAATGTGGTGCTTGATTGCATTTTTGTACAATTGTATGTCATCATAATATCATCTATATCAGTCGAACCTCCTCTCTAGCCTCTATCAGTCCGACCTTCTCCTTCGACTTCACCTTTTGAGCCATCAACATCAATCTAACTTCTTTGTGGTGAATGGGACTTTCGGGATCATACCGTTCGAGTAAATCAACAATCATCTTCTCATAAAACATCAAGAGTCTCTACAGTAGGCCTACGCTGGAAGCAAAGCAATACACATTCTGGGATTAAAAGCAAATTACTTATTCTCATAGCAGGATTTACTTTATGCATATAAAACAAACTCAATGAAAACCAACGTCACTGACAGCTTCAATCGTTGCCATCAGAAAGAGAAGATTAATCAAATCCTTTGTTTGAAAAAAAAAATGGAGAATCTATTTCTACTTAATCAATTGAAGCGATGTGTACAGAATAGTTAGGAAGCCACATCTTTTCGAATTTTCCACACAAATTGACAGTGCAGTGCCCGAACCTTTCGAATTTAGGGCTTTGTGGACGGAAAAAAGCCGCAAATCCCAAACTCTAATGGGTCAAATTGTCTTCCTCGTGCTACCAATCTTCCATTTGGACTTGCTTTTAGCTTAGAAGCGAAGCCGTATCTCATGTTTTTGCTCATGCTCTCGCACTTGCAAGAGAAGCATTCTTTGATACTCGTCCTTTTCAAAGAGTGGTAAATTCTGAGTCCCAAAATGAGAATTATTATATTCAAACTACATCATGTATATCAGAGTTCACAAGAAGAAAAGGAAGTGCCAATTTAATAAATTTTTGTCGGTAATGCCAATATAGAATGTAAATTGGAATTTTAGACTCTAAAATTTGATTAATTTTAGAAGGGGAAAGAGCTTTTTCTTTCCACCCTCATCATCATTTTTCGTTTTTATAAAATATTTCCGAAGAATATGTTAATCAACGTAGAATGCACTTGTCAAACAATCAATTTACGAAAGTGTCGAGCTTCCGATGGCACTAACTTTAGTGTTATCATGCATGTCGTCGACACCTCGACTTTTATTGAAAATTCAAGCTTACGGGATTGTAAAAGTACCAAAGTAGAAAATAGGAAAAACAACCACAACAAAAAACAAAAGAAGGGGGAAAAAAAGAATAGATAAATAAATAAATAAATAAATAAATAATGAACTAATTATATAAATCGGCTCCAGCCCATTTTATCCACCAAGTAGGCCGTAGAAGCTGCAGCCCCACTTAGCCCACCCGATATGCTAATGAAGCCACATCTCATTACACTAAAAACCCGTTCAACATGAGGCCCGTGGAACAAATCCCTTGAGACCTGGCCGTTCCCTTCTTCTTTTCCCCGCCTTCCCTGAGAACTGGGGGCGTGTGTGGAAGCCGAGGGCAAATCGCGACGTCCGGCGAGTGGAGAGCGCAGTGAGGGGAATGAGCTCAGCACGAGAGGAACGAGCTCGGGTGTTTAGGAATGGCTGAGCATGACATTAGAAGGCACGGTTGTCTCATCTAATCACGCATATCAATTAAAAGTAATCCTACTCCTCCAAGGACGAGATTTACTACCTCAAACCTAGCTCCATGCCAAGGACATCTAAGAGGGATAGCACGATGGTACGAGCAAGGGGATGGATTTTTTTTACTTCTAGTTAAAAATCTACCTACATAGAATGTTGGTATAGCATTCGCATTGCTTAAATGAAATCAAAACGACCTAATTTTTTACTGAAAAATCATTTGATAAAGGATAAATGTGTTGCATAGATATAAATTTAGAAAAGATTAATTCTAAAATTTTGACGTCATGAAAAAAGATTCACTATAAATGATTCGTAATAAATCCAATTTGAGATTTTTTTTCACGGCTCTTTCAAGAAAAAAGAGAAAGTAATGATGGTGAGTCATTGGATGAATCATCCCCTCGAAGAATTCCATGTTTTGAGCAGGTCATCCTTTGGAGCGGCTTCTCCGATCACCGGGAGAGCCGAGAGCGGAACCGAAAAATCTCATCCTTCGAATCGGCGGATCCTATTCAGATGATGATGATCCATCCGACCTCAGCTCAAAAATCAAATAAAGCTCTTGTGAACACCACCCTAACATCCCCTTTTGCAGCGCAGCGTAGACGGGCGAAACGAAGGACGCGAGCGACGGCATTGGAATCCAAAAGGCGGCGATGAAGTGGAAGAGAACAGAGCGAAGCAAGAATCGACAGAATATATTCTGGAACGAATTCGAGATTTGACTCGGAAGTTCAATTGAAGACTTGAGGGAGGAAGATGATGCTAGACCGAAGACAAAATGTGCAGCCTTCCTCTGAGCAGAAGGTGTTCGGTGAATTGTACTTGGAGAGAAACAGAGAGTGAGACAATTTTGAAACAAGCGGAGGAAGGAAGATCGCCCCGTAAGAAATCTCCAAGTTTGGCATGTCCATTGCATTCGGTCATGACGCGTGTGGTAGGGTGCTAGAAATCAACTCGAGCATTAGTGTAGCCACGCGATCGGCGCTCAAATTCAAATAAAGGATTTTAGAGCTAGATACGAGGACTATTCACACCGAATGATTTTGCAATGTTGCACAAATAAGGGATTGTAGCACAATGTGCTGTGAAGTTATTCTTTTGCCAGCAAGTTGAACATGCTTTTTGTAAAGATAAAAACAAAAAGAAAAAGAAAGCAAAAAAAAAAGCTCCAGCTCAGTTAGAGTTGAAAGGGTTTGGTCCAGTCTGTTGGGTTTGATCCACAATCGCAGCCCAGATCATACCAAGCCCATTAGAGTTAACCTTGGCCTAGACAATTTCCCTCACTAATCGACACCAGAAATCCACCGTCCGCCATCTCCAATCACTGACAGCCACCATCAAGCCACCAGTGACGGCCGCCACAGGCTCAGCAATAACACAATAGAACGCATGCGCTATGGCTGACGAAGAAACTCTCTTCCTCGGGAATTCTTGAGGCTTCTTCATCGGTTCTCCTTCTCCATCTTCCTTCGGGCACTGTTAGCCGCCACCATAGCCGCCATCGTAACTTGCTCCTCCATCGCTGGTTTCTCTACAACAAGGCCTCCTCTTGTTCTGCTCTATTTTCTAGTCATTCCCCACTTCGCCCGCCCCAATCATCAAAGTTGGCACCACCAAGGAACTTTGTCATTGATTTGATCACCACCCGAGGTCAAAATCTTAAATGTCGTCAAGGTAAATTCCACACATTGTGTTTCTACTACTTATGAACAAAACAAAGTAGGTGAGGAACAGAGCAGGTGAGGTTTAGCTAATAATTTTTGTGAGTAAATCAGTTGAGATTGAATAAATTTCCAAATGATAAAGCCAACTTGATTTCTTATTGAAGTGTTTTATATCATACCGCGGTTTATGAGCAACTTTAGGTGATTCTGTCCCTAGAGCATAAAACTCCTAGTCCAATTACGTCAGTAATCACATCTAAACTGTTAATATTCTAAAAAGAAATAAAAAGAGAATTCATAATACTTGACATGGAATTACTAGTTTAGGTTGACGAAAATGGCATCCATAAGGAGGAATGAAGATCATATGCTACGAACTGTGCTACACGAAGAATATTAGAAATCCTCTCTCTCTCTCATCGTAGCTTTCCTCGCATGCCTAGCCTAACCTTGATAACCACTGAAACTAGCCATCGTCATCAGAGATATAGAAATTCCACCGCTCCTTCCCCCTATCTTTGTTTGACCCTCGATTTTCTCTATCTCCCCGATGTGCCGACCTTGAACTTGTGGCGGTGTTGTGTTTGTGGATCTTGATGGAGCTCAATGCCATGGATCGAGCTTTGCATCGCCGTTGTCGATGGGTTAGTTGTTGATAGCAATGAGATTTGAATGCGCTTCCTCCGGATCTATTCTTCATCCTCGTCGAATCTCTGCATATCTCGACCGGGATGGCTAGCTGCGATGAGATGTTGACGGTGGTTGTGTGGAGAGAGGGAAGGAGAGAGAAGCGATCAAGCGATGGAGCGAACTAGACGCAGCCTCAAGCTGATGGCGTGACGTGAACACAAACCATGGCAAAAGAATCTTTATCCCTTAGTGTGCACGTGGAAATTTCCTAGGTTGCATGAAAGTAGCTTGAATTTCATGGACATAAAAGTTTCCTTAAAAGAAAAAGGAAAGCGATATAACTTGCATGAATCACGATTGAACCAATTGTGAGGGTATTGGAAATTTTGTATGGATTAAATTTACGGTGACAAGAATATTTGATACTATTATACCTTATGTGAATGTTAAGAAAAAAGCAAATAAAAATAAGACATCCATGAAAAGAAGATTTCTACTTTTATACAAGGGTATGAGATGAAGGGTTCTACGACGTCAAGAAATGTTGGCTTGTATGACAAATGCCAGATTCGCCTGTTTAGGAAATGGGAAGACGAACAAACCTCGAAGTAGACCCGTCAAATGGGTGGGTCGGGTCGGGTTTAGGTCGGGTCGAAAATGGTCCGACCCATATTGACCCATTTAACCCATTTTGACCCAAATTCATGTAATGTAAATCTAATGATACCCGACCCGACCCACACCCGACCCATACCCGACCCAACCCGTATTGCTAAAAACCATTATTATTGTGAGAAATCCAAATTCACTCGAAACTCTATGTTAAATGACTCACTCAACTCATATTTGACATATATTTAACTTTTACTTAACTCATATTTGACCAATATTTAATTTTCACTTGACCCATATTTGACCCATATTCAATTTTCACTTGACCCATATTTAACCCATATTCAACTTTCACTTGACCCATATTTAACCCATTTAACTAAAAGTGAGTCATAATATGGGTTCATGACCCATTTTGACACCTCTACCTCGAAGCAATGAAACACAACGGAGATTCGCATTTAATCGAGATTTCAAGACTCGTCGAGAATCACCAAGTTGTTTTTGCCTATATCATTAATAATGGCTAAACGATTAGTCAAAATGGAATTTCCCTAAAGCTTGATTAAAGAAGAGATTCATTTGACGTGATTAATGATGGAGCGCATATGAGAATAAGTCCTCTTCATGGCCAAATTCCAATTGTGTGTTTCTCTGTATTAAAAACAAAAGTGAATGAAAGAACCACATATGCTAGATGCCTACATCACATAAAATCACACTTATGCTCATGGTGATTTTGTGTAGCTTGAATATAAAAAGTGATCCGGACGTCTCATTTATCTAAAAATTCTGCAATGGAGAGAAGTACCACGAATTGAAAGCTTATTGCCGAAACCGATGTGTTCGACTATCTCGGCTAGGTCACATCTGGTAACATTGACTCCTTCGTCCATGGAGCTTGCAACTGGGTGTTGACCCAATCGAATCTTGCTGGCTGTGTGAATTTCACTCAAAAGCAATTAACAAAAGCTTGTCCACATAGTGTCCGAGTATAACCTTAGCTTCAAGATTGCAAAATCAAGTACAAGGACAACGATTTCATCAAGTAACTTAGGACTTGCAGCCAAAAGATTAGTTCATATTTCGGGAGGGTAAAAATTACTCAAAACCAATTAATTCAGTCTAGTTCTTGATTCAACCCAGAACCAATGCCCACTCCAATTACCAGGGGTCCAATCGTGATTTATTAGTTTCATTTGAATAACCCGTGGCAACAATAATCAATCCTCCCCCAACCTTAATATATATATATATATATGGACATGGCTTTTCTTGCAGCAAAATATAATGGCTAAATCCAAAAAATCCAATTTTGGAAATGTGATGATGCGATCGCTCCTCTTTAACCCCATCGAAAACGTCCAGCGCCTGAATCCCCCATCCACCCATCACATTCATCAACCGATCCAACCAAACACGATCATATAAATAATTTGCATTTTTGCATTTTTGCTTTTTTTGCTTAAGCTGTTGTCAGAATAAAATAAAAAAAATCAACTGCTGAGAAAGCTCCGTAAGGGAAAAAACAGTACCCGTCTTCGCATCAACACCTCCGACGGCCACGTCTCAGCCGCCCGTCACGCTCGCGCATGGAACCCCACAGTGGGCGATCTTTTCCCGCCCCGGCCCCACGCGCACAGTGTCACCACGTGTCATTCCGTCGTGCTCGCCACCCAAGCTGTCCCACCCTACTGTAGCGTGTAGGTGTAGTGGGCGTAGTGCACGCAAGAATACAGTAATCGATCTGTTGCAGTGCGTGGAGATTTTCGAGTCAATAGCTGAATCGTCTGCGAGAACGCTACGTTAGGAAGGGATGCCAACGGGAAAAAGAATATAAATCGCACGAATCCAACAAATCAAAGGAAGGAGTACATCCATCTCGTTCTATATCTTTGTGGGGGAGGATTTGTAAGGCAAATATGAAGTGGGGGACCTCTAATTTTTCGTCTTCATTTTTTCAATACATCTTTCCCGGGATTGACGGGCCTTGTGAGAGAGTTCTAGGGGTTTAAGATCTCGTATTGATCTCTGACGGAAGAGAGATAAGCAACATGAGCAGATTAATCTTTCGTGCAATCACGAGATTGATTGAAATAAACGTGACGGTAATGTATCGAACTTTACAAAGATGCTGGTCTAAATGAAATGAAATATTCGGAAAAAAGGACCTCGACTTTGGATGAACTAAAGCGTGACATGATCAAAATGCTAATCTTGACAATGGTGTCATATGATCCATTTAAATGCGCGTGCCGTTTAATGTTTGATGCTCCATTCGATTTTCCCTTCTCCATCGTCCTCCAGACATTGTTAGCCACCACCGTAGCCACTCTCCCATCGCCGGTTTCGCTCCTGCAAGGCCTCCATTCATTCTGCTCTGTTCTCTGGTCAGGACACCCGAGAGTGCATCCCTTGGTCTTTCCCCCTTCGCTGGCCCCAATCATCAACGTCGACATCCCATGGGACTTTGTCTCCGATCCGATCAACGTCCAAGGTCAAAAAATCTCTCTCATCAAGGTAAATTCCACACACTCTGTATTTGCTGCTTATGAACGAGAAACAGAGCCGGTGAGCTTTAGTTAATAATGTTAGTGAGTCAAATAGCTGGAGTGGATATTTTTGGGGTAACCTTTGTTTTAAACTATTTTGTTTAAAATAAATAAATAAATAAAAAAAAAAAATGAAATGGTACAAAAATGCAAGTCTCAATTAGGCGGTTACATTTTAAGAATAATTTCATTTGAATTTCATTCGAAAAGCATGATCCTGAAGAAATGGATTGTCTCCAACACGAGACATAAAATTATTTCTTTTGCATCTACAGTTAACTTTTCCTCATTGATATAACAAAAATTACAACACATGAAAGCATTCGAATGAGTTTGTGGTTAATTAATTTGATTTTTAAAATTTCTCAAAAACATCAAAAAAGATTTCCAAAGATACATAATATCTTGATGTGCATTTGGATACCTACTATTTTAATGAATCTGAATTTGTTGTTAAATCCAATTCTAACGAAACATAGAAGTATCAAGTGGCAAACCAATCCACGAGATGAAACAACCGCATGTCAGGATTTAGCATGTTGAGTTGAAAATTGAGAGTGAGAGATCATGGAATTTATTTCTCAAGTAATTTGGATCGAAATGTCATTATCAATAGTTATACTTTTGAGTGTGGGCTGAAATCCAGTTAGACACATTTTGTATATAATTGTTGGGTTTGGATTCTAACTTTCTTTATAACAGCATATCCTCGATGAGGATTGATCTTTTCACACTTAGGTTGGATTGGGTTTGAGTTTGTCGTGTTTGCAAGTCAGCTCGAGTTTGGATCAAGTCAGTTTTCTGGTGGATTGAATGACTTCGTTGATCAGAAATTATAATTTATAAACCCCAAGCGAGAAGCCGAATTGATATGCGGCGCTTCATGGGCTTCGATGTCAGCCTATGGTATATGGCCATGCGCTGTTATAGAAGTCCAGATTCGAGAAGTCACATGCCTGAACATCAACAAGATCACAAATCACCCAAGTAGTGGATATACGAGCAACCTCAGATATATATATTGGGGTGGACAGTCTTTGCTACAGCTGGAGCAATTATTCGAGAACATCATCAAGAATGCGGTTGCACCTGAGCTTCATGGCTATCAATCACAGGCTCGGCTCGACATATGTTCGAGGAACGGATTCACGATCTCAAATTATCAAGAGTAGAGTTGCATTCTTCAATTGCAGAGTCGCGAGGGTGATCCTAGCAATTCATAACATCACAGAAACTCGTTAGGTTTACAGAAAATCTGAAAAATGATAAGATTGCAACTAGCTCAAAAAAGAGAACAAAGACAAAATGACATGCAGTATATTGGTTTGAACTAATATACGGCATGAAGTGATGCTTCGATGTTCATCTCAATCCAACCTAAATCAGGTCCTTACCAGCATTACCGAAGATGAAGACTTTTGAACGCCACGTTGCTCCTATCGATGAGCTCAAACACAGACGTCTCCTTTACTCGGACGAGATGAGTTTCTCTCGCAGATGTTGGCCAACCACCGGAGAAGTTCACGGCGCGGTATTGTTGATCGGTGCTGAGCTGGCCCGGCCCCGATCTGTTGGAATTCTAAGAGCTGCAAGTCGTCGGTTTTTGACACGTGTCTATGAATTTGCAAGGAACACTCCACCCATGTGGATAATTTTCCAGTTATTGGATAATTTCAGGTACAGTTTGGAAAATTTTCCATCGACATATCGATTTAATGTTTCCTATGATTTCAAAATAATCATCTGAATTGACACACACACAAGTTATATTACGTTTACTGTTCTGATTGCCTTTCTACCAAGTTCTATTACTTTATCTCTAAGATGGTTGTGTAGCCATGGACACTTCAACGAGAATAACATGTCATGTTGTTTCTTATTTGAGATATGCCGGTGATGAATGGAGATTGGGGCAGTACTGCTTTTTCCCTTCATAACAAGAGATTGCCAAATCGCCATTTTGAAAAAGGGATACTCTGATTCAAATTCTCTATCTTTTGCAAGGGTAGTGAGAGGCCTTGGATGAGTAGAACAATGAATAACCGGCTGAGCAGGACTCACTTGACATTTAGGTTGTTTGGTCTGAGCTACGGTATGGAAAAGGAGAATTGTCGCGAGCACATAAGTGAAATATTTCGAGTTACTATGAAGTGATTTAGCACATTCTTTGTATTAGACATAAGTATTAACAACAATTTGGGCCACCCAAATCAATGCCATCAATCAACGTACCCAAAGGTTATCATCAAATTTTTAAGAATTGGAAAAGTGACTAAGAAAAGCATGTCATGTGCTCACAACTTATAAAACGACAAGTCATACCTCCAAATTATCCTGAGGAGCAATTCGGAACTTTGAAACTCACAAACTGTAAAGGAATTCATCATCTTAGAAGGCTGATAAGAAGGTAAATGAAATTTAGCCCTTGGTTTCCAACATGGCAAGGAACCCTCTGAATCTTCAAGGTTCATGATGTCTTCAGAATCTTCCCATTTTCTCGAGAGGAATTCGTTCTCTAGTTTTAAATTTCATCACTGCTTGGGGGATAATGTATCTATAGGGGCACTTTTATCAAATCTAACTCCATGAGTATAGTCTCTCCCATGACTGATGGAATGATGCATAAATTTCCACATCCTTCTAGAACTAAAACACATCATTTTTGACATTCTTTTGTAATACAAAACCAGGTTCAATAACCTGGAACAAGGGCGATTGCTCAACTAGAGATCCTTTCCAAAACGGCAATGATAAAAGCATAACAAGCCCAAGAAAGAAACCCAAAGTAAAAATGTGTGCAGGACTTTTAATCAGAAACATCCGATGTATGGGAGTGGCCAGGCCTAGAGATAATAAGATTGTAGCTAGCATAGAAAAGAGCATGGTTACAAATATAAGTGCACTTTCATTTGGTTCATCACAGCAGAATAGCAGCATAAATTTCTTTAAACTAGTATATGGCCTAAAGTGACACTTCCTATGTTCATCCAATTCGACCTAAACATCGTCCCTATCAAGGAGCTCAAACATGCAGACATCCCTTTCATTCAAGACTAAGTTCCGCTCACAAATGCGGACCAACCAACAGAGAACTTTGCTAGACCATGTAGCGTCGATAGGTCCTGATGGTCACTGGCCACAATGTGTTTGAATACCTAAGAGTAGCAATTTGCTGGTTTTCTTGACTGCATGTCTTTATGAATTCATAAGGAACGCTCTGCCCATGAAGACATTTGACCAGCCGATATATGATAAGACATAGGAATGTAAGCATACACTAAAGTGAAAAGGCAAACAAGATGTGCATTTATGCTAGTATTTGAAAGTTTCCAGAGTCCATACTAGCAGCCTTTTAGGCTTGATGAGATGGTCTTTAATCACAACTTGCAATCTGAAATCAAAATATCATAATCATGTGCTCTTAGACTCTACAATTAGTATGTGTAATCAAAATAGAGACATGCATGAATCTGATGAATACCTGTGTCACCAATCTTGCATTGTGATATGCATAGAACAGACATGAAAAGCTGCACCTAGGGTTCTAGATGGATAAGTGTACACATAAAGTAAGTAATCTTCTTCCCTGGCTAAAAAAAAAAAAAAGTGATATTCTTTTCTTCTTTTTGAATCACAGAGGTGGTTGGAGTGATTTTTAAGGTGTAGGGCCAAAATACCTTCCCTTCATTTCCAAATGCAAGTTTGAACCTGCTTGCAATAGTAAATCTCGTGAACCAGTTGTTCCGAAGGAGCAATATCCGACTAGTGTTGCCGTGCTATTGTAGAGAGCTCCGTCATCCCAAGCCTAGGCCTGTTCCTATAGTTATGGCTTAAGCTGGACATTTCATGTTGCCTCTTCTTCCCAAGCCTAGGTAGCCAGAGAAATTACCAAGTAGTTTTTTTTGGGAGGAATTTGTACTTAAACTAGAAATCATTATATTCCTAATTTATGGTTGTCATTGCCTTCATCATCCCTCTGACCTTGTCTGTGCACCCACCTGTCACTAAATTATTTCCTAATTACTGTCTGACTTAATGTTTTTCTTAGTCCTGTTACTCAGTCGTTAAGATGCTTGTTTTACACATATAACCATGAACACTTCAAGGAAGATAACATGTCATGTGCTTTCTATTAAAAGCAAATTAACGTGGGAAAAAAAATAGGACAGTGGGGTGTAAACCACCCAACAAATGCCCCAATCTCACTTCCCATAGACCTCGTCCTTGAGGACACCAACAGCTCCTTGATCCCTCGATCAAAGACCTTGTGTGCAAAACACTTTGAGAAGCCCCCAGACGTACCTACGATGGGAACTAGGTTACTAAAGTCATGATTGAATAAATGGCAGTTCGTTTCATCTTCTTGTACTTTTAGGTGCAGATGTAGAATAGGTGGCATTCATAATTGAGATATGCCAGTTATAAATGGAGATTGTGGCCTTACCATCATTCCTTTCTCAATAAAAGATGGCCATAGCACCGTTTGGAAAAAGGGAAACTCCAATTTGAATTCTCTAGCTTTCTCAAGGGCAGTGAGAGGCCTTGGGCACTTGGAACCATGAAAAAGTTGCTCAGGAGGGCTCACAGGACATTTAGACCGTTTGTTCTGACCTGTACAAAAGAGAGGGGATTCTAGTGAGTCTGTAACTCGGTCAGACAAGTTTCTCTTACAAATGTGGGCCAACCAGCAGAAAAAAAAAGCCCCGTGGTCATGTCCAGAGCTCTTGACATTCACTGTCCACGTCCAGTCTGAATACATGAGAGTCGCAATTTGCTCATTTTCCTGAATATGTAGCCTGATGAATTGAACAAGAGCAGTATCCCTATTTACATGGTCGAAAAATCAACATAGGGTGTAGAAAAACCAAAACATAAGCATAAACTTTGAATTTAAGGCAGCAGTCACTAGTCCCACGAGTTTTAATCAACAATAAACCATATAACGAAAGTCATCAGTCTCAACCTGCAATCCGAAGTCAAATGTTGAAATATACACTCCTAAAGTGCAAAAGGGTACATAACCAGAAGAAACCTTCCATGTCCTATATGTATTCAAGCCACGCAGACCACAAGCACTGGGGAAAAAGCAAAGACATCAATGACTCAAACATGATGGAATTGGAAATTTCAACCTAAACTGTACAATTTCTTTCAAGAGCAGCTAAATTAATGTTTTATCAAAATATTGGTTCAATTTGACAAGTAAATCATTTTCTTCTTTTTCTCAAATATCTAATTAACATAACAAAATACAACATTATCTGAATTTTAGAATTTGAAGAGAACAACGGAAAGAAGGTTACGCAGATGGAAACAAGACATGTTAAACCGCAACTCACCCCTTCAAATTCTCATGATGATGGGTAGTCCGAGTTCATCGAGACAAGGCGTCGAGTAACTCCTCATATTTTGACGAGATATGAAATTCTCTCAATTTTCAAGTTCCACTATATCACGTCATCCATGAGCTCAAACATGCAAGAAATCTCCTACACAGACAGTGTTTTTATCACAAACGCTTGCCAACCGGCAGAGAAGAACTCTGCCCATCCACATTTTCAAAGCAGTCATTGTGATAAAGAGAGACGGCCATACAGATACACCCGGATGTAGAACAAGGCGTTGAGGACCTCTATTGGTCCATGATCTGCAGCAGTGGGCTGAGAAATTTACATGGATAAAACTCGACTCTAGAACAAATTCAAAAGCAGAGCCCTAGCTAAAGAAGACGATGACGATTTTACAAAAATTGGGAGAAATTCTAGTAGAGGGGAGAAATGATGTGTTCAGAAGCGTGTGAACTTACGATTCGTCGGATGCAGATGCGGAGAGAGAGTATGATCTTCTTCTTTGATGATGAAGTGAGTGGGAGACTGTCCGTCCAGACTCGGCGGTGCCATCTCCAGCATCACCGCACTTTCCTCTTCTCTCCGGCAGCACAACGACGACGATAACACTCCATCTGGTTGAACCTCTCTCTCCCAGTTCGTTTTTGCTCCGTCCTCCGTGAAAGCAGCAGAGGTTCCCCCAGTTTCGCTCTCGAGGAAGAAGAAGAGAGATGGAGAGAGAGACTCTAATGGGTGAGGAGGTTGGAGAATACTAAGGTTTATTTGGGCAGAAGTATGGACCTGAGAGGGTTGTTGATACTGCAATCACAAAGGCTGGTTTTGCTGGAGTTGAGGTCGTTGCTTCCTATGGTCTTAGGCCTGTTGCGGAGTTTTAAGACATTCCATTTCGAAGATGAACTACGTGTCGGCTATCAATACATCAGTCCCTATAGTTTCAAGAGGAACTGCAGCAGGAGTCAGTGCAAAGACATCGCCATCCCATCTCCATTGATGTCCCTCCTACCAAAGCTGTTCCGCATCCTCCGCCTTTTTTCCAGATTTGCAGTCAGCTAATTTCTTAGTGCAGGATGTCAGTTGCGTTATTTGAATGTGTTGTCGTCGAGGAGGGGATGGTTTGCGTGGTTGCAACTTTCATTGATGTTACTCAAAACTCCTTTCAGTTGATAATGTGACGGCATGAACATAAAGCACATAAAAATGAGATAATCCATTGACACGGATGCTCAACATAATATCGTATGACTATGAAAAGCCAGCTCAGAATGGCTCAATCTCCATATAGACTACTTCCCATTTCTATAAAAAAACGAAATGGTGAAGCTACTCCTTCCACGCTGTGGGACTTTCTTCATCTACATCCTATGATATCATTTCATTTGGCTATGGCCGAAGGTAATAAGGTGGGTGACTAAAAATCCTTTTTCCACAGTTGAACAATGAGGAATTTTATAGACATTGGTGGGGTAAAAATTTCATTAATTGACTAACCGATGAAAAGATGTAGCATAAATTGGAAATTGCTTTGCCATGCATATCTTGATTCAGTTGATTTCATAAAACAAATTCTAAATGCTCTACGCATGAGAAAAAAATCTGTGCAGCCCACATGCGATAAGGCTATTCATAAAATCTTCAAGAACTCGATAAGAGACAAATGAAAAGAATCCTAGATAAATTTCACTGGAGCTTGTAAAACCATGCGTTGTGTATTCGACATAATTTGAGAGTTTCCAGAAATGGAAGTCATAGAATCGACATTAGCAATCAGCTCCCTCCAACTAATGACTCATGACTCCTACCCCCATGGGCATCATACACATTCAGGACCATTCCATCCATTGGAACAAAACTCATTCTTTCATCCAATTTGTCAAATCAGAAGCAGAATCCAACCAAGCAATTCTGTGAGTTCTGCTCTCACCAAAAGTGAGCGAATGCGACGCTTCCTCTACTGTAATGAATTGCACAGTATTATTATTTACTCAAATCTTATCAGTGGTTCTAAAGATAGATACTCCGAACAGGATTTTGTCCCTTTCAATTAAGCTCAAAAACACACACACATCTTCCACCTTCAGAGAAGTTTCTCTCATGAATTTGGCCGAACAGGCAGATAATTTTCCATAATGTTCATGGTTGATGAGCTTCAACAACCATGATTTGTCTTGAAATATGAGAGCCATGATCCGCGGGCTTTTCTTAACTTGTGCCTTTGGGAATGAACCAGGAACTCTCTGCTCAAGTATAGAAATTTCACAATTTTGTCATCAGAAAGAAGAAAACAACCAAAGATTTATGAGGAAGACAGTATGAGGATCCTTTTCAAAGCATGTGAAGGATAACAACAGAAACTATTGACACATGAATAATGAAGAGACTAACATATTCTAGCGACTCTAGGTATATTAAATCCAATAGTTGTCATTGTCATAAAGATCTTACCATATCGGTTTTCTTCATATATATTCACCTCACCGCAATTTGGAAGAAAGGATAATTGAGTATAAATTTGCTGACCGGTTCAAGCGCTCTTCACAAGCCTGGTTCTTTCATCTTACCTGCAGCAGTCACAAAGAAAACATGAAGAAAGCTATCGCTCTCTAGGCATATACTATTCTTGTTATGCAAAACTTATAACTACCAACATAGCAACAAAAATCAATAGCTCTGAGTCTTTCTAATGGTCTAGCTTCCAAGGACTATAAGCACACCACATCATTTTCAGCACAATCAAAATTGATATGACCTTGACATTTACGAGATCCCACAACACATACATATGCACACATGGGAGAGCTAGAGACAGAGAAACACTAAGAGGATGAATTAGCTCTACCACAGTCTCTCTTAACCTAACAATGCGGAATGCTCCTGTATGAAATTCAAATCAAACATGAGAACAACACAGTCAATGGGAGAATTAGCTAACATATTAAGATTCACACCTCAAAAATCTTGTGATGAGCAGTTTGAACTTCTATCCCTCCCCAAACTCTGTACTGATGAATGTGCATAGGAACCGCTATGTAATTGACAAACCTGATCAAATTCCATTGCCATACAAAGCTGAGGACACTTGGCTGAATGCAATTCATCCCCCAAGACTTCAAGCCCAACCGAAACATCACGGCAATCACTGGCATCTTCCACTTTCAGCACACAATTCCACAATTGCTGAGTCTCAGTTCCTCATATTGGCATTGATTGGCAGATATTCTATCTCAGACATCATTTCATCAAAATACGGTTACATGGAAAACGGAGTCCCCTTCAGATTTGAAGACCAAGAATTAGCCCTCGCAGAAGAGTAATGCTCTACAAATTCATTCCAATCCTTTGATAGCCAAACCATTTCATCACATTTTCACAATTCCACAGGCCAAACAGTTGCACCATTCTCTCAAAGCAATCTCTTGTGAGATTCACACTATATTTTTTCTCAGGAACATAATCTCTTTGGTTCAAAATTCAAGAATGCATCTAAAAAACCCATATAGTCTTAATAAGTCTATGAGACTTGATTTCAAATTTAAAATGAAGAACAACATAACAAGAATGCATAAACCAAAAGGGGCATCTTGAAGCACATAATTATCAATAATTAGATCTACAAAGAAATTTCAGAATCACAACAAACCACCTCTTTATCTTTTAGGCCTTTCTCTTTGGTTATGGAGGCAGCAACATTCTTCGCAATTTGCTTGTCCATATCAACATAGTCTCCTTGTGCAATTAACATATATATTCTACTTCTACAACATTGAATCACTTTGTCAAATTTCTCTATAGAAGAAGACTTGGATTCTAATTCTTTAGATGCCTTACCAATTGCTTTTCCAACATATCTATCCACAAAAAAAGAAGACGATTGTCATCTTTTCGAACCTCCAACCGCCAACTTATGTCCCAATAAATGTCTTTTCATTCTTTTCCTTGTGTCAATTACTCCATTGTTATGATATATACCTGATTTTAAACATATACCCATAAACACTTCAAGGAAAATAACATGTCATGTGGTTTACTACACAATCAAGTAAACTTGGAAATACACTAGAGTATAAGCAAAGATATAAACAACATTGACATATATGATTTTCAGACATGCTAGTCTGAGAAAATAAGCTTGGGATCTTACCAAGCCATACATAACATGACATGGCCTCATCACCACCTTGCTTGAAAAAGGGATGCTCCGTTTGAAATTTGTTCACCCATTTAAGAGCAGTGAGAGGCCTTGGGTGTGTGGGACCATAAAAAATCAGGTCAGGATGCCTCAATTTGCTAACTGTTTGGTCTTCCCTGTACTTGAAAAACGACAACTCCAGTGACAATTTGTTTACACTTCATTAATTTGACTTGCCATGAAAAAATTCAGCATTGACTGCAAGTTAATATTATCCACGTATCATTACGTAATCAACCAAGATTAAAGCAAGAGCTTCTAAAAAACTATTCTAGAATTCGGAAAGAACAACAGAAAGAGATTTACGCAGGAAAAAACTAGACATGTCAAACCGCAAGTCACCCCATCAAATTCTCATGATGAGGAGCACCCCATGTTTTATTGAGAACAAGGCATGGAATTTTCTGAATATTTTCAAGTTCCACAAGATCATCTCCATCGATGAGAGCTCAAACACGCAGAATCTCCTACACAGACGTGTTTCAAGCACATGAGATGTACATTTAGGGGCAATGAATAGCTAGGTTGAGGACCTCTATTGGTCCATGATTTGAAGCAATGGGCTGAGAAATTTACAAAAACAGAGCCCTAGCTGAAGAAGACGACGACAATTGAGAAAAGGTTTTCCGAAAATCGGAAGAAAATTACGTGCAATAAGACACGAAAATCGAAAGAAATTCTAGCGAACGGGAGAAATGATGTGTGCAGAAGTGTTGACTTACAATTCGTCGAGTACAGATGTGGAGACAGTATGATCTTCTTCTTTGATGAAGAAGTGAGTGACGAACTGACTGTCCAGAATCGGCGATGCTATCTCCGGCATCGCACTTTCGTCTTCTCTTTGGCGACGACGACGACGATAACACTCCATCTGGTTAAGTACAGCTTCGCTTCTCTTAGTCCTCGCATCCCCGACCAATTTGTGAACGCAGCAGAAGCTCCCCCAGTTTCGCTCCCGAGGAAGAAGAAGAAGAAGAAGAAGAAAGAGAGAGAGAGAGAGAGAGAGAGAGCCTCTGGCGTCGACAAGGAGAGAAGGAGCTCTGCTTTGCTTCCTGCTGTTCAGTGAAGGAGGAGGCGACATCGATCGATGGATAGGGTTGATGCTGAAAATGATCTGACGTAATCAATAATACAAAAGTTCAAAAAAGAAAAATTTACAAATCTTACGATGTTGCCAAAAAAAAAAAGAAAAAAGAATGGACGAGAGAATAATATCAATTGAATCTTACGCATTTGTTTACGCCGACAACTTTTGTATGGTTGTATTGAGATCCTCACCCCACTCCTCCCCCGATTCCCTTCCCACTTGTATCTAAACAGTGTTGCCCGACGTAGCCATGGTGTGCTTAGCGTACCCTTAGAAAAGGTCTTCATTTTTGGGCACTCTTCCACTTCAATTTCCGTCAACCATGGGAACTTGAAGCTGCAACTCGGGATGGAGGAGAAGCATTCTAGGCTTGGTAGATGGTGGAGCGTCAATCGATAAAGCATCCCAAAAGAAATCACTTTTCCTTCTCCCTTACCATCGTTTGCCACTACTTCTTTCATTGTTTCACATCCTATTATAATCATCCAAGAGAGATTCACCAAATTTGTGACCGTTGAAGCTGTTAATAGATGTTCCAATCCAGAGCAATTCTTCACCACTAACTTCGTCAAATTCTGGAAGGATGTCATGCCTAGAAATATTGTTGTCAAGCAAGGACAATCCCAAACCTCAAATGTTTTGATACTCTGAAGAATTTTCGACACTAAAGAGTCTTCTCTCCACACATACTTTAGGTTATGTAGCTTGTTTAACTTAAGTTCTCGTAAATTTTCAAGCACCGGATGTTTTCCCTCATCAACAAGCCCTTCATTGAGGAATATATCTTCAAAGGAGCTACAAAAGACCTCAAGGCTTTGTAGATTTTGAAATCTCTCTAGGAGGAATCTGGAAGGAAAGACGGCCTTTTCATCATGAAAGCATGCCAATGTTAGTGCTTTTGGCTTGCTAAATATGTCATTGGGAAAATTTCCTTCTTGTATCATCTGAATGTTGTTCTCGACTAATAAAAGTCTCTTAAAGTTGGGAAAGTCCTATCAAATTGCCAATACAATAAGATAAGTTAATTTAACAAAGTTCCAGCAATAAATCATGTGCTATAAAAGGTAAACTTGATTGAGACGATTCTTGTCGAAGGTGGACATCTTCTTAAAGTTTGTTATATCTCAAGAGCCTTACATACCAGTCTCAAGCTTTCAAGTCTCAAATAGAGGCAAGCATGGTTAAGTTGATAGAGTGAATCTAAAGTCAAGAGCCCTCTAGCTTACCAAATTCATCTTTTATTAGAAATACCTTATATTGTCAACAAAAATTTGTCATATTTGGAATTTTATGTAACAAGATGCACTCATAATGTTACTAAAACATATGGGATCACAAACTTAAAAATTTGCTTAAGATATAAGAAGTATCTTATGCTGTCTTTAAATTCATAGGTAAGGGGTTTAGGTTTTCTATAGTATTATAATAGAACAACAGGACGACTATGCAGTAGATGGACAAGTGTATTGAAAAATACAGTAGAAAATTGTACATTAAGGTACTAATGTTATTTTTGTTTTAAAACATTGTTTCAATTGATTTTTTTTTTTAGAGTTTGTAGAAGATGAAATAGAGAAGAAAAGTTCAAATGTGCAACATGTGTCAATAATGGAGAGGACCTCATGTCATATTCTCATTGATTTCGCACCATTAGATTATATTATGATATATTGTGTTGTCAACAAAAATCAGTAAATATTTTTGTAATTCTAGGTGATGGAATATCTTATGCATGTCCACAAATAAAAGTATACGTAAGATATTAGAAATATCTTAATATTGTCGACAAACTAACAGGCAAGGTGGATCATGTTTTCTATAACATTATAATGCGATGTGATTATGCAATGGATATGAGATTAGTGAGTGCCTTAAAGAACATAGTAGAAACTGAGGGAGAGCAGCTATAATCATACCCTTTCAAATAAAGAGTGTGCTTCATGGTCTGAAAGGTCTTGTTGATCATCTCTTTGAGCCCAACTGTTCATGGATGCCCCAAAGGACAACATGTTCAATTTGTCACAATGAGTCACTCGTAATTCCTCCAAGAGTGGCCAATTCAAAGTGGGCAAGTTAGGACCAAAGCTCTTGAGTCGTGGCATGTCATGTAACACCAAAGATGTTAGTTTTGGGAAAAGATCTTGAGCTAGTATTGGAGTGAGGAGTGTCATCCCCACTGGCGACTATTTCTTTGATCTCACAAGACTCCACTCGAAGTTTCTTAAGTTGGGTTAGACTTATAGCCACCCAATGCGGAAACAGATTTTCAAGACTCCTACAGTTCTGAACCTCCATTTCCCGTAAATTATCAAAAGTGAGAGTTTCTTGAGGACCGTCGATCCATATTTTGCTTAAATTGTCCATATGGGAGAGAACCATCCTCTTAAGCTTGGGACATTGTACCTGTCATATTGAGAAAATGACACAATGAATGTGATTACATTGAGTTATGATTTCAAAGAAGGAATTTTTAAACTTCTCTCGCTCTCACAAAGAATTCAAGAGCTTGTTAGTGACATAAACAAGGAGGAGCTAATTGATACTTTCCTTTCAAATGACTAATGACTAAGGCCAAGTATATTACACTGTAACATGCATGAAATGATAAATGCATTTATGATCAATAGTACATAAAGCAACGCCTTATCCCTTTCATTTTTGGAAAGTTGCAATGATGAATTTTCGGATTCTCCAACTTTCATGTTTGCTTATCACAAATAGAAGAAGGCGACTTTAGTTCGTAGGTGAATATTAAAAACTTAAAAATTTCTTGCACTAATCATTATCAAAGTTTAGAGCATTCCAAGATGAACATCCAATTTGCCAGATTTGTATGCACCGATCATTATCAAAATTGCTTGCACTGATCTTTTGATAATGCAACATCAAATAAGGTAAGAATTTCTTAGATTTATTTGCCTCAAGGAATGAATGAAGCTTAAGCACGATTCAAAGTAGCTCTAACGCAAATGCTTCAATCTTATCAAGATTATATAAATAAATATATTCTTCGTCTCTCTTCCTAACGTTGGCTTCAATGCCGCACTAGTGCATGCAAGTTTACGACCATGTATATATGGAAAGAATAGAGATGCACCACCCTCGTTTCTTCGCCATACGTTACCTCGATCATCATCAATCACTGATGAATTGAGTGATAAATTCCAGAACAAACTTTTTTTTTTAATAAAAATCAATGGTTGAGATCAATAAGCCATGGAACGGGAGCACAAATGCGAGTTGATCATCTTCACTTATAATTAATTTTACAATTTGAGTCCAACACTATTCAATGTGTCTTCTTGTGACAAAGATTATTTCCTCTATTTACTATTATCACCGCTACTTATTCAACGCTAATACTAATTGCGAACATTATTTATGAATCTTCTAATTAGTAAAGTTCACTAATAAGAAGCATCATGAAAATTTGATGGCAAACAAGATTAAAAATAATAACTTCAATTGTTTACAAGTTTTTTCTTTATTATGTACAGAAAATTTTTGTATTGAAAGAAAATAAATTCTTATCAAGACACGCATAACATAGCAACTTGAATAAATATCGTATGCTATGATCTTAGAAAAAGCAAGTTAGGTCAATTTACTAGTTCTATGCTGGACCATTAATAACTTCCTTGAAATAATAATTATTTAGTTTTGAGGTGGAAAAATAAAAATAGAATCCTATGGTGGACCAGTGATCCAACCGCCAGCAAAAAGTGGGTGTGCACCCACTGACCGCATTTTGTTTGTTTGGAAATAATCGATAGTTTTTTTTTTGTCATGACCTCTGACGAATTGTCCATTGAGAAGCAACTATTGATTTTTTCATTTGGTTACAATAAAATAACGCAATTACGACTTGTCACTTAAAAATAAAAACATAATGACTTTCCACACTCCCTTAAATCTATTAATATTCTTAATTGAGGATTTTGATGAATTTTTTAAATTATCTAAACAATGTGGGAGAAACCTATAATTACATGACGACATTGAAATAAAATTAACAGTATCACAACTTATCACTACCTAAAAATCACATGACTATTTGCATACTTCCTCCAATTTATTAGTATTCTCGATTGAGTATTATAATGACCTTTTGAAATATCCTCAGAATGTGGGGATACCTATTATTACATGATAACTTATACATGCAAATGACATTATAAGTAAATAAATAATTAGTGATAACTCTAACGATTAAAAAGTAAACAAATGTGTAGATACTCATGAGATTAAACATTCTACTTGCAGGCAACAATAGAAAGAATTGCGCAAAGGTATTAGAATAAGAAAAAACACAAGCATTTCCTCTGTCAGGATAAAAAAAAAGAAAAAGCAACAACCAAAATTTGTATGAAATTTGTAATAAAACAAGGTCAAAAGAATCAAATTTGGGTCAACATCAGGCATTTTGAAGTGCCTGAGGATTCGACCCAACAAAAAATAAAAGTGCCTAAGGAGGTTGTCATTTATTGCATTAAGTCTTCATGAAAGAATGGAAGTGTTGATCTGATTGTTGATTCTTCTTCTTTTTTTTTAATTTTTATGTAGCTAGGACATTGATTAAATATTGGCTTTTTGTTTTTTGTGAGATGACTAAATATTGTTCCCGAGTTATGAAATATGACTTGCAATGTTGGCAATAAGTCCATGCATTTTTTTCACCTGAACCAATTATAAATGGACAGTATATACTGATGTGAATTTAATTAAATAAAAATAAAAAAATCTCAATCCCTCTCACTTTCTTTCTCTATCTACGCTTTCTCCTCCATCTCCAGCCACATTGAGCCCAACCTTCCTGCCTCCCTCCGCTGTCGCCACTGACAGAGTTGCCGGCCCCGCGTCCAAGGCGACCATTGCCGGGCGTCCAACCCTCTCCGTCGTCTTTGTGGTCTGCCCGTTCATGACGCCGCTTGTCCATGGCTGCGTTTAAGCCGTCTCGTCCATGGCCACTCTTCCCTGACTTCTATTCCTCTGTTTTTCTTTCGCTGTTTGACCTCGCAGTCCATGACCGTCGGGATCTCAAACTCGCCGTCAAGGCTCATGGCCATAGACAAGCTGCGGTCGCCAGATCTGTGAAGGAGCCTCCTCGCGAGCCATGGACGAGCCAGGCTTGCACCCATGGACGATACCAGATCTGGAGGCACGACTCCAGTCTAAATCTGGACGGGCAACGACCACGAGCAGCCATGACGATGGAGAGGTGGCTCGGCCATGGACGGGGCCGACCGCGAGCCGACCGCGGGCGACGACGGAGGGGACAATGGCAGTCCATGAGCCGTCGTTGCTCGCGACGGGACTTCCAGATCTGCAGCCATGGCTCTAGCGACAGCGGCTCGTCCATGGCTGCGAGCGACGGTGGTCGACTTCCAGATCTGCAACTCCGTCGCTATGGACGGCCAGATTTCGAGATCTGTAGAACGATCAGACGGAAAAAACAGAGGAAGCCGGCCATGCTCGGCTTGGACATAGCGGGGGTCAGCCTAATCAAGGCGCCGGTGACTCCGCCGTTGGCGACAGCGGAGGAGGGGCAGAGGTCGGGCGGCTGTGGACGAAGGAGGAGGAAGAGAGGGCCGAAGAGAAGTTTTTTTAATTTTTCTTTTCCTTAGATTCCTCGTGGATATGAAATTAATTGACACGTGTCAATTTTGATGGTGTGATATGGAGTCACTAATGTTTTCTCGCTAGGAACCGTCAACGGATCGTCTGCTATTAATTGTCCAACTATCTTTGAACAAACAATAATCATCCAGCTGTCCTTTTCTTTCTTTATTTTATTTTTTCCTTTTCTTTTTTGGGAAAAAGCAATCCGACTTTTTCTCTTCCCAAATATAGATCGTATGCGTTATTACACTAATTATCGCTAAATACAATAAATCATAATTATTATTTATTGCAAAACAAAGATCTGTAATTTGATAGGCCGTTTGAGTACGATTATTCAAGTATTATTTATGAAAGAAGAAGACGAATCGGTTCATATATATCAACCTTTTTATTTTTATATATGTTAATTTGAAGAACTAACTCGAGTATTGGTGAATAAGTAAGAAATTAAGAGATGATCGCATTGATCATTATCGAAGTTTAGAGCACTCCAATTAAAAGAGCCACTCTCTCCAATTCATCCAATTTCATCGATTGGGAAGTTGATTATGGTACAATGAGCTACAATAGCTAAGCAATTTGAGAACTGAATTTTTACAATTATGAAGTTTTATTTCCTCTTCTCTTCATGTTCAATAGAATCATGTGACTTTGCTTCTACGCAAGAAAATATGAAGCAGCAGTACTTCCTATTATTTTGCAACTATTAGATGCTATTCTATATTTACTGTTTGGTACCTTATATAGTTTGAAATTGTAAAAAGTAAGTGTTTTTATATGGTTATTTTGATAACCTTTTTAAAACCACACTAATTAATTCTAAAGTACGGCATATGATATAATTACTGACACCAAGATTACACTTCTAAAAGGATACAGAGATGTACCACTCGTAGTTATATTTATTGAGGATAATAAAATTTGTGATCTTTGAATATTAGAAGATTATGTACATAATTCTGCACAAAGCACGGGAATGCTACTACTTATGTGAAATTTACATACAATTAGAAGATTTTGAATCCACACCAATTTATTGATGTTTGGATTGTTTTGCATTAACAATTTAATGCATTATGCTTGTTTGGACTTTGGAGAAAATCACCCATGTTTTCTTTTATTGTGTTATAACTTCTTAAAAGTTGTCCATTGAGAAGCAAGTATTGATATTTTTCATTTGGTTACAATAAAATTAACGCAATTATATCTTATGACAACCAAAAAAACAAAATGATTTTCCACCCTTCCCTAAATCTATTAATATTCTTAATTGAGGATTTTGATGAGTTTTTGAAATTATCTAACAATGTGGGAGATATCTATTATTACATGACTACTCATATTTGACACAAAAATGAATTTAACGCTATCCAACGTGTCACAACCAAAACATCATACGATAATTTTCATACTTCCCCAAATTTATTAGTATTATTGGTGGAGTTTTATAATGACTTTTTGAAATATTCTCAGAATGTGGGGATACCTTTTATTACATGACAGCCCATACATTTTAATGACATTGGAAGTAAATAAATAACTAGTGCTAACACTCATGATTAAAGTTTAAACAAATGCGTGGATAATCGTTGTGATTAAACATTCTACTTGCAAGTAACAATATAAAGCATTGTGCAAAAGCATTAGAATAAGTAAAAACACAAGCATTTCCTCCTTTAAAAAGAAAGCAATAATTGGAACTTGCACAAAATCTGTAACAAAAAAGGCCAAAAAAGGAGATTTGGCATGGGTGATTTGCCTTTTTGAGAAGTGATGTAAACCAAAATAAATCTGGTAAACAAATAAGCCTGTTATTCACTTAATCAACCATATGCATTTGAAAATTGATTTATATTCTTCAAAAAATTAGACAATGATGGGTACCTGTATGTTCCTTATTGTTCTACTTTGACAACAGCCTCTCCTAAATTTTGTCGAATGGATGAAATAATCATAGGATTTAAAAAATTGTATTTTGTTTGAATTTATAAAAAAAAATTATACTGTATGTTTAACAAATGTCTCAATTCACACGGTCCATATTAATAGCTCGGGTCAACGTCATGAATTTTCAAGTGTCTGAGGGGAGCCTTCATTTATTAAATTTAGTCTTTAGTTGGGCCCACTTGTCATCAAACAATCAAATTTTTTCCTCCCCACCCTCTCCGTTAATGCTCTGTTAACGGCAAAGCTGGGCCCACCTGTCAATTAAACAATCCAAAATTCTGCTCCCCACTCTCCGCTCCGTTAATGGACAACTCTCCCTCTCTCCTCTCTCTCTCTCTCTCTCTCCAAGTTCACGACTCCACAGGGCCACATTCACCCTGATTTTTTTCTCTCTTCCTTTCTCCTCACCTTATTGGATTTCTTCGCCGAAATCAACGCCAGGACCAAATCGACGCCGAAATCACTTCCGCATCGGAGATCCACTTCGAGCCACCATAACCAACGAGCTCCGATTCGCGTAACCGCCCAGAACCCACGCATGCACGCGCACAGAGAGGAGGCGAGCTTTAGAGAAGCGATTCCGAAGCTTCCAATTCAACAAGTGCGACAGACTACCCAATCAATCGCCCCCAAAAAAGAAGGTAGAGGAGAGGGTGGGGGGAGGGGAGGAAGAAGAGTTATTGTTATTTGACTGTGTAGATTTGGTTCACTTTTTTTTCCCCTCGTCGTGAAGAGGAGGATCAAGGTGAAACGAAATGACTGAGAGCGAACAGTTCTTAAGGGGGGGAGAAGCTAAAAACCAAATAGACTCTGTCTAATTTCTTCCTTTTTCCGTTTTTTTTTTTTTTTTCCCTCTGTCTAGTGTCCAGTGAGCGCACCGCAAACGACGGAGGCCGAAGCGGCGGTGCCGTTCACGAATACAGATGCGCTTTCACGGAGGAAAGAGAGAGTGAGGAGAGCCACACCGTGAAGGGGAGAACAGAGCTTTCCAGTAACAGGGCGTTAATGAAGAGAGAGGGGAGCAGAAATGTTGATGGTTCAACTGATAGGTGGGGTCGACTTTGCCACGTGTCAATATTGGGATAGTCAATACGAATCCTACGTGGTGTATTTAATGCACCTAATGGATGGTAGTGTTAATTGGATCATTTATTCTGATTTTTAAAATTTTTATTTAGCTAGGACATTGACTAAATATTGTCATCTAGTTATGAAATATGACTTGCAATGTTGGCAACCACCCATGGAAATGCTACTAATTATTATCCAGCTGTCCTCTTCTGTCTTTTATTTTTTTTTCCTTTTTATGCCATTTCTTTTATGGAAAGAACAATCTGCCTTTTCTCTTGCCAAGTAAAGGTTGTGCGCAGTATTACGCTAATTATCACTCAATATAATAATCCACGGTTAATATTTATTGTATAACACAGGGACGTAATTTGATAGGTTGTTGGAGTATAGCAATTCAAGTATGATTTACGAACAAAGAAGACAAACTGCTTCATGCATATTGACATTTTTATTTTTATTTATTTTATTATCAAGACCTAGCTCAAGCATTGATTACTATTAAGATAAAAAAAGAAAGTTGAATGCACTAATCATTATCAAAGTTTAGAACACTCCAATTAAAAGAGCCGCTCTCTCTAATTTCTCCAATTTCATCGATTGAGAAAATGATTATGGTACAATGAGCTATAATAGCTATGCGAATTGTGAAATGGGCTTTTAAAATTATGAAGTTTTCTTTCCCTTTTTCTTCATGTATAATAGAACGATGCCATTTTGCTTCTGCGCAAGAAAATATGAAGTGGCGATATTACATTTTTTGTTGTTGCCATTTTTAGATGCTATTCTATGTTTTACTATTTAGCTCTTTATAGTTGAAATTGCAAAAATAAATGTTTTTATATGGTTATTGTGATAACCTTTTTAAGAACCTCACTAGTTTATTCTAAACTATTGTGCACGATATGATTTCATGAAGCTGACACCAACTTAACACTTCTAATAGAACATGAAGATGTACAATTCATAGTTTTATTTCTTGAGGATTAGAACATTTTCATATGAAATATTGGAAGATTATGTATATAACCAATCTTCATACTTATATTTCTTGAGAATTAGAACATTTTTAATCTTTATATTAAATATTAGAAGATTATGTATATAGACCCACACAGAGTACAAAATTTGTATCATACGGTGCACTATCTAATATTATAAGAATACTTTATAAATGAACACCAAAAATGCATTTGTTTGAAAGACTAACCTGGGGAGTGAAAAGTGAAGGGTTGCTATGGTCATTCTCCATCCAAGATTGTCCAATCAAACTTCTCATCTTGGGGCAATGGGCAATGCTTAGCTCTTGTAATTGGGGGCATTCCAACATAGTATTTTTTCTCGAGAGGAAACAAGTCAAATTAGGCAAGCGTTCTAGTTTCATCCAACAAAGGTTCGGGAATGTTATCTTCTCCACTATGCTTCCTTGCCCTTCTTCCTCTACGATCACTCCTTCCATTTGACCACACTCCTTTATTTCCATATATCCAAGCTTGGCAAGGCACCGAACCATCGATGGAGCAAAAGCGTGTCCCAAGTAGCTGCAATTATAAAGGGTGAGAGTATGTAGAGAATCAAAGTTTAGCGATTCTTGAAGATCTTTGTTCCACAATCGCCTCAATTTTGGTAGATTGGCCAAGTTCAATTCCCTAATTGAGGTAGCCATCGAGTGCTTTCCACAACCTCCGGCCTTTCCAGATCAAATATTTCTTCTAGTAACTCGCAATCACGCACTTGCAAATAGCTTAAATTGTCTAAAACAAACATCAATCTGAATGGAATAGCATTAACAAATGATGGACATTTATCTACCACCATTGATTTTAATTGCCAATACGACTTGATGGGGTTAAGTTCATTATGCCATTTTCCAATCAGCCCAGGGAAATCGGACAGCAGCATTTCTTTACTCCAGCAAATGTACCCTGTCAAAAAATGCATCATTAAAAGTAAACTTCTAGCTAGCAAAAAGCGATTATTTAATAAGTTGTCAAAACTATCCAATTACACGGAATTTGGTAACCGGTGCATACCATTTCTTCAAACATATTTTGGATGGTGGTGTTGAGGTCCCCTACCCAAAACCATGCTTTCTCTGATACTTGAACTCTTTCCAACTTTGATGCCTTTATCGGTCCTTGAGAGAAAATTTTCATGTTGGGACATCTAGTCACAATGATATCTTCCAAGAGCGGGAACATCAAAGTGTATCCACTTGAGCTGAAACTTCTCAATCTTATCAACCCATCAAGCTCCATATACTTCAGTTGATTGAAAGCCACTACATGCCCCTCCCCACCTTTCTCATCGTGGATGACTTCTGTCAATATTTTACAATTACTTATCCTTAATTTTGTGAGTGCCACCAAATTTTCAGCTATTGTCGGTGTGAACATTTTTGATAACCCATCACAATGTGACACATCTAGAGTTTGTAGATGTCGAATATATCTTTGAAAGGGTAATATTACTTTTAGCTCATGGCTTGTGCCTTCTATGACTTCCTCATTGCTACTTGGGTCTTCTAGATAAGATTCACATATAACTAGCTCTTCCAAGTTGGTTAAACTCTCGACAAAACGACATGTGGATATTGAAGACTCCTGGGAGAGATGATGAAGCTTAAGAAATCTGAGCTTGTTGAAGAATTCTCCATCATGAAAATGCCCATGCCATATCTCCGTCCGTTCCGATAAGTCCCATTTTAACTCTTGGAGATTAGGGAATGCGCCCTGAGAATATAGTCAAATCAGAACTTAAAGCTAGGTTAGTTAAAAGAGCATTCATGTATTATGATATAAGTCCTACATGTTGCGCACGATAACTACAATTATAAAATGTTGAGTCTCATGTGATTCAATGAAAGGAAATGTGCCTACATCAAATAAACATTATCACTGATCTTTATATTTGACTTGTATCCATATTTGAGCTTAAGTATTGCCTTACATTTAGGATTCTAAAGATAAATCCCTTGGGAAAATAACTCATGCATCAATTAGAGTCACGTGTACAAATTTGAGTGATTAATGTCAACAATAATGTCACATTCTTTCCGTTTTTTAGCAAAACGTCGGTAATCTTTATAGGATTCAAATAAGACAACACACTTATGCCATGCTAAGATCACAACACATGCCTTATGTTTTATCTTTGTGGCACTTAAGAGAGTGATAAGCCATCAAAATTAGCCAAAATCTTTATTAAAAGGGGATAACAGAAATACATTTGATACATCGGACATTATGTCTAGTTGAAGAACATGTGATGTTTCAATGTTGAAATATTTCTACGGATTCAAGGTGAGCCGTACAATTTACATCTTCGTATGCAGAGCTACTTTAATGAGATGCTTGGCTGTGGCCTTAGGGATCATTTCAAATATTCACCATCAAAGCAAAACAGATAATCTTGGATCATACCTTTCCAATCAAGAAGAGAGGTTGTTTATAACGTGGCATCTCATTCTCAGTTTGTGAAGCAAGTATCTCCACTTTGTTACAGCCATGCACATCCAAGGTCTTCAATGCCGGCCAATGAGAAGTATATGTTCCAATGTAGAGGCACTTCAACTCTCTCATATACTTAAGCTCAAGAGAGGTTAACATTGGGAATACAAACTTGGGAACTAGTCCTTCTTCCTTCTTGATGATTTCCACAATGCCACATTCATTGATCTTCAATTCCTTGAGTTGCATTAGATCCATGGCCATTGAGGCTGGAAACAGAGAGGTGAGGCTCTCACATCTAGAAATGCTAATAGAACGTAGATACTGAAATTCAACTTGATCATGGTGTTCCTTATCCCATATACACTTTAGTTTTGGTAATCTTGATAATGTCAACTCCTTTAACGGAAGAGCAATAGGATGGCCATCTAGATGATTCAGTGGTTGAAGTTTGAAAACAACTTCAAGTGAACCACATCTTCTTGCAACCAAATTTTCCAGGCTCAAGAGCTGTCCTAGAATGAAAGAATGAACAACGTTCACAAGCTTATTGCATCCATCCACGCAAAGTGACTTTAGCTTGGTGAAAGAGTCCGCCACAACTTGATTGTCCCATATCATCTCAATATTATTCAAGCCATTGATATTTAATGTCTCCAAGTTAGGAAACGCAACCTGCGATGTTCGCTCACAAAATTGGTGATTGAGTTAATCATGAACTTTCAAGACATAAATATAGATGAGTGCCAAGATGAAACTTACAAATTCATGAAATTGGTGATTCCATCTTAAGTTGCACAAGAGGGAAAAAAAGAATGATATAGACAAGTGCCAAGGGGAGAGGTGATTATTAAGTTGCAAAAAAGGAAAAAAATTTAAAAAAAAAGAGTAAAAAAGTCTTCATACTAATGTCGTTTCTAAACAAAATAAATAATCTTTCTCCGATTTTTACTTGGAAAATGATTGCAGAGCTTAGTTTGATTAGTGAGCCAATATTATTTCTTCTAAAGAATAACTTACAATGGAAAGCTTTATTTTCTTTTCTCCTTTTTTATTTTTGGTAACGAGTAACTAGTCTCCTTCAAAGGTTCATTGCTTCAACCTGAGAAAATCCTTCTTCCACAAAGTTACTTGGAATCTCCCATCTACCTCGCATTGCCCGTTTGTCCATCTATTACAACAAGTTTGACTTCTCTGTATTTCTTTGTTCGACTATTGTCATCCTCAACAAGCCAACCTTCCATAGCTACTTTCGTCGGCCCCACCTCTTTGCAATGTTGGAAGAGATTTATTACAGTTAACAGAAACATTTCATTATAATCCCGTAGATTTTTGCAGCTCTAGTTTCTACGCTCAAATGAAAAGACAACAAGGCAAGAGTGAAATTCTTTAACCAAGATTTGGACCCCCTTAAGTTAAAAGCCCCAAAACCTCTCTGCAAACCATCCCAATCTAGTTCCTTTATCGCATGGGAAGTAGAAAAGTCAGGGTTGAAGTGGAGATACTTAGACACGCTACCTTGAGGGACCCATCATCAACTTAGATCTCCACGACTCTTTAGTGATGGGGAAACTAATATATCGCATGAGTCTTGGGCCCCACGATCAACTTCAGTGATAATCGCACCACTATTTAAGAGCAATCTAGCTAGTCAGCCAAAAGGCTCCACGGTAGCAACTACTTTCCATGTAAAATAGCCGCACGCTTTCCTTAATTTGACAATTGTTTATCCTTAGTTCACTTAACTTCTTTAATGTTAATAAATCACTATCAATAACCAATTTAATAGAATATTAAACAAAAATTGTGGATTTGTGTACAAATGTATCTATACATACTTTAAAGGTTAAATGCGGAGACATTTAGTTAAAGGACTCAGTATTTAGATTTGTAGATTGCCATGGAGAGAAACCACAATGACCACATATGGTCCCCATGAGACTGGGCAACCACCGGTTTTTCTTGATAAAATATCAAAGCTACATAAAAGTTACAATCTAAATTGGATGGACTTAATAGAAAGAAAACTCAAATTTCGCCACCAATTTCTTGAAGGTTAAATTATGGAGCACTTGAAGCTTGGGAAATTAAACTAAGACATACTAAGTTGCCAAATTGAAATACAAGGCCCTTGAAACATTTGAAGCAACTCTCTATAAAATTATTTGGACTTTAAGATAGCGGATTTTCCATTAAGGTATCAAGTTCCATTATTTGATATTGTAACAACTTGGCCTTAATTCCGCCATATGGAGTAAAGAAAAAGTAAAGATCACTTTGGAACTCCAAGAGCAAGAATTCCAAATTTGCAATGACAGCTTTGTTGTGACATAATGAAAATCATACAATTGCCAAGGCCTACTTTTACTAAAAAAAAAACTATGCACAAAATTCCATACTCTTAAAATTATGGAGCCTATGCAATGATTAAGTGCTGATTTAAATACGATACACAAAAGGCATGAATCAATTAGATTAGCATAGCTGCTTTTATTTGAAAATTCAGTCCTCCTTCCCATTCTTCGTATTGGTTTTGAGAGTCACCTATATTATAAATTTTGTGGATAATAACAAATTTTGATGACTAAATTCAATGGAACGCATTTCAAAAAAGAACGGAGCAAAAAAAAATCTCCATACTAATGTCATTTCTAATTTCCAGTCTTTCCTTCTCTAAAAAAACTTGCAATGTTGAGCTTCATTTGATGAGTGAGCTAGTTTTTTTCCCCATCCAAAGACGTTATCCTTTAGAAATGGATTACCGAGTGGACCATTACTTATATCTCTATGTATAATCAAGTAAACCCAACCACACCTTCAACCTCAAGTTTCAGCCCAAAAAAAGTTCTGCTAATATCCATGCCCAGTGTCCAACGAGAACTATGGCAGAAGTTAAAAGCCCCAAAGACAATAGCGATTAAGAAAAGGCAAAGACACAAAGGCTCACACACACCACCCCATGGGACCCACAACAAATATGTCCAAGGCCCTCTACTGACGGGAAAATTAACATATTGCTAGAGTCCTAAGCCCCACCATCAACTTTAGTGCTAGTCATTATAAATGTGCAATATTTTCTGGTCAACGAGATAGCCGCCTCAACTTTTGCTGGACAAAATAGTCGTGCGCTTTCTTCGATTGGACAATTGTTCGTCCTTAGTTTATTGACTTCTCTTTAATGCTAGTAAATCACTACCAATAATGAATTTAATGGGCATCAAACACCCATTGTGAAAATGTGTTTGTGATGCCAAAAATAAGTACAAATATATCTCTATACATACTACATAACTCTATGAACATGCGCAAAATTTCGTACTCTTACAATTACGAGGTGTATGCAATCACTAAGTGCTTTTTTAAACACAATGCAAAAAATACATGCATCAATTAGATTAGCATAATTGCTTTTATTTAAAAACCCAGTCCTCCTTTCCATTCTTTATGTTGGTTTTTAAGAGAGTTGCCTATATTTTTTGTAGATTATAACAATAATGTCAACAATAATGTCCCATCTTTCCATTTTTAGCATAATATCATTAATCTCTATAGGATTTAAATTAGACAAGGCACTTGTACAAAATAGGAATTCTGTTATGGCATGATTCTATTGATAATGGACAAAATATAATTTGGATATGCTCATATAACAATCATGTAATCACATTAGTCCACCACGGATCCTAAATTTAAATAAAATCTCTCCCTCTCTTCAATTTAGTTACTTCCCTAAAATAGCGGATCAGCTACTATACATAGTAATATTTAAATCACTTACAGATGAGGAAGAATTGATTTAAAGAAACAAGAACCACGTCAAAAGGGCAATTAACGTTAGAAATCACGGAATTGATGCAGTAAAAGAAAATTGCAGTGGAGGATCACTCGAGGAAGAATATTAGCAATTAGAAAGATAATGATGTAGACGCCGAGATTAAAAGGCCAACCAATCACCGTCATAAGGTGCACTACCATGGGTGGTGTGATTTTATCTGAATACCGAATGTCTCAAATCAATATTATATCACTCTAAAGCAATTAAAGAGTGAGGCTTAGAGAAAGCAATTAAAAAAGGAATTGCTTGGATCAAACGAACAAGTCTTACATCATTCCGCCTTGAAATAACTAAATATACTTAATCAATTGAATTTTCCTTTTAAAATTTATTGATCTTTTATCCATGTTGGAGGATCCAATAGTTAGATACCAACGACAAATCATACTTATTCTCAAGTCAAATAATTGAAGGTTTTCCTGAATATCTCATTATAGAAAATTAAAATTATTTAAGAAAGTCAACATATTATATTTGTGGGAGGACTCGTTTTCACAGCCTATTTGATTGCATAAACAATGTTTTAGGCAAACGACCTATACTGCTTCTAGTTTAGTCTAAGTGGACTTGCCGATAAATTACTCTATTTCATTTTCCATTGAAATGTTCTTTCGCTGTCCACTCAACAAGTCAAATGACTCAACTAAAATAACTGACCTGCAAAATGTACTTTATTTCTTTAACAAGAGTTTCATAAGAATGGTCTTGCAATTCCTGTAAAAACTAAAAGGGGTAATTTCCGAAGCCCTAGACCCTAGAGATCTTGCTCAATTTGGTGATGGGGAGGCTTAGATTCCCTTTGCTATTGCAATTAAGAGAGCAAAGCTTCCATCGATTAGGAAAATAAATGAGATCTTGCAAGTGCAAATGATGTTAATTGAGCATCTTAAAGGCCCTTCATCTCCAGTCTCTTGAACCTTATTGCTCGCTTTCTTCTTAATTGTTTTTTCAATTGCTGTCAATGTACATGCGTGCAATGTCTAAGCCATACATGTGAGGCTATTGAAAGTTTTAAGTTTCTTGTAAATATTGGAAAGCTTTTAGAGATCCTATTCGGCATTTGTATTTACCGTTCATGCTGTGTGCAGGTACCATAAGAGATGTTCAATCATCTTTATGGAAACTAAATGTAAGAAATTGCAACTCATACATGTTGGTAACTCTAAGCACTTATGCTTGTAAATCACTCATTTTCTGTAAAAATGTTTTAAGCAAAATATACATTATAAGTAACTTAATTTTTATCTTGGCTATGCTTGTCTTAGAGGTGATCGGTTTCCGGTCCGGTCCAGTTTCCGATTTTGGGAATCGGAGATTGGACTGTTTTGTCCTAGGATCGAGAACCGGATTGAACTGTTGGTTCTAGTCTGGTAATGAAGAAACTAACCACTTTTCTTTTTCCATTAAAGAGTGGTCGTGCTCTGGACCAATCAATCCGATTCAGTTCTCAAGTGGTCCTAATAAAACCAATCACATATGTTCCCACGTGTTAAAAAATCAAACTCTACTTGTGTTTAAGTTTATATATATCTGTGTGTGTGTGTTTAAGAACTAAAATAGTCTATTTGAGAATTTATACCATTTGAAGAAATTAAAAATACATGTATTAAAAAAGACTCGATTTGATCCGTCGATCTAGCTCGGTCCAATTCCCCTCGAAACCAAGAACTGGACCAAAAATCACCAATTCCATTTTTATGGAACTAGAAACCAGACTAATGCCTCCAGGCACTGCCGTTATCTTTAGTGCCAATTACCATTACAAAAGTGCAATCTCTTCTAGTTAATGAAATAGCTACCGCAACGAAGTTGCCATCACACTATATGCGTGCATAAACATGCACAAAATCATGTACTCTTATAACTATGAGGCCAAAGTAACTCTTTAAGGAAGATTTAGAATCCTAGAAAGTTAAAAGCCCCAAAGAATACCGCCCAAAAAAAAGAAGCTACAAAGGTTCATTCATTAGACTATAATCGACATTATATTGTGTTTCGTTCATTAGACTATAGTCAACCCTAAGCCAAGTTAGACTACTACTTTTGTAGGTTGCCACCGCTTTAAAATGTCGGAGGAGATTTATTACAGTTTCAAGAAACATTTCATTATAAACCCATGGATCTTTGCATATCTAGGTTTTACACAAAAAATAATAATAATAAAAAGTACTAAGGCAAGATTAATTCTTTAATGAAGATTTAGAATACTAGGAAGTTAAAAGCCGTAAATACTACGACAAAAAAAAGAAAAAGGAACACAGCTACAAAGGCTCTTTGCAAAATTTGCTGATCTAGTTCCATTATTTTTTTAAAGCAAACTCTCTCCATGGAAACTCATAGCATGGGTGAAGAAAAGTCATCCTTAGGCACACTACCATGTGGGGCCCACAAATTATATTTCCACAACTATTTATTGACGGGGAGCCTAACGTACTGCATGAGCTTTAGCTTCGCACCAGTCTAAAAGAGTAATCTTGTCTAGTCAAATAAAACCCTCTACTTACGGCAGTTTCCCCCGTATAAGATATAGCTGTGAGCTTTCATTAATTGTGCAATTGTTTATCCTTGATTTACCAATTCTCTTTAATGTTAGTAAATCACTATTAATGACCAATTTGACAAGTGGAAATATTTTGTTTTAAATCCAACGGCTGATGTTGGAGAGGGATTGGTCCCGTAGAAGTGCAGATGGAGGCCATAAAATCTATCTACCATGGTGTAACATCACTTTCATTGATAAAGACAAATAACAAAGCACTTTTCACCAGTAATTGCTTTCCTTTTTAAATTTGAATGATTTGTCACCTTCTTTGAACTTGGTGTAAAGATGATGCCAAAATGATCTCCTATAAAATGTTATTACTAAAGCTAGTTCAACTTTTTAACTACATTTCCACCTACTAGTCTAGAATTTAATATACTATAAATAATCACCCTCAATTTCAATTGAATGCCATTAACTGTTGATGTGATGAGTTAATTTATCAACTTTGTATTCAAAATTTTTCAATTACAAAGTGCTCGAGACTCTTTTCTAAGTTAGATTTCAAGATGACAAAGATTTATTTTACAAAATGATTAATTTTTCATATTATGAATGTTACGATCTTATAATTTACCAAAAAAAAAAAAATGTTACGATCTTATTCTATCTCGATTGCCATTTCCCGTGTTCGAGTATCAGCAGCATCTTGGCATGATGCTTCTAACTATGGGTTGAGATTTCGCTACGATTTGTCTCCTGCATATTTAATACTTCCATTTATATCTAATATTTTGACGTAATGTTAATCACATACCTCTTGATTGAAGAGTGCAGCAGAGGGTGATTTGACACAATCCTGACTCTGAACTTCTTGTGAACCTGTCATCGGTTTTTTATTGGATGAAAAGAATGTTACCATTTGTATTGCAGGGATGAATCTATCTATAAGAAGAGCTTCAGCGACAAAAAGAAAAATCAATCTTACACTTTTCACGAGAGAAGCACTTCAAACTTTCCAAATAAGTTAAGGTCAAGTTAGTTAACGTGGGGAATGCCGGAGTTTCTAATGCTCCCAACCCCAAGCCTTCTTCCTCTGTAATGATCGCTTCCATCTTCTTGCAACATCCTACAATTAGATCTCTCAGTTGTGTGAGAGATTTAATCATGGATGGGAAAAACAAAAACCCAAGGTCGTCACAATGATCCACCTCTAACTTATTTAAATTATGGAAACCCATTATTCCACAAGGATTCTTATTCCATATGCACCTCAAGCTCCCCAATTCAACTAACTTCAAGGTGGTTACCTCAAAGAGAGTATCAACATTTCCATTGGTGCTTGGTTCATTAAGGTCAAAAATTTCTTGCACTGAGTTGCAATCTCTTATACATAAATTGTGCAACTTGTGTAGTTTTATCGACGACCTAGAGCTGATAACCTTCGAGAGAGATTTGCATCGCGCCACTTCGAGAGTTTGGAGATTGCTCAACTCCAATGAAAATTCGTTGCTCCATATCTCTTTCATATTGGGAAGTCCTATCATTGTCAAGGACTTCAAGGATGGGACTGAAACCTGATGGACAAACCCATAAAGAAAAAGCATTCACAATTACAAACGATAGTCGGGAAATTTAGGTGATATAGCAGGTATTATGAATGGTTGCCGAAGGAAATTTACAAGCAAGATAATGTACAACCTTTAGGATAATTTTTGCATGTATGGAAATCTATAATGAACAAAAACTAATTAATGACCTCAGAAGACGACTAATGAACTCTTCCTTTTATTTACGATATAACAAGGGATGCTATTACGATTAGATTTTGTTTGCATTGTACTAGCAAAATCAGGAATTGCAATCATCAAGAATTAGCACTTGTTCCGATTACTAATGACAGTCAATTGATGCATGAAATATCTATCTAATTGTCAAATTATATCGATAAGATGGAGATATATGCAGCTCATGTTCCTCTAGTCTCGGCGAGATAGGGCCTTCTATATATCTATAAATTATCTTGTTACGAGCCCAACTCAAAAATTAAACCTTGGGCAAACAATGCTATATGAATAAGACTTATGGCCATAGGCCGTTGACAGCCAAACATGACGTCATTTCTTATCCATTTAGGCCAAGAGGACATTTTTTGTTTTGGTCGCAAGGTCATGGGGACTTGTCACACACGGAAATTGTTTGCTTCCTCATAAAATCCTACAAAACGGGCATTTCTCCGTCTTTTCTGTCTCAGATGTCCTCAATCTCTCCAAATTTATCAATGGGACTAACTTCCCCACACAACATGAAATTGGACACATCAGTTAGCAGTAGTGCTTTCGCAGCAACTGAGTACTCTCTAGTCATTGTCATTAGTTGAGATGCCAACTTTCGTCGAAAAATAGTCAATTACTTGAGATTATCTAAAATTCTTTTTTTTGTTATATTTCATAAAATACCTTGAGTGTTCCTTTAAATTCAGAGGCATATGTAGCCTATTAATTAATCGTCCTTATTGTCATAATTTTCTAAAGGTGAGTCTACATCCACAGTCAACAGAGCTGAAACCATAACATTTGAGGTGAAGGGAACCAACTGTCCCTAATCACAAATAAAGCTTTACTTTCTTTTTCTCCCCCCCCCCCAAAAGTTCAATGCAATAACTGTAAAACATCATTCATCTAAAAAGTCGCTCGAATCTCCCGTCCATCTCGCCATCAACCCTCACCCCCCACCCATACAACAAGTTTAACTTTTTGTGTTTCGCTCATTAGACTATTGTCATCCCGAACAAGCCAACTTTAGACGACTACTTTCGTAGGCTACCACCACTTTATAATGTCGGAGGAAATTTATTACAGTTTTAAGAAACATTTCGTTATAAACTCATGGATTTTTGCATATCTAGATTTTACACAAAAAATAAAAATAAAAATAAAAAGAAGTACTAAGGCAAGAGTAACTCTTTTAAGAAGAATTAGAATCCTAGCAAGTTAAAAACCCCCAAGAGACTACCACCAAAAAAACAGAAAAGCTAAGCCACAAAAATTCGTTGCAAAATTTCCCGACCTAGTTCCATTATATTTGAAGGCAAGCTCTCTCCATGGGAGCTCAAAGCGTGGGTTGAAGAAAAGTCACATTCTGACATCACAACCTTGTGGGACCTACCGCTACATCTCCACCACTCTTTATTAATAAGGAAACTTTATTCATAGGGAAACTAACGTGTGGCATGAGCCTTGGGCCCACACCACCATAAAAGCACAGTCTTGTCTAGTCAAATAAAACCCTCTACTTGCGGCAGTTTTCCCCCGTATAAAATATAGCCGTGAGCTTTTCTTTATTGGGGGCATTGTACATCCTTAGTTTACTAATTCTCTTCCATGTTAGTAAATTACTATCCGTTAAAAGTGTAGATAGGACCATAAAATATATCTACAGCAAGCTAACATCATTTTCATTGATAAAAACAAATGACAAAGGATTTTTCACCTATAATTACTCTCCTCTTTGAACTTGCATGATTTGTTATCATCTTTAAACTTGGATTATACCAGAAGGATCTCCTATAAAATATTATCACTAAAGCTAATTAAAATGTTAACTACGTTTCCACCTACTAGTCAAAAATTTTATATACTAAAAATAATCGCCCTCAATTTCAATCGAATGCCATAATTGTTTGTTGTGATGATCTAATTTATCAATTTTGTAATTGCTTCCCTTTTTGAACTTGAACGATTTGTCATTTTATTGAAACTTGGTGCAAAGAATACCAAAAGGATCTAAATGCAAGATCACGATGTAAAAAAATAAAAAAAGCAAAGCCACAAGGGCTCTTTGCAAAATTTCCCCGGTCTAGTTCCATTATCTTTGAAAGCAATCTCTCTCCATGGAAGCGAAGAAGAAAAGTCATTTTCGGACACACAAGCATGTGGGACCCACAACTTAGGTGGGAAGAAGATAAGTCGTACCGATAGCAATGCTAATCTATTGATGAGTCTTGGGCCCCACCATATACTCCAATGATAATTGCATCGCTCTAAAAGGGCAAATCTTATTTAGTCACCCAAAAGGTCCTACTCGCAGTAATTTTTCCCACATAAATAGCCATGTGCTTTTAAAATATTTAACCATAGAACACTTTGTAAGTATTTTGTTAGTTTTTATTTCGGCTTATGCTTTGTCTTTTGCTTGCATATTTAGTACTTTTGTTATATTTAATATTTAATGCTAATCATGTACCTCTCGATTGGTGGAGCATGACTTGATATGGTCCTGACTCCGAGCTTCTTGGAAACCTGTCATCGATTTTTCATTAGATGAAAAGATTATCACCATTTGAATTGCAAGGATATATCTATCTAGAAGAAGATATTTAGTGATGAAAACAAAACAAAAATCAAGCTTACGCTTTCCACGAGAGAAGCACATTAAACTTTTCAAATTTTGTAAGCACAAGGCGGTTAACATTGGGAATTCTAAAGTTTCAAATGTTTCCAATTCTGATGCTTCTTCCTCTACAATGATCGCCTCCATCTTCTTGCAATCACATATGTCTAGATCCCTCAGTTGTGTGAGAGATTTAATCGTGGATGGGAAAAACAAAAACTCGACTTTATCCAAGCCATCAATTGTCAATGTCTCCAATCTTGAAAAGGTAACCTGCAGTATTCACTCATGGAATTGGTGATCTAAATAAATCACAAATTCTGGAACTTCCAAGCTATTAATATAGACGTGTGCCAAGGGGAGGGGAATTATTAAGTTGCACAAAAGTAAAAAGGAAAAAAAAAGGAGTTAAAAAAATCTCCATACTTATGTTGTTTCTAAACAAGATAAGGAATCTTTCTCCAATCTTTACTTGGGAAAATAACTTTGCGTTGCAGAGCTTAATTTGATTAGTGAGCTAGGTTTACTCCTTCTAAAGAATAACTTACAATGGAAACCTTTATTTATTTATTTATTTATTTATTTATTTTTGGTAAAGAGCAACTAGTCTTCTTCAAAAGTTCATTGCTTCAACTTCAAAAAAATCCTTCTTCCGCAAAGTTACTTGATATCACCCATCTACCTCGCCATCGCCCATCGCTCCCATATCTTACAAGTTTAACTTCTCTGTTTTCTTCGTTCAACTATTGTCATTCGCAACAAGCCAACCTACCGCTGATACTTTCGTTGGCTCCACCTCTTTACAATGTTGGAAGAGATTTATTACAATTAACAGAAACATTTAATTATAATCCCATAAATCTTTGGAGCTCTAGTTTCTATGCCTAAAATCAAAAGGCGTCTAGGCAAGAGTAAAATTCTTTAACGAAGATTTAGAACCCTTGAAAGTCAAAAACCCCAGAGCCTCTTTGCAAATCATCCCAACCCAATTCCTCCATTGCATGGGAAGTAGAAAAGTCGGGGTTGAATTAGAGATATTTAGACATGCTACCTTGAGGGACCCACCATCAACTTAAACCTCCACGACTCTTTACTAACGGGGAAACTAATAAATGGCATGAGTCTTGGGCCCCACCATCAACTTCAGCTATAATTGCATCACTATTAAAGGGCAATCTTTGTCTAGTTAGCCAAATGGCTTCATTGGCAACAACTACTTCCCATATAAAATAGCCGCGCTTTCCTTAATTGGACAATTGTTTATCCTTAGTTCACTTAACTTCTTTTAATGTTAGTAAATTACTATCAATAACCAATTAACAAGATATTAAACGCAACTGTGGATTTGCGTAGTAATGCATCTATAAATAATTAAAAGACTTCGTATTTAGACTTGTAGATCACCATGAAGAGACCTTAATAACCACAAAAAGTTAAACTAATATCCACAATCAGTGTCCAATGAGAACTATGGCAAAAGTTAAAAGCCCTAAAGACTACGGTGATTAAGGAAAAGCGAAGACGCGAAGGCTCGAACGCACTACCTTGTAGACCCACCACAAATGTTCAAGAGCCACCACTAAAAGAGCACGAAATTTTGTAATCTTATAATTATGAGGCCCACCATCAACTTTAGTGCTAATTCCCATTATCAAAGTGCAATCTTTTCTAGTCAATGATATTGCTACCTCAACGAAATCTCCATCATACTATATGCATACATCATGCACAAAATTCTATACTCTTATAATTATGAGGCCAGAGTAACTCTTTAATGAAGATTTAGAATCCTAGAAAGTTAAAAGCCCCAAAGTCTGCCGCCAAAAAAGAAGAAGCAAAGCTACAAAGGATCGTTCATTAGACTACAATCGCCATTGTATTGTGTTTCGTTCATCGGAATATAGTCAACCCTGACTAGCCAACCTTAGATTACTACTTTCATAGTTTGCCAATGCTTTATAATGTTAGACGAGATTTATTACAATTTCAAAAAATATTTCATTATAAACCCATGGATCTTTGCATATCTTGTTACTTGAGATTATCTGGAATTCTTCTTCTTTTTTGCCTATCTTTCGTAAATTACCTCAAGTGTTCCTTTAAATTCAGAGGCATATGTAGCATATCCTTAATTAATCATCCTTCTTGTTGTAATTTCCTTAAGGTGATTCTACATCCATGGTCAACAGCTAGCTGGAATCACAACATTTGAGGTGAAGGGATCTAACTGTCCCTGATGACAATTAAAGTTTTTATTTCCTTTTTCTCTCCCCCCCCTAAAAAAAAGTTCATTGCTATAACTCTAAAACATCCTTCATCAATGAAATTGCTCGCAATCTCCTGTCCATCTCGCCATCGCCCATCACCCCCACCCATACAATAAGTTTAACTTTTTGTGTTTCATTCATTAGACTATTGTCATCCTGAACAATCCAACCTCAGACTACTACTTTCGTAGGCTGCCACCACTTTATAATGTCGGAGGAAATTTATTACAGTTTTAAGAAACATTTTGTTATAAACCCATGGATCTTTGCATATCTAGATTTTACACAAAAATAAAAATAAAAAGAAGTACTAAGGCAAGAGTAACTCTGTTATGAAGAATTAGAATCCTAGAAAGTTAAAAACCCCAAAGACTACTGCCAAAACAAAAACAAAAAAAGAAGCTAAGCCACAAAAACTCGTTGCGGAGGTTCCCAATCTAGTTCCATTATATTTGAAGGCAAGCTCTCTCCATGGGAGCTCAAAGCATGTGTTGAAGAAAAGTCACACTCTGATGTCACAATCTTGTGGGACCTACCGCTACATCTCCACCGCTCTTTATTAATAGGGAAACTGACGTGTGGCATGAGCCTTGGGGCCGTGCCCCCATAAAAGCGCAGTCTTGTCTAGTCAAATAAAGCCTCTCTACTTGTAGCTGTTTTCCCCATATAAAATATTGCCGTGAGCTCTCCTTAATTGGGTAATTATTTATCCTTAGTTTACTAGTTCTCTTTCATGTTAGTAAATTACTATCCATAAAAGTGCAGATAGGACCATAAAATATATCTACAGAGGCCTAACATCATTTTCATTGATAAAAAAAAAATAATAATAAAGGATTTTTCACATCTAATTACTCCCATTTTTTGAACTCCATACTAATGTTGTTTCTAAACAAGTTAAGGAATCTTTCTCCAAATCTTTACTTGGGAAAATAACTTTGCATTGCAGATCTTAATTTAATTAGTGAGCTAGGTTTACTCCTTCCGAAGAATAACTTACAATGGAAAGGTTTATGTATTTTTTCTTTTTTTATTTCTAGTAAAGAGTAACTAGTCTTCTTCAAAAGTTCATTGCTTCAACTTCAAAAAATCTTTCCTCCACAAAGTTACTCAAAATCTTCCATCTACCCCCGCCATCATCTGTTGCCCCCACCTATTCCAAGTTTAACTTCTTTGTGTTCCTTCGTTTGATGACAAGCCATCCTTCCACTTCTACTTCCATCAGCTATACCTCTTTACCATTGTCAATATCATAAAAGATTTATTACAGTTGATGGAAACGTTTCATTATGATCCTATAGATGTTCGTAGCTCTAGTTTCTATGCCCAAAATGAAAAGGTATAAAGGCAAGAATAATTCTTTAACAAAGATTTAGAACCCTCGAAAGTCAAAAGCCCCAAAACCTCTTTGCAGACCATCCCAATCTAGTTCCTTTATCGCATGGGAGGTGGAAAAGTCAGGGTTGAAGCAGAGATACTTAGACACTCCACCATTTGGGACCCACCATCAACTTAAATCTCCACTATTAAAAATAAATATATGGTGTGAGTCTTGGGCCCCACCATCAACTCACAGATAATCGCGCCACTATTAAAGGGCAATCTTGTTCGGTCAGCCAAATGATCCACTAGCAACAACTGCTTCCCGTATAAAATAACACTGCGCTTTCCTTAATTGGATAATTGTTTATCCTTAGTTCACTTAACTTCTTTTAACGTTAATAAATCACTATCAATAACCAATTTAACAGGATATTAAACACAAACTGTGAATTTGTGTACAAATGTATCTTACGTACTTTAAAGGCCAAATGTGAAGATATTTAGTTAAAGGAATTAGTATTTAGATTTGTAAATCACTGTGGAGAGAAATTGCAATGACCATATATGGTCCCGCAAGACTCGGCAACCACCGGTTTTTCTTGATAAAATATCAGAGTTACATAAAAGTTACACCTAAATTGGATGGACTCAACAAAAGGAAAACTCAAATTTCGCCATAAATTTCTTTGCAGATTAAATCATGGGGCACTTGAAGCTTCGTAAATTAAACTAAGACATATAAGTAGCCAAATTGAAATACAAGGCCTATCGAAACATTTGAAGTAAGTCTCTATAAAAATATGTGGACTTTAAGATAGTGGATTTTCCATCTAGGCATCAAGTTCCATTATTTAATATTGTAACAACTTGGCCTTAATTAAACCATATGGAGTAAGAAACGGTAAAGATCACTTTGGAACTCCTAAGAGCAAGAGTTCCAAATTTGCAATGACGACTTTGTTGTGAAACTATAAAAATTAATACATTCGCCGACGCCTACTTTTTTTATAAGAAACCTATGCACAAAATTATGTATTCTTATAACTATGGGCCTATGCAATGACTACGTGCTTAGAAGTGCATCAATAATATTAGCACAGTTGCTTTTATATTAAAACCAAGTTCTCCTTCCCATTCTTCGTATTGGTTTTTAAGAGTTACTTGTATTATACATTTTGTGGATAATAACAAAGTTTGATAACTAAATTGAGTGGAATCCAGTTCAAAAGATTAGAAATGACTTTACTTATGGAATTACTTTAATGCCAAAATTCCCTTCAGATTTGCTTATGAAACCCTATTGATATAGATATACTTTCAGCATGTAAGTTGAAAATAACTCAAAACCTATCACAAACTAAATTTACCTGGACTTCATATAATTACTTGGATTTCTACACAATTAAGAGAACAGAAGATTGCTTTATCTAATTACAGAGAAGGCATAAACAGATGAGATAATTAGGAAAATAAATTGAAAATAACAAGATAAATAAGCGTCACAATCCGTGTTACATCGAATTAGGAAAGGAAGGAAAAGTTAATAGATAATTAATATTCTTTTGATAGAACTTACCTGTTGCCCGCCAAAGAATGTTTTTTGAGTGCCAACTCGGTCGCCCGACGTACTACTAGAAGGAGTCGACCCGGCTTTGCAAAAGTTCCTCATATATGGCAAGTCAAACAATTTCAATACACGCAAATTACGCAACTCAACATTGCCACAATCATCAGCTTCTCCAATCCCCTGCATTAACTTGCAATTTCTAACTACGATCTCTTCTAGCCATGGAAGTTCTCTCAGTGATGAACGAGGAAATAGAACTTCCATCTTGTCACAACGTGTGACTTGTACTACTTTTAATGCACTAAAAGACTTGGTGTAGATATGATTGTGGCATAACTTCTCCAAGTTAATGAGATCCTTGAGAATTAATGACTCCAACCTCGGAAACTCTGTATGGGATGACGATTGGTGGATGTAATGGATGGAGGGACTTTTTTCGACCTGTAGATACTTTAAATTTGGAAAACCTTTTTTGGATAATGCGCAAATACTTTGCTCAATTCCGTCCAACCCATCCAAAAACAGATCGTCAATTTTGCCTAGGATACTTTGTATGAATCCTTTATGAAGAATATCACTTATTGAATCCAACTTGAGCTCCAATGTCCTTGATGCTTCTTTGTTACTTGACCAGCAAAACGCGCCGCCTATTTTAATTTTATACTTGGTTAATTTCTCGACATTTAGGTCCTCTGGGAGCACACTTGGAATGGGAATGGACACATCTAGAGTGCAGAGATTGTTCATGTGATTCAACTCAATCAAACTTGCATTAGTTGGTGGGGTTTGCTCAACGGCATTCCATTGATCAAAACTATTTTTCATATACAACTCCTCTAATTTGATCAAGCTTCGAAGTACACCTGGTTCAATCATCTCAAGTTTTGAACAATAGTTCAAGTCTAACAACCTCAACTCTGCCAGTTGTCCAATTTCTTTTGGCAATCGCTGGATTTTGGAGTGCACAAAGCTGAGAATTCGTAGCCCTTTAAGCTCCCCAATAATGGCTACATCATCTAATGAACAACCATCAAGACACAGAGTCCATAAGTTTTCCAAGAACTGAAATGGCGAAGGGGAGCAAGTGAGACATATCCCAGTAAGATTTAAGACCATGAGTTTCCTCATGGAGTAAAATAATGAATCTGGGATCTGAAGAGATTCATTAAATGTGAACAAAAAAAAGATTTGTAATTCAGGGCAATCTAATTGTTTGGGAAGCTCTTTCATGTCAATGTAGGGAAAGCATACTGCTCTGCAGCTTTTGAGCTTGTCCTTCGGCAGCTTTGTTATCGACTTATCTTCATCTTTCAACACGAGAAGAGGATGATCTCTTGAAGCAACTGAGGCAACAAACTCACGGACCAAGTCATGTATTTTGAAACCATGAGCGTCTCCATCCTCTAACAAAAGGGAAGAGGCTTGAAGAGTACCAATCTGCGATCTCAAACTAGCTCTGGCTTCTTCTATGGTGTTATCTTCTCGAAATAGCCCCCAACCCACACCATGCCTCACCAAGTCTTCAAGAGATGGCTTAGAGGTGCCATAAGCAACACAGAGTGCTAATAATGACTTCTCCGCGGCATTTAAGTGATCATAACTCAATTGCAACATGTTATTTATCACCTCACCGAGTCCTTCGTTTCTAGACAACATGATTTTTTTCAAAGCATACTTCCATTCAAATAGACCAGTGTGTTTAAAATGTTTTGCTATATTGACAATGAGGAAAGGCAAACCTGCACATTTATGGAGTGCTTCATCCACCAAGGGTTTGAACTCGTCATCGTGAACTTTCTCTCCCACAATCCTCTCAAACAATTTTTTTGCCTCTTCCTCCTGCATCTCATCAAGGAGGAAGTCCCTGTCGCAGCCCATTTCCCCTCGCAAAATATCTCGATTTCTCGACGTCAATAACAACTTGCATCCTATGACTTTGTTATCATGCCCGCAAGGAATGCCAACTATTTTCAAGTCGAGCCGCCTCCACAAGTTGTCCAGTATTATGAGGACCTTCTTTTTCTCATTTTCCAACCTCCTGCGCAGACGGTCTGCCCGCACTCTCTCATACTCATCTCCCTTTATGTCCAGGCCCAACGCGTACGCAATCTCTCCTTGAATCCTCTTGATGTCTGGATTTTCTGACACGTCAGCCTTAGCAACCAGATCAAACGACTTTTCTTCCCTTATTCTCCTTTCGGTATCCTCCAAAAGGGTGGATTTGCCGACCCCGCCCATCCCATAAACTCCAACCACGTTATTGCTGTTATCAGCAAGAGCTCCCATGATGTCCTGTATGATCGAAGCTCTGGATTCAAAGACGCCATCTACCATAAGCTTAACCGATGAAGAGTTGACATTCCCCGGAGTAGGACTGAAGGAAATGTCATCCAATTCCTTGAATCCACCGCCTTCCCCAGCGAGTCGCTTAATGTCCTTGATCTTGTCCATGGCCATTCTGCTGAAGTGATAGCGACAACTGGGGTCAGGAAGGCTCCCGTAGCAGCAAGTCTTGCTCGCCCTTTCGAAGTCGCTCAACAGGTCTTTCGCCTCCGTCGAGGCCTTCTCAACATTTGCCTGCCACTTCTCGACGAGAGGGTAGACCTCGCGAGAATTGTTTGTGGCCACTTCCGCGGCATTGCGGACCTTTTCAGCCTCGTGATCCAGCTTCCCGACTTCCTCCAGAAGATCCTGGACGTAGCTCTTGGAGGACATGACGTATCCAAATTGACGCTTGATGGGAACAGCTACGCACTTCAAGACATCCCATACAATCGAAACGGCCGAATCGATCCACATTTTTAATTTTTAATTTTGGTTTGAGAAACAAAGAACGAGAAAACAAACAGAGATAAACAGAACGATGAAAAAGAAGCAGATATTGAGAAAGAAGAAGAGGAGGAGGAGGAGGAGGATGAGGAGGAGGAGTTGTGCTGAGGAGAAGAAAGAGCGAGACAGCAAGAACGATGAGAGATAAAGAAGGCAAAGAGATCCGAGTGCAAGAAAGGACGAAGTAAGGGAATGGCGAAGAGCAATCTATATAAGCAAGGAAGAGCTTGCCCTGTCAAGACAAAGACAATGGGGGACTTGTGAAAAATGAGCGAGACAGAGCAAGAACGATGAGAGAGATAAGGAAGGCAAAGAGATCCGAGTGCAAGAAAGGACGAAGTAAGGGAATGGTGAAGAGCAATCTATATAAGCAAGGAAGAGCTTGCCCTGTCAAAGACAAAGACAACGGGGGACTTGTGAAAAATGACGAACAGAAGTAAATGATTTTCTTCATTTTATTATTCCTTTTTTTTTGTCAGATTAATATTCCTTTGGTTGACCGGTCACGGCTTGTGCACAAACATTGATTAGGTGCGAGAAAATTGTAATTTTAATGAAGTAAGTAGAACCGACATGGACATTCGATATGCGATACGTAATGCGACACGTCGACACTTTATTTTTGAAAAAAATAGAAAATTCCAACTCGTTGGGACACATTGTTTTCATGATAAATTATCATTTTTATGATTATTTCAATTAAATTAATTTGATTCAAATTCATAAATATATAAATAATAAAAAAGAGCCTAGTATGAATTTACATTAAAAATATTAATTCACAATTTGTTAATATCATTCATTGCTTTAATTTAACAAATTCAACTCAATTTCAATAATTCATAAAATTTGGAAAAAAATAAATAATCTACATTCTAGACTCTCGTGTCAAAGCGTGTTAGAGGAAAAAAAAAAAAAAAAAACTTGACTGAGTGAATTATGTATCAAGGAAAGTGAGAGTATGAAGAAAAGACAAGATTAGGGTTTTTATCATTCCCCATTTATTATTTTGTATTTATTTACATATTTACATTTTGATCAATCATTTATTGAAAATTTTTAAAATTGACACACCGTATATCGAAATCACATCTTAGAACTCCAACGCAAGTGTTGGGGAAAGTTGATCAGGTATCGAATTTTTCGAAACATATTGACTGAGTGTCGAATAATGTCCGAGAGTATCAGAGAGTGTCAAACACGTGCTGGAGTGTTCGACACAATATGAAGCGCTCCCCAAAAATGTCGATGCGTCTTAGGTAACGAAAGCTAAGCCCACGTAGTCACAATATTGCATACAGTCTCTTTGCCTAATTTTCTTTTCTAAGATTTAAATTGCGCGCGCATCGTGTAGCTTCAAAATTATATATGTAAAAGTACCAGCTGTCAAAATAAAAAAAAATTGCTCCACTTAAATCATCACCTGTGTAATCGGTACTCTATGCAACATCAATATAACACGATGTAATTACTAAAGAGAACGAACGGACAAGGATAGGCCACACTCACATGACGCGTAGTCCTATCTAGAAGTAGCAATATGGTTCTAAATCCATCTTTCAACTCAAATTTAGCGTGTCAGATTGCATATGAGTCAATTAGAATTCTAAAACCCAATCAAGATAAGTTTAAGAGTTAATACCGTGAAAAACCACAAACCGATACATTTATGACAAATTTATTCCCAAACTAATTTTTTGACCGTCAAAAACCTCATATTAGTACATTTGCAACAAATATGGCATCTATTAAATTGGATTAATACCTCAAAAATAACAAAACTGATACAACTATGACAAATAGAGACTAAAATCCCAAACAGATACACTGGTCAACTATTACATATTATCCAACTCAACAATTTAACAGTAAAATTTAATGGAAACTAATAAAGAGTAAATTTGTTATGAATACACCAGTTTAAGGTAAATTTATTACAAATGTACCAATTCGGAGTTTTTAACAGTATTAACCCTGAGTTTAAAATATCAAAGCTTAGCTCTACATGGATCTTTGTAGGTTTGCAATAGACTCATACTCAACCCATTTTGATTACTAACTCAAGCCCAAAATATAATTACATGAAAAAAAAATCATTAAAATCGATAAAACGGCATCATTCCGTTGAAATAATCCATATCTCGCCTCAACATTGCATGTAGGATTGTCGATAATGGCTGGACTGCCACGTTGAATAAATCAAGTGTGACTTGGTTAGTATGATTGGATTACTCCAAGGTGTACAACTACATTAATTCAATTAAAAATAATTTGAGACTTGACTGCTTTCCATATAATAAGTTTAAAACTAATCGTGCAATTATGTCAATAATTACTCTTGGTTAATAGTGCATAATATTATTTGATGCGGAGCTTAGATGGCCACAATTTTTTTGGAGAGTGCATGAAATTCAAATCTTAAAGGCAGCCCTTTGGGTAGAGGGTGCAATTACAAAATTATATAGAGGTAGATTTTCACATTGATTTTATTTTGAAGTTGTGCATGGATTTATATCTAAAAATATAATTTCCCAAAAGGAAAATTCGCACCGAACATAATCAAATTCAGAGCACTTTCCACACAGAGAGATACGGTAGGTAAAAATGGAAGAAAAAAAAAAAGCAAACTAAAAGTAACCGCAAGCTAAAAATGTGAAATGTGGGAAGCTAACCATAACAGAATAGGTATTTTAGCATTTTGTCCTTTTCGGTCTCTTAAGGAAATATTACATAGGGACAAATTTGGGAACAACCCTGACAGAGTATCACAGTGAAATTTAATTTTCTCATGGCATCCAAAAGAAGGGCATTTATCGTAAAGTGAATTAACGTTAAAGTCAGATATCTTCCTGTTGAGAAATCTTATAAGGAATCCACGCCGATAATTTTTAACATATTAATAAGATTATATGTTACTCTCAATAAAAACTACTTGTACTCAGTAAATGTATATATTATAGGGTAAACATTTCTATATATGCTGAAATATTCCATATGTTGTAAATAGCAAAATCATGTTATTTTTAGTTGTGTTTCCTAATCATCAGCGTAATATCAACAAAAACGAATAAACTGAATCAAATAATGACTAACCAAAAGAAAGCCAAAAACAAAATCAATAATATATATCAACTTAGAATAAAAATAAATTTTGGGCAATTTTAATTGTCAAAAAAACCAATGAAGGTAGGTTATTGTTAAATTCCATTTCTCTGCTATTAAAAATAAAAAAGAAGGATACTATTGAAATCCAAAAATATTTAGCGAAGTGTATGCCAGCTGGGGAGAGTACAATAGCCATGGCCTTTGATGTCAGAAATCTGACTTTAGAGTAGATCCCACATGTTCCAATATCTGGCTCTATTATATGCTACAGTTTTAATCAGCAATATCCATTTACTCTGTCGAGTTCTTCGAAACATTTTTCTTCGTATTGCTGTACAGTATACACGAGCTCTCTTCGCCGAAACTTGCATGTAGTGAATTTCTTTTTAACAGCTGAATTTTTTGCAAGATAAAGAGTTCCGTTTTATTGCCAGCTTTGAGATCTCCCTCCCCCCCTTCCTTCCATTGTCGAGGGAAATGCTGCTTATCTCGAGTCATTTTTTTCACAAGGATAAAGCATGGTAATGGTAAGTAAAGATGGCCACGCTGATATGTTGGTATACTTGGCCCTTGGTGTGAGAGGCCAGTTGGACAAGCGGTGAATTGAAGTCCTTTTCCCACTCTTCCTCTGCATTGAATTCCTTAGGGAGCTGAAAACTTGCAGGACACTGCTCTAAGTCGTCGCTGGTCAAAAGTAAAAAAAAGAAAAAAAGACCGCTTTCAGTCGCCTAAATCGAGACAACAGCGTAGACTTACAATCGAGCAATAAAAACATCAATTCGGTACTCGTGCTAATTTCTAAGTCACCATCTTTATATGTATGTTTATCGAGATGGATGGTTGTTTGCATTTCATTGTTCCTTCACCTGTCATCATCACCAATGTTTTGATTCTCCATCCTTTCCTCCACCTCTTTCGGACAAACATCGGTTAGATATCCATCCATTCCTCCACCATTTATAAATCGAAATATTATCTAAAAAATTATAAATTTATTATATGATAGCTAATTCAATTCTAAACTTTTCAAATTTATCAATGTAATCATAAATCTTTTGACGATTTATCAATATAGTTATTTCGATCAATTTTCAATAGAATTCGCTAATGTAAACACTAATCATCCTAAATAACACAACCGCCAAGTAAGTGATTTCCCATCAAAATTAGTCAAGAGAACTACATCAGCAAATCATATTAGCAAAATTAAAAAAATTTAAGATCAAATTGACTATCGAGCAATAGGTTTATAACTTTTTTTGATAATTATTCTAATAGACAAATAATAATTAGACAAACATAAATTAGATATCCGTCCTATACTCCACAGATAATGATTGATTAAATACTACTCCTAACCCAGTCATTGTGCTGGTCCATGAAATCATATTAAAATTATAGAATAACATCTATAATCAAGCTAATCGTTAGATTGTAATGTCAAATGTGACTGTTAGGTGAGACATAACCTCAATTATAATTTTTAGATTAGACCTTCTAATTAAATTAAAATTTTGCTATTTTTATTAACATTATAACCTAGTTTACTTTCTTGAATAATGCTACTCTTTACATGAAAAAAATTAATATGAGAAATGATTGCGTGCCACAACTCACTTTGCTTCATGTTCTGTCATTCATATTGGAACCCCCTGTCCCAACATTGCGGTCATCAAAAAGTCATTTCTAAAATTTTGTTAATATGAAATTATTGTCAAATATAGTTATATGGTTTTTCATAATTTATGAACCTATTTTGTCTCAATTTTAATATTCTTGAGGAAAAGCAAAATGCCTAAAGATGTTTTTTTATGTAAGCAAATAGTTCTAGAAGTCGATAAAAGTGAAGATGAACACGGCGTGGAATCTTTTCGAAATCAATCTTGCATATTAAAAAATTTATAGTACTTAAGTAATCGATTGAAAACAACACCGGTCAATGGACACCGAAATGAATGATTTTCAGGCAAACACCCAAACCACGAGGAAAAAGAGAAGATGGGGGCTCGTTAAGCTAACCTTAGTTAACACCAGTCAATTCCTTGAGCGTGGAAATGTATGATTTTTGCATTATTATTTCTTGACCGACCACTCACCGTCGCCAATATCTGTGTTTCCATCCTTTGCTCCACCGGTAATGGACAAACATTGATGGGTTATCCATCCTTTCCTCCTTTCCCACCGCTTATGTACGATTCCTGATCCATCCTTTCATCCTGTCCTTCACCAGTAATGGACAAACACTAACTAGGTATTAGTCCCAAACCTGCTCCTAGCGCAGGTCAATGCAAATCATAAAAAATATAAAAATTTCAAATTGATAATAAATATTTTACCATAAAAAATTCTAAATCAACATATTTATATTAAATTTATCTTAAATTAATTTTTTAATCTCCAAAAATCTCAAATTAGTACATTTGTAATTCCTACATTAATTTCTGATAAATTGTATTAATATTACAAAAAAATTACAAACTAACATATATGTAATAAATGAAAAGTAAAATCTCAAATCGGTATGCTCATCAATCATTACGTGTCATCTAACTTAAAAATTTAATGATAAAATTTAATAAAAACTAATGAATGGTAAATTTATCACGTTATACCAGTTTGAGATTTTTGATTAAATTTGTCACATATATCAATTTGAGGTTTTTTATGGTATTAATTCTATTTAAAATATAGAAGTAACATTATTATTTAAGCAAATTGTTAGATTAGAATGTCAATTGTATCTGTTATGCTAGTTATAACTTCATATCCTGTTATATCAAAATTTCTGAGTAAATTAAACAATTTAAACCTGTTTACTTTTTTGAATAATGCTCTTCTTTCCATGATACAATTAATATGAGTAAACCACTCGAGTCACTGCTAACATGGTTTCGTGGCCTCTCATTCCAGTTGGAGTTGCCCCCTTTTCTCTTAAATGCTTGGGTCTATTGCCAACCTTTTACTTTTACCATTTACTTTTCAAATATTGCAGTTATTACAAATTGATTTTAATTTTTTTTTTTAAAAACATACAATTATTGCCAAGTAAAGTTATGTGGGTTTTCATAAATTATAAACCTTATTTTTGTTTCACTTTTAATGTTTTTCGAAGGACGGGGACGGTCGAAGAACAGCAACATTTTGCTGGAAAAGTTTATGATAAATGGCTGAGTTTTAATGCTAGTTATCCAGCTATTTAAAAATTTGAGAATGACTAAAGAACCCCAGGGAAGAAAGAGATGGGATGGAGCTACGCTTGGGAAGTTGAATGGGGAGCGGCCAAAAATAAAAATACAAAAAAGGCCGGTGTATGTCAGTCGCTCCACCAAGACAAGAACCATACTAGACTGATAAACGATTTAGTGATAGAAATAGATGACTTATAAAAGGTATATATATATATTGAAATGGATGATTTTTTCTTGCAATTTCCTTTTCCTTGATCAGTCACCATCACTAATGTCCAAGTCTCGAAGTCCTTTCTTCCATTGCTCATGGACAACCATCAGAATACACGAAAGCTCGCTTTAATTAGGGTTAGTCGTGGGAGAGGGACAGAAAGAGAGAGGCATTGAGGGTGGTTGCAGGAGCTGAGATGGATTTCTGCATTTAACTGTTCCTTAACTCAACCAGTCACCATCAACCCATGTCTACCTCCACGTCCTTTCGTTTTACTATCGAGAAACGTTGCTTTCCCACTTCACCCGTCCTGAGGCAATGATCCATTAAGCAAAAGAGTCACCAATTGTTAAAGCTAAAATTGATGAATCTCTTGACGAGGACCAGATGAAGAAGCTTTCCCTTTCGCTTCAATTAACCCTTGTTGCTTGATGATATGTGATGTCCATTAAAAATTTAAGAGATGAGCGATCTTGATGATTTGCCATTGTAGAGATTATATATCGAATAGTAGTTTTAGATAATGTTCTCCTTATTGACACATAAATTTGGGCTAACTTAGATCCTTATTTCTATTTAATATTAATCATTAGATCGAAATAAGTCTTGACTTTTCATGTATTATGTTTTGCAGTTTGTTGACAAAAAGCGCTTCCAGGCATCTCTTCACGTGAAAAACAAAAAAAAAAAAAAATTCAATTCACAAAATAAAATTGAAGTTGCTCAATTTTTATGCCAACCATAATTATTAGATTAGAATTAGATTAGAATGTGAAACAAATATGATAAAATTTCCATATGATGATTTGATTGAAATTTTGTTAATGTCTCTCTATTCTTGCTCTTTTCAAAGTTATTGATATGAGTTTAATGTAATTTTCCTATTATTCTCAAATGTTCGACATCGATCGACAGTTTTCTTCGATTTTTCTTCAGAGAAAGAGAGAGCGAGTCTCACACCAATAATGCATAGTGGACTCAATAATATAGGCTTCCGAGGCATTGTGCAAGATGCCTTACACAGTGCACACAGTGTGGCGTTTGTTAAAACTTTCGTCCTTTTTTCTTTAATTTCCTAATGAGCTATTCCTTTACCCACTTTTCAAAAGTTTGTCCTAGTGGATCCGGTAAAATCATAGTATTGATCTTTTGAATATACTCAATGCACTTGGATGGTCACACCTTTTGAGGATTCTCGGACAAATACATCTTCTTCAGTGAAGACTGACAAGAGCTTGATGGTACATCAACGGAGCTCAAGGGGACATGTATTGGCATTGGCTCACAAAGTAGGAGTTTGCAGACTCTGCGCATCATGAACGAATCAATAGGTCAACATGTGAAATAAAGCTATCCTAGACACTTCATCACCTAAACGCGTGCATCTCAAATGATACTCAGTAATACCTTGTGAGGTGCAATGCATATTTAGCAAAGACCGATAAAATAAACGGTTTTCATTCATCGCATTTTCCAAAAAAAAAATAGATGATGGCTCGGACTAATTTTGGAGCAAGATTTGATGATTAATAAGGGATGTAGGCATTGTAGTAATTGAATTTTTGGCAAAAATTGTCGGTAGGTCTTCGAACTATTTTTTTTTGAATTGCATCCATACATTATATATATATATTTATATATATATATATAAATTATTCTTTCAAATCCTTTTTGTCAAACATGCAAACGGAGTTGATGATTTTGTGGACCATATAAATGGGATGTAGATGGTCTACTGTGAAATGCACACGAGTCATTTGTCTATTGCGCCATTGGGACAATAGGAGAAGAAAGAGTGAAATGGAGCAAGAATGAAAAGAGACAAAGAAGGCGAAGAGATCTGAGTGCAAAAAAGAATGAAGGTTGGCATCAAAACATAGCAACTTTTTGCTTGGAAAAAGTCGATCCGCACGAGGGATGCTTGGACCTAACAAACAAAATTTCATGGTTCCTCTGCACCAAAGATCTTGTTATAACCTTCTTGTATTGTCATTAATCTACGATTTATTTCCATATTGTATCCAAAATCCCGTGCTTGATGGTCTGCTTTTGTCTATTTAGCTTTTTCAAAAAAGCACTTTGGACTCGAGGGGAGATAGGATATTCCACTATTTAATATCTACTTAAAACTTGAGCTAACAACAAATTAAAATACGAGGCAAGCTTTCAAATTTGAAGACATACCACTAATGTATTATGCTTGGGATATTTTCATGAATATCTTTACATAAGATGACCGCATTACCACTTTGAAAAGCATATGCTAAAATTCAAATTTGTTGGTTAATTGAATCTTACTAAGATAAATAAGTTTGGAAATGATTGACCAAACGATGCGATAGGCTGTCCAACTTATTCATTTCACTTTTATAAATTAATTCTTATAATTGTAGTATTACTTTTTCTTGATAACATTCAAATAATTAAAAGCTCTAGAGTGGTGCATAGTCAGACACAAGCTTACTCCAAACTCTAGACCAAGAAGACATTACAATTTCACAAATAGGAGTACTCATAAAAATGAGCAAATTTGACTCAAACAACTGTAAAAATAAGAAAAATAGATAGGATCAACTTGACCTTGACTATAAGCAAGGCTTGGGAAAATCCATAACGTGTGAGTGAAGGTTGCTCCTTGTTGCCATAAGAACAAATTTTGAAGAAACTGAATGTTTTTTTAATTGCATGAACCCAGTCCTT